>WOVY01003139.1:0-206839 GCA_013436015.1 Rhipicephalus annulatus
GTTTATATTCTCGAACACTATGAATCACCCTACTGCACTTTGAGTAGCAGATGTAGCGATTGGCGACTTGTAAAACTGCGGCGTCATGAAGATAATTAAGACAATAACCTAGTGGAGCCGCTAAGCTTACAAGTATATACAGTGATCGTAGGAATGGCTTTATCCGAATAATGCCAAGATCCACTCTGCGGCAAGAACATAACAATAAAGGCACCACCACATTGCCCTTATTGAGGCTTATCGGTGATCGTTTTTTGAATACCTTTTATTTCCCGGGATAAATCTTGGCGTCTGCACGTTCTAGGCGTACAAGGGAATAAAAAAAACGGCCACGAATATTGCGGAACCTTGCAAAAGTAGATCTCAACACTCCATTACCCCCTTCATCTCAGCGGCCTGGTGGCGCGCTGCCGAAGTTGATTTCGGCGGCCATGGTAGATGCGCTTGAACACCATGAATAGGGTAATAGCTCAATCGCATGCACGCGGTCTTCTGGTGAAAGCGACCAGCGGCAGGATTTGCTGTCACGGAGGGCCTATTCGTAGCCGTGGCTGTCGCGTCCACGCGTTTAGAGGAAAAATATAAAACTATAAAAAGCTGCTTTCCGCCCGGAAGACAGCATGACGGCTTCTGGCAACATAGCTGCACGTCTGATCCTAATTTCGGTAGCGATTTGCTCTCGATGCTGTTATAAGCGTGTACTTCAAGGAATGCGAGGTATGGGACCCAACTCTTTCACATTCGCATCTCACGCGCAGAGCGAGAGAGAATTTGTATTTGGCGCAAATCTTGTATCGCAAGGTTTGTTTTGATGTTGCGGTGGCACCTTAGGACAATTATGTCGCTTGCCACAATCTTAAAAGCGTCAGCGAAGTGCGTCATAGCAGTCGTAGTGTACGCTGTTGTGCACCCTGTCAACTGTTAAACTATAGATTGCAAAAAAAAAGGTTGTGAAAAATTCGTGGTACCTCATGCCACACAAGGCAGTAATACATTAGGCATGTTGTCATCGACCAACGTTTATAAACTTTCGTATGCAATTTATGGGTATGCACGCGATAGTTTCCAATCCAGAAACTCTGACACTTTGTCGCCAATAGTGGTTGCAGCCGTCGCGACGAGCAAGTTTGTCGCTGTCGCCCATCGCGTCACTTGAAAATCGCGTGCATGTTTGTGAAGTCTTAACGCAGTTCCAACCGTCGCCAGTGATGGATACGCGTTGCGACGAGTTAAAAGAGGAAAGACAATGCCGAGAATAAGGTAACATAAAATTCTCAATAATTCGGCCTCAATACAAGGTGAGTCACCTAATTCTGGGTCCGAATGATTCGATGATGCCTGTAACCGAAAAGGTTGGCAAAATAAACATAAAAAATTACGGTTGGGCCTCGACGCAGAACACTGTTTTTAAATAAACGTTTATTTCTCTCTCTTTTGTAAGGGGCATTTTCAAGTGACGGGTCGGCAAGGTCGACGCGATGCTTAAACTAGTGATCCATATGTAATGTTATGCACAGCAACTGTTAAAAAATATGAAGACAAAAGATGGCTTATATATTAAAAGTATGTGAAAGTGGAGGATATTTCCCTACGACAATGCAATCATAAAATTGAAGGGCATTTTTCTTTTATAGCCACCTCAACGTTTTTTTTTTCCAAATTCCTGACACAACAATACATCTACTATAATTATAGTTATGTTTATATATTACGTTTCTGGCCCAACTCGCTCAAGAACGGTTAAAAATGATCCCGGGCTCGTGCACCACATAAAACTGAAAGAAAGAAGCGAAGAAGGTTCCGGGACAGGTTAAATACGAAGACACCAGTACAAGAACATCTGCAATATCGATTGTGCATAGAAAACTGAATAATTAGCTTCCAGAGGTTCTTCGATTACAATACAACTTATTGCATATATTCATGAATCTAGTGACTACTAATGATGATTTCAATAGCCACATTAGTGTTAAAGTAGGAAGTGCTAAAGGGAGAGGGAGGAAGGAAGGAAGGAAAAGGAAGGAAAGGAAAGGCAGGGATGTTAACCAGTCCAGAAAACTGGATATGCTACCCAACAAAAGAGAAAGGTGCGAGGAAGATGTAATAAAAATCAGGGAGGTTAACCAGACACCTGTCCGCTTTACCACTCTGAAACTGGAGGAAGGGATAAAGGGGCTGAAAAAAGAGACTGAAAAAAAGCAGAGAGAATACGCAGAATCATGAGCACACTTTGAAGGCACATCCAGTCTACAGGTGGTCGCTCAGATATGTTGAGTTCGGATACTTTAACCATTTTCTGTACAAAAGATTCCAGGACCTTGGACAAATGCTAACACGAAGAGCTAAAGAAAGCAATTGTTGTTTCACGCTGAGTTTGGCCATACACTTTTTTTAAGTGAACGTTTTAATCACAACGCTTATTTTTCAGGTTCAGCATTTACCATAGGTCTGTAGCTATGTAGTAACCGACGTTTACGGTACCTCCATACAAGTAAAAACCACATTGGCCCTCGGATAAAAGGTCACTAGTTGCCGGGGGCCGCACTATGCCGCCCCGCGGGTCGTAGATTGCAAACTTGTGATTTAGATTTATACACGGATAACTGAAAATTTGCTCAGAAAAGGTGTACCATTATCACATAACCCGGGCTTTGTCTTGTATAACCTCATATGACATGATATATGAAGGCAGAGGGCAGTTGGAGATCGCGCTACTCGGCCACAATCCATATAAGTAAGTTCAAGCTGTTCAGCAAGTGGATGATGCCGACACAGCCCAAAAGCTACTGGCAATCTCTCATAGACCCTTTCACTGTTTACAAACACAGCCCCTTAATAACATCCGGTTTTGTTCACCGATGTGTCAAAACAGCATCAGGGGGTGAGAAGAGCTTTAGAAAGCAGCCCGCTGATTTTCCTACACTTTCTTTCCCCTATTTGGGAAAATATATCCAAATCAATATTTTTGAGCTAAATACAGTTCATAAAAGATCTCCTTGAATTTTACGCACGTTTTTTTTTATCTGAAAATCTAGAGAGATACATTTCTTACAATTTAAAGGAACTTGGAAACGTGCTTTCAGTTTGGACGTTAGGAGCTGATAAATGAAGTGACCGGAAGTTTTCTTGGGTACAATGCTTATGACCTTGAAACCATCGATAGTAGAGTCAACCTGTCTCTTGCAGTTTTCACGATTGACAATAAGGGAGTTCCTCCTCCTCCTCAGACTCAAATATAAAAAAATATAAGACATTGATACTAGGTGCACATTAGTACATCGTAAAGTTTGCCTATGAATGGTACAACGAGACCAAAGGTAGAGGAACGTAGATGCATTCTTCAGACGGCCGTTCTGGTTGCTACATTGCAATACGAACACAACAAAAAGAAAATGAAATTTTATAGAGGTGAGGATGCAAAGATTTTTCAGAGGTCATGTTCCAAGGAAACAATGACGTGCTGTCAAAGGCAGTCGCAAACAGTTTCGAATAAATGCTCAATAATTGATGAATCAGTTTGCACCCATGAACGCATTACACAATCATTTATAGTTACTTAGTTTGGCTGATCTAGTGAAAATTCATTGCTGAGGACTCGTGATTGCTCAGCAAGCAGCGCAGCAACCAACCTAAAAGCACTGGAGGAGAACGTCCTGAGGAAGACAGAATATACTGTAGTACTTAGCTTAGTTAAATTGAAAAGGTTTGCCCGTGGAAACTACGTCGCCTAATTATTCATTCAAGCATTGCTGCGGTGGCCCAGTTAAGTCAGCAGCGCAAACGTGTACACTTATTTCTTTATGCTCATTTTAGTCGGTGAACCAGAGGGACAAGTGGCCGACCACCAGGAAAGTTATGCTGGGCAGCGTTGCATGGGGCAGCGTCTAGGTTGCGCAGTCAGCCAACGCAGCAGTTCCACGCACTGTCGCAAGGACTTAGCAAGTCCTTAATAGAACGACAAACGCTGTATTTGCAGTTGCCACACAGCTACGACGATGTTTGCCGAGCAATCTGGAGAACTTGCGGGGACGTAAGAATATGTGCTTTCCATGAATATATGGATGCCAGGTTTCCGCAGCGTTAATAATTAATTTTGCATGTGTTATTGCGACGTAACTAAGTGCGAAACACTATTCCTAACCCGTCTGTGAACGAAGTTTGGCAGAGTAGCGCATGAAAACGTAACACAGTGGTGAATCTAGAAAAAGGCATGCACCGTGCATGTACAGCGGTAAAGAACAGTAAACTTCCTAGGTCGGTAAGGTAATAGTTGCAGTGAAAAGGAACTTTTCTGCTGCTTATTGGTTCAATGAATCTTGCGCTCATGAGGCCGTAAATATCGTCAGCCAACACAGTACAGTGAAGGTATAGTATGCTGGTGCATAATGCGTATTTGTTGGTTTGATCCAGATGTGGCGTATATTGTCATTTTAATTTGGCATCGCGCTTCCCCGTCTCTGAACCAATTTCTTCACATCTTTATAACACGCTCGCCTCCTTCACTATCAGTACGTTTAATGTCCAGAAGTATTAGCAAGAGCTGGAACGTAATGTTCATTTTATAGAAAACTTGAAGCCCTCCTTCGTCCAACAACGTCGACAACCTTTAAAAATCTTTGACCTGTATTGACTGCACTGGCGCAACTAAAAGGGGTGTGCATATGTAGCCGAAGGTGTATATACTTCTGCGTGCGTGGCGTTGGTTTGTTTTCTTGCTTAGGTCTGCATATGAACAAAGTGTACAAAGATAGCGTAAGTAGTTATTGCGTGCAGAAACACGTTCCCGTTTGCAGAAGTCCGCAATGAGTGCCCACATTAAAGCGTTCATGTGTGGCTGATGGACGGACGTTTGAACTTTCAGGTACACATTTCTATGGAACCGCTGTACTTAATGTAGTCAATGGAGGGTCTGAAGTAGTGCAAGCATATGTCCATCACTATTTGTCGAACAATATACTATCTGAACTTTTACGATATTCTTGTTACCATTTCTATTTTATGCACAAACCAAAAAAGCTCATCTCTTTACTTTGCACCATTCAGATGGCACGTCACTGGTGTCTCGGGGGCACGGTACAACAATACTTTAGGTGATCGAACGCCGCTGAGCGAGCGCTTGGCGGGGAGTACTGATTATTTTTTCGTTTGCGGCATGCCGATAGATGGCTCGCCGGACTGAGGACCATGGCCGGTTGATGGCGAATTCCGCAAAACACAATCGGCACGTAGGTGATGGTTTTCAAATGTGAGAAAACCGCGTTATCTCACCATATCAACCAAGTGACATGCACAGAGCGGCACCGCGAAACAGGGGGTGATAAGGTAGGAGGTGGGCTGCGCGACGAGGGTGTTGTGGCAACGATAAATGAGCACCGCTACTTTCCTACGTCATGGGGCTTTCCTACACCGAAAGGGGGGAGGGGGGAACCGGGGCCATCTTTCGGGTACTTGTGAAGCAGAACATAATCGCGCAGCGGATAGTCTCAGAGTTTCTCTCCCCAAAAGTACTCTTGCACTGTGCTCGGGGTTCAGCACTCTGTCATCATCATCATCATCATCATCATCATCATCAGCCTGACTACGTCCACTGCAGGACAAAGGCCTCTCCCATGTTCCGCCAGTTAACCCGGTCCTGTGCTTGCTGCTGCCAATTTATACCCGCAAGCTTCTTAATCTCATCTGCCCACCTAACCTTCTGTCTCCCCCTAACCCGCTTCCCTTCTCTTGGAATCCAGTCAGTTACCCTTATAGACCAGCGGTTATCCTGTCTACGCGCTACATGCCCTGCCCATGTCCATTTCTTCTTCTTGATTTCAGCTATGATATCTTTAACCCCCGTTTGTTCCCTAATCCACTCTGCTCTCTTCTTGTCTCTTAAGGTTACACCTACCATTTTTCTTTCCATTGCTCGCTGCGTCGTCCTCAATTTAAGCTGAACCCTCTTTGTAAGTCTCCAGGTTTCTGCCCCGTAGCTAAGTACCGGCAAGATACAGCTGTTATATACCTTCCTCTTGAGGGATAGTGGCAATCTACCTGTCATAATTTGAGAGTGCTTGCCGAATGTGCTCCACCCCATTCTTATTCTTCTAGTTACTTCAATCTCGTGGTTCGGCTCTGCGGTTATTACCTGCCCTAAGTACACATAGTCTTTTACAACTTCAAGTGCACTATTACCTATCTCGAAGCGCTGCTCCTTGCCGAGGTTGTTGTACATTACTTTCGTTTTCTGCAGATTAATTTTAAGACCCACCTTTCTGCTCTCCTTGTCTAACTCCGTAATCATGAGTTGCAATTCGTCCCCCGAATTACTCAGCAATGCAATGTCATCGGTGAAGCGTAGCTTACTAAGGTATTCTCCATTGACTCTTATCCCTAACTGTTCCCATTCTAGGCTTCTGAAAACCTCCTGTAAGCACGCGGTAAATAGCATTGGGGAAATTGTGTCCCCCTGCCTTACACCCTTCTTGATTGGTATTCTGTTGCTTTCTTTATGAAGCACTATGGTAGCAGTTGATCCCCGGTAGATTTCTTCCAGAATGTTTATATATACTTCATCTACGCCCTGATTCCGCAGTGTTTGCATGACGGATGATATTTCTACTGAATCAAACGCCTTCTCGTAATCTATGAAGGCTATGTATAGTGGTTGGTTATACTCTGAGCATTTCTCTATTACCTGATTGATAGTATGAATGTGGTCAATTGTTGAGTAGCCTGTTCGAAATCCTGCTTGTTCCTTTGGTTGATTGAATTCTAATGTTTTCTTTACTCTGTTAGCAATTACCTTTGTAAATAGCTTGTATACTACAGAGAGCAAGCTGATCGGCCTGTAATTCTTCAAGTCCTTGTCATCTCCTTTCTTATGTATTAAGATGATGTTAGCGTTCTTCCAAGACTCTGGTACTCTTCCCGTCAGGAGACACCTCGTAAACAGGGTGGCTAGTTTTTCTAACACAATCTGTGCTCCATCTTTCAGCAGATCTGATGTTACCTGATCCTCACCAGCAGCTTTGTTCCTTTGCATGCTCTCCAAAGCTTTTCTGACTTCTTCTATCATTACTGGTGGGGTGTAATCTGGGTTACTGCTAGTTCTTATAGTATTAAGGTCGTGGTTGTCTCGGCTACTGTACAGATCTCTGTAAAACTCCTCCGCTATTTTAACTATCCTATCCATATTGGTAGCTATTTTGCCCTCTTTGTCCCTTAGTGCATACATCCGACTTTTGCCTATCCCAAGTTTCCTCTTCAATGCTTTGACACTTCCTCCGTTTTTTCAGAGCGTGTTTAATTCTCTCCATGTTATACCTTCTTACATCGCATACCTTACGTCTATTAATCAACTTCGAAAGCTCTGCCAGTTCTATTTTGTCTGTTGTACTTGACACTTTCATGATTTGACGCTTCTTAATTAGGTTCTTCGTTTCCTGGGAAAGCTTGCCAGTGTCCTGTCTAACTACCCTGCCTCCAACTTCCACTGCAAACTCCGTAATGATACTCGTCAGATTATCATTCACTGTATCTACGCTAAGGTTGGTTTCCTCACTAAGAGCCGAGTACCTGTTCTGCAGCGACACTCTGAATTCCTGTACTTTCCCTCTCAGTGCTATCTGATTGATTGGCTTCTTGCGTATCAGTTTCTGTCGTTCTTTCTTCAAGTCTAGGCGAATTCGAGACCGTACCATTCTATGGTCACTGCATCGTACCTTGCCAACCACTTCCACATCCTGCACGATTCCAGGGTGTGCACTCATTATAAAGTCTATTTCGTTCTTATTTTCGCCATTCGGGCTCCTCCATGTCCACTTGCGGTTTTCTCGTTTTCGGTAAAAGGTATTCAAAATCCGTAAATTATTGCGTTCTGCGAATTCTACTAGTAGCTCTCCTCGGGCGTTTCTAGTGCCGATGCCATAATCTCCTACTGCCTGGTCTCCAGCCTGCTTCTTCCCTACTTTTGCATTAAAGTAGCCCATCACTATAGTATACTGTGTTTTTACCTTACTCATTGCCAATTCCAAGTCTTCATAGAAGCTTTCAACTGAAGCGTCATCATGGCTGGATGTAGGCGCGTAAGCCTGTACTACCTTCATTTTGTATCTTTTATTCAGTTTAATTACGATACCTACCACCCTTTCATTAATGCTATAGTATTCCTCTATGTTGCCAGCTATGTTTCTGTGAATTAGGAACCCCACTCCCAGTTCTCTTTTGTCTGCCAAGCCCCTGTAGCAAAGGACGTGCCCATTCTGTAGCACCGTGTAGGCCTCATCTGTCCTCCTAACCTCACCGAGCCCTATTATATCCCATTTAACAGCCTCTAGCTCCTCGAATAGTACAGCTAGACTTCCCTCACTAGATAAGGAGCTGCGGCGATGGCGTAGTGGTTAGAGCATCCGCCTCGCATGCAAGAAGTCCGTGGTTCAAATCCCGGTACCGCGCAGTTTCCAACCGGATTAAAAAAAAATCCGCGTGTTGATGGAACTGCATTAAGAGGCCTGGGGTGCGGCCTCACCGGCAAAACACCGCCGAGAACGCATTCCCTCACCAGAGAAGGATTGGCCACCCTGGTGCAGTATCTGGCCACTACCTCCCACATGCTTACGTCAAATAAATCACGGCCCTCAGTCCCTAGAAGCTGCGAAGCAACTGACCACGGCGGCGGTCAGATCTGCAACGCAGCAGAGGGTGCTAAGAATCTCTGGATCCGGACAGGCCGCCATTGGAACCGGAACTTGGCAGCACTCTGTACAACACGTCTAAATACCGTGTTATCCCCGTTTTCTACATCTTCCTAGTTGTCTGTCCTGGTCTTACGTTTTTGTTCTGTTTTCTAGCGTAAGTTTGTTTCTTGCTTTTTGTCAATTTTTTTCTGCATTGCGACTATGGAGTAGGGCAGTAGCAGCCAATATAACGCTGTTTGAACGTATATTCTCGAACCCTCGGGCCCATAGAATTGTGTAACCTATGTATTCAGCCATGGCGAAGCCATCATGCGAGGCGTCTCAGCGCTGCGACGCGCATATATTTTTTTAGCATCCCCGTCTACTGTGCCGCGTCGCAAAGTGCCTTGTCTATCTCAAAAGTGGAACTTCGAAAAGACGTAACGACCTATACGCCCTCATCGTTTCATTGCTGTTGACGTGTCATGCCCTTGGGGCACAGGCTGTCGGGAAGACGTGGATGAGCGAGCCTTTAGAGAGCAAGAAAGTAAGAGGGGGGGGGGGGTAAAGGTTACCACATAGACCGCGTGGTGCTTGCGAGACACAGCTGTTGATCCGAAATGAATGTCGCTTTCCTCCTGAGCCAAATAGGCGGAATGCCCCTCGGTCCTCTGAAGAAATGGCCCCAAATGCGTTTGTCACCTCGTTTCTTTCAGGCACGAAATTTCATCACCAGAAACCCGAGCCCGCGAAACGATTGGCATTTCGACTGTTGCTGTCGCGTCTTTTCTCTCCATTTCATCCTGGAGCATCTGTTGCGAGCACATCGGTGTTTGCTCAATTCTGCGACCAAGACGCGTTCCTTGCGTCCTCTCGATGCCGCTGTCACTGCCTTTTTCGATTCAACAGTGGCGAGAAACTGTCCACCTCGAAAGACCTGCTCCGGACGTAATTTTGTGAAATCTTCGTCATCCATATATGGCACGGGCGCAAAGCTACGCGAGCTCTGCCTAACGTAAATGCCTTCTCGACGACGTCCCTGCCCTTTATTGACACAAGACCTTTCGGAATCGCTCAGTCTATTGGCCCAGAGGCACCACTTACCTCTTCAGGGTCATATCCCTCTTTCATCACTGGGTCCTGGCCACAACCGTTTTGCCCTTATATTACGCTTCCTTCTACTCATTGACGGCTTTTTCTGCCTCGCCTCCTCTCACCGGTACAATATCTTTGTTCACGTTAGCACGTCTGCCAGTCACACTGTCAAGCGCTTGTTTTTATTGGGACACATCCAATCTAGAGTAAAAGAGTCACACGTCTCGTCCACTTTGTGTCTTTGTTTGGTCCTTTAGCCAGCAGGCGCGGCGCTCATCTGGCTTTCATTAAGTGTCTCGGTCGTGTGGCCACTACTTCATCGCCGCTACACTGCTCCGCCTAAAGGCGCGCATGCCCACTATTCGTTATTGCCACTGGACATAACGAGAAGACGAGGGCAGCGCGACTGAGTTCTGGACCTCATCGGGTTGATTGTCCTCGGCATCGCCCGCACTGAAATAACAGGGCATAAATGGTCACCATTGTGTTTACGCAAAATCTGGGGTAACAAAAAAAGGTAGCCTCTCCGCGCTGGTGAAAACAGAACTGTCCCAACAGGTCTTTTGAGTACACGTTGGTCTGTCTCTTTGAGCATCTCCTGTCAGCTACGAAATTGATTTCTATGCGATGGAGAACACACCAATGACCTCAGTAATCAATTTCTTTCTTACAATTTCACAAGCAGCCCTCGCGTTTTGTCCGAACTTCCTTTTAAGGCGAAACATTCGATGTAGCAACTGAATAGTAACGTCTTCACTCTGCTGATTGACTGATATATCTAACAACCAACTAGCCCCTCATTAGGTTTCATTACTGGGCACTGATGTTCTGTGCTCTGGCTTTTTTTTCGTTGTTTATGTCTCTTAATATTTTTATTGAGTATGCTGTACTATTGTCACAGGGGGGGGGAGCTCACTCAAACTCACTCAAACTTGTGGAGCTCACTCAGACTCATTTGAGAAATATATTTTGCCCTTGGGAATCACTCAGCCTTCGACTAGCCAATGTTTTCGTCAACTGGACTCACTCGGACACAGACTCACTTAAATTTTTCTCAACCTGACTCCCATGGACTCATCATCATCATCATCATCATAATCACCATATTCATCATCATCATCATCATTATCATCATCAGCCTGACTACGTCCACTGCAGCACAAAGGCCTCTCCCATGTTCCGCCAGTTAACCCGGTCCTGTGCTTGCTGCTGCCAATTTATACCCGCAAACTTCTTTATCTCATCTGCCCACCTAACCTTCTGTCTCCCCCTAACCCGCTTCCCTTCTCTGGGAATCCAGTTAGTTTCCCTTAATTACCAGCGGTTATCCTGTCTACGCGCTACATGCCCGGCCCACGTCCATTTTCTCTTCATTATTTCGCCCATGGACTCAAAATGACCTAAATATTACTTACTCGAACCAACTGATACACAGACTATAGTGGTTCGATCCGAGCGTGAGTGAGTCTAGTGAGTCAACTAATGAGTGCATTTGCTTATCTATGACTCTTAGGCTAGATCTACAAGTCGGGATGGACATCTAACAGATATACGCATCTGCGCTTTGGCCGAAATAAAATTTATCTCTATGAACGAAGTTTTGTGCAGATTTTCACCAACTTAAACATCCTCTCACCAGCCTCTCAAGATACAAAAAAGAAAACGAGCGCATTATTATTCTCGTCTTTCTTGCGCGCTTCGTGACGCAGAAGAGTGATATCCGGAAGTGTATAGCATACATGCTCTAAATTGGTGCAAATACGCGAAATGTCAGATGTGATTAGTCTCATGGGCTGCTTTGCCATCCAGCCACCCATTCGTTCTTCTTTTGCCTCGCATGACTATTGTGCGCGATAAACGTACTTGACTTCATTTTGAGTGTTCACGACTGTGCAAATGGCAATAAAAGCGTGTAGCTGAGCTGCCCAAAATCCCAATAGGCTCCAGCGCTTAGTGATGACACTGTTTATGTGCTTATAAGAAATAAGTGGCGAAGAGAATACATCGCCTGTGCGAAGGGTAGCGAAAGCGAAGAGGAAGCCACTCCCTCGTCTTTGAACGCGGGTTGATAAACAGCCTCTGAAAATAAGAAGGAGCGCGTTATTCTCACTTGGTGTTTACAGTCTTTGAGCACACTTCATGACGTCAGAAGTTGTGTTCACGTGACGTCAGGATGAAACAAGTTTTCTATTGGTAGACATACCATGGATGTCTGCTGTGAATTGTCTCCTACCCCTCTTTGCCATGCAGTCGCATGTCCGTTCTGCCTTGTCTCACATGACTGTCACGTGTAATAAACTGATGTCGCTACGTTTTCTGTGTTGGAAACTACGCAAAATGAGCTAGTAGCGTGTAGTCGAAAAGCGCGAAAGCCGGATACGCTCGACGCCTAGTTCTGACATTCGTCATCTTTTCCGAAGAAATAAGTGTAGAGGAGACGAATAGCGCTTGTAGTAAGAGTAGTGAAGGCGAGAAAAAAACCACTGCCACTCCTTTGAACTCTGTGTGGTTTAGGGGCACATTTAACATTCCAAATTTGGATGCGTACTATTTAAACCAGAAATCGAAATTTGCCTTTACCGTTTTTTTAATATTCAGCACGGAGGGATACGTCAAGATCACCTTCACACATGAGGTATGCATACAGTAGAAGACAAAGCGGTTTCTTAATTATCATTGTTAGCCATCTATAGTTAATACGGAGTGAGTAATTAGCTCTTTATCTACTTCAATAAAAGAGCATCTTTGTGTTGGAAAGTTGGAAGTCGCCCTATTTACTCGCAGTCAAACTTGGAAGAATTATTCTAGCGCATCTGTGCTTCACCATATCTCGCTGAAAATTGTAATTGCAGTTCATACGAATACGCGTGGATGGCAGAGATGATCGGTGCAATGTTCTTCTCTAACATGGCGAACAGTAATTCATTGTTATTGCCGGCTGGCCGCAAACGATGAACCGTTCTGATCTTGGCCCGTTGGCTAAACCCATTGTCAGAATAAATGCTGAACCCAGACGTAGCAGCAAACCAGGAAGAAGCTTTGCACCAGGCCTCGCCGTAGCGCATGCGTGGTAATCCGCACTGCACTTAAACTTTGCAGTGCAATATTCTGGAGCAGAGACGTGGTAGAGTAATTCTTCCCAGCGGAACTGAAGTAGAGGCGTAATGGCCTCCAACTTTTCAATACGAAAATGCCCTCTTGAGTCAGAAGAGTATTAAAGAACCCCAGGTGGTCAAAATTTCCGGAGCCCTCTACTACGGCGTCTCTCATAATCATCGGGTGGTTTTAGGATGTTAAGCCCCACATATCAATCAATCGAGTCAGAAGAGTGATCAACGTCTCACTTTGTGTCCCCCTGAATACATATCTTACATGGAAGTGTAGTCTTCACGTACCTCTCATTGCTTCATTTCAAGAAAGCCATAAAGCTATAGCTTTGGACGACTGGTATATGTGAAATAAATCGGCAGCGTAAATGAACAACCGTGAGGTGTGCATCGAACACGGCCCTACGTACACATGAAAGCTATTTTGTGTTGTCACGCGGGTAGGATTGGTTATTATTGAAATTGTGTATCTACTTCAGCCCAACGGAGATATATGCGCTAGCATGACTCTACACTCGACTGGTACATGTTCTAAATTATATAACTATTGATAACACTAAAGAGCGTCGACACCGAGCACTTTCTGGCGCAACGGGCCACAACACACACAAAAAAGTATGTTCCCACCTATATGTCAAACTAAAATCAGTGTACGTAGACCTACTTTCTCTAAGGAGATTCTCCTGGTAAATGCGCCACATTTGTTATCGACTACAATATAAATGGTTTTACTTGTCGCGCCAAGAATAGCATAAGGAAAGACCATCGACTGAGAATGTCATGCCCTCACGAAAGACGGAGGAAGAGAAATATACAAATAAAAGTTACCTTAATAAGACACACGTTGCATAAAAGAACGTATATATAGTTGGACGCTACTCAACGTTTTTTTTTTGTTTTTCGGTTAACGTCGTCCGTCGCAAGATGACTTTCTCGCATTGAAGGCAAGGACAGTCTGATGGCGTCTTTTGTTTGAAACACTCCTCTACTTTTCACTTACGCAAGAAAAGAGGGAACAAGAAAATGACTTATGTACAACCTGCCAGGAACTGTGATCAAAGCCACTGGCCTGCCCAGGTGGGGTCGACGCTTTGCAATGGCACAGCGAAAGACGCTCCTCAAGTCTTCACCGATACTCTCAGTATGCTGAGAGGGAAGATCCTCTACAGGAGGAGATAGCGATGCATCAAAGCCACGCGCGCGTGGAATGCTGACTGATCGATAGCAAGCGACTGGCATGCCGAAGAAGACTGCCAAGGAGAGCTTTGCGGAGAAGCCTAGGTCTGCAGCGTTTCACGTGAGCTAAGAGCCTCGAGGAGCACAAGAGGCGAAGGAAGGGGGAGCATGTGCCTCCCATTTAAAGCCCCGAGAGCAGCTTATTTCACTCTAACCCTGACAACTACTGGCTCTCGACCCACACAGCTGCCGCAGTGTCGCAGAGAACAAAGGATTCTCGGACAACTTGAAGTAGGTGGACAAGCTTAGTTAAGGAGAACCCAGGACGTGAGCCGGTGCCAGCAAAGAAAGAAAAATGTGAGATCTAGGGATGAAAGGTTCCGCAGGAAGGAGGCGGGCTCGGTTAAATTGGGCGTCGCGACGTGCCTGACACACCTTCGATAAATCTCAAGATTTGTGTCATACATATCACAACTTCTGCTCTTTGAATCAATGACTTCATCATACATGTCAACAAAGGGTTTTTTTTTTCTACATCAATACCAGCATGCTGAATGTCAAAGGGCCCTAAACCCCCTTACAGAGTAAAGAAAAATGAGTTCAGTGTTCCACTGTGCTACCTCCCGAATCTTCTGCCGCAAGATGCTTTCTGATCCATCATGCGTAAACTGAGTTATTGTTTACAGAAAGAGTGCCTTTTTTTCTTGTTTTTCCAACTTCATAGAAAAGACAATCTGCAAAGAGGGAGATAGCAAAGAGAAATGAGCCGCCTAAGAGGGACAGAGCAAAGCTAGCTATGAGCCTTTCTTTTCTTCGACCGTTTCAGGCCGTTACCTCTGATTTAGGCGTGCTCATGTAATACTTATGTGCTTATGGTAGCGTTTCATGGACGTGTCCGCGTTACCTGCTTGACATGGTATGTTACCTCCGAGATCCCCCACTAAGTTTAAATATGAAACCAGTCATTAACTTCCACATGTTTCTTGCTATATGGTGGTACTGCCGAGCAGATGGCTAATAGTGTTTGGCTATTTTTAGCATGTCGAGAATGCGGTGCCAGCGTCTACAAAGAATGAACGCACGCCATTTCCATCGTGAACATGACGCCCTTAAAAGGCCACGCGAGCAGCTCAGAAGGAATACCACCAAAATGTTAGTTGAAAGTACATGACCGGGAAATTAAACCACATAAACCATGCCTTTCGAGCGCAGAAATCTGGCACGCTGACCAGTACACCACAAACGCAAAAAGGGTTTTCGGCGCTAATGCATTCCGCTTTCTCGCACCACAGAATAATACCGAAAAGTTTCATGAGCGATCAGCGCAGTGTAGTGCAATGATGACTTCGCCTAAATATTAACACATAAAAGTTAAGTAAGATATATTCCAACGGGGCCCAGTTAAACAACATGTGTACTAACAAATTTAAAAAATTATTCGCAAGACACAATGTACAGGAGTGACAAATGTAGTAGGCCTAACGATTGGCTGTATAGAAACGAACGAGTGACAAGGTAGCGAAGCGTTGGGCAGGAAGATGTTTGAATTGTGGTAGATGATTTTTTCCAGAGCACAGGAAACGCTGGAGTTTATTGAAAAATAGGCACAATACTTGTTGCGTTTTTTTTTATTAAAGTGTGCTGACACCGCAGTAGTGAACACAGAGATACAGACAACGCGTGCGCGGTTTGTATACCTAAAGCTTGTATCTCGTATTGCCGCGCAATCATAGTAAAATCAGACACACAGAAACTAGAGCCACAGGATACAAGAAAATGAAGTGACAGCCTAATTATTGGTGTTTTATCACAACTACGCCTGCATACATGAAGTTTTAGATTAACCTTTGCGCGTTGACTTCGCGGCTGCTATGCAACGCTTAACAGCGCATGCTTTGCCATGTAAAAAACGAAATGCAACAACATAACGCCTGTTGCAAGGTGTCGCAATGGGAAAGTAGAAGGTCTGCTTTCGACTACCTCTGCAGCTCCCTTTATGATCTTGTGTGTGAAGCCCAGCATAACCATTTTGTACCCTCCAACCCATCAAGAAAAAAAATGAAGAAGAAGCGATACTTTGCAGCAACCAACAGTTACACCTGCAAAGTACGCCTTTCCAAGGCACAAGGACCAATAAAAGGTTCACTGCAGTGTGGGGAAAATGCGTGCACCAGCACTTCTACACAAACACAGGGATTTTCCTGGCACTGCATTTACCTTATATAGGTGTTCATCCATTTACTTCACTCATTTGACGCGGGGCGTAGTGGTAGCTGGGTCCCGTTATCAATCCCACATCAACCAACGACATTCAACTTTCTGTCAATGCACAGAATGGTCCTTAGGCGTCGCACATTATGTTCTATCCGTCAAACAATGGTCTGTGATTAGTACACAGTTATGCTTTTCACACCGACTCACGGAGCAGTGGAGCCTGTGCACGCCCCGCCGCGGTGGTCTAGCGGCTAAGGTACTCGGCTGCTGACCCGCAGGTCGCGGGATCAAATCCCGGCTGCGGCGGCTGCGTTTCCGATGGAGGCGGAAACGTTGTAGGCCCGTGTGCTCAGATTTGGGTGCACGTTAAAGAACCCCAGGTTGTCAAAATTTCCGGAGCCCTCCACTATGGCGTCTCTCATAATCATTTGGTGGTATTGGGACGTTAAACCCCACATATCAATCAATCAATGGACCCTGTGCATTTATTTCAATGGTCAGAACAACCTGTACTGTAGCTGCCCAGCATTATAATGTATGCAGAGCTTATTTCTAACAATAGGATGAGCAGCCTCAAGCATACCACATTGATGCTATAATAGAAGATGCGTGCCTGATTGAGACTTTGGTGGAAAACATCGCCAAAATCATCCGTGGCATCGATAGCAGAACAACGTCGCAACCACGGTGCCCCACAGCTCCTACGTAATGAATAATAGTATTTAAAGTCATGGATCCCCTTGTACATAACAACCCCTCCATTGCCTTCTGCTTCATCAACATACATGGTCACATACCACGTGGTGAGCTGGGACTACCTGCATAGAAAGCGTGCTATTCTAAGTTTGGGTGCAATAATGTTCTTTCTCTCACTTCTACTCAATCTCTTTAGGGGCTCTACCAACGAGTGGCATGCTAGTTTCTTTTCCAAGCATTTGCAACCAAGAATTTACTTCCGGTTTTCAAAAGATTGAAAAAATATTTTCTAAAAGTAAAACTGCTACCATGTTTCTAGTTCTGGTTGAAGGAAAGAGCTGCATTGAACACATACAATATTGGTGCATAAATTTACCAAAAATGAGGACCCATAAACTGTTCCGATAATCGTGTAAAATTACTTTGACGAGTTCAATGAAGAGCAGCAAACACCTTTTTTTTTTGTGCAGCCGCGATCGTGGCTGAGCAGATCTCACCCACGTGATTCCTTCTACGTAGTCTCTCAGAGCAGCTTCAGCAGTGCGCGAATTACAAAATTGATCCAATTCAGAAATATACACCGAATGCCGACGAGACAGTGCTGGTACCACCCCCATGAATTCAGGATTACGGTCACGTCCACGTCTTTTTGACACCTTACATACCTTTCCCAGTGCAAGAAAGCAAATCGGACACGAGTGTGGCTGACATTTCTCTTTTTATATGCGAAGTATCTTAAGGTCAAGCTCAATCTGGTGAGCGGCGTGACCACCTTTACTGCGCATGAGCGCCCCTCCCCGCAATCTTCTACACTCCGCCCTCTTTCACTTCGCAACGCCGACGTCGTCTGCTAGCAAATTTCTTGATTGAGAAAACTGTGCCCACTGAACACAGCCACCTCGTATATAAAGGCACTAGATCTTGACCTCCAAGGTAGCACCGGTGGGAGATATCTCCTACGCGTTGTTGAACAAAACAAATTCGCAGCGTGCGCGTTAACTAAAAGCGAACTGTGGGTCTCTATGTCCAATCGGACTCATCTGTGTCTCATAGTCCATTAGCAGTGACTAGCATGTTTTAGTAGGAAGAAGCGGTCCATCAGTGCGTGCTTCGTGTCTTCCTATGCTTCTATCCTTCGTAACACCGCGATGTGCCCCAGCGTCAACGCCATCGCCAGGGTAATGGTTAGCGCCTGCCACATCGCATCAACGCATGGTTCTCTTTAGCAGAAGATGGCGTAATCTTTTTTCGCCCTATCTGTCTCATCCCCCTCCTTCTTACTCGGATGACCATGCTCACTGATGCAAATATTTTTTGTGGTTTTCACAAATAGGTAAATTACGTGATGGCACGCGGCACGTATCTTGATTAGAAGCAAACTGCAGATACTCACGTAGGCCCTTACTGCGGAGCTGTTGTACTTTTTAGTTATATTATTACGCGTTAGCGTAAACTATCATCTACATGAAATGCCTCTGCACTGCGCGCAACGTAATAACCATTCCAGTGGATACTCTTTTTGTCCTCTTCTTCATTTACTCCCCGAACATGTACGCCGGGTGCGCGCTCACCCGCTGCACCCAGTTGTCTGGCGAGGTATGCAGTAACTAGAATAAGTGAGAAAAAGAAACACAGATAAACAGAAGGGGAAAGAGAAAAATTTCGTCAAAAAAAATCACATGCGGAGGAATTAGAACTTGCCCAACCGCGGAAACAAGGCGGGCATCGTAACCACTCGGCTATTTTAGCACGCTATAGCGTAGCAAACACATGCTTGAAAGTATAGCACACTATATTGTGGTGCGGTAGAGCATTGAACGCTGTAAAATAGTGTGGGACTGAGAAGGGCGATTGAGGATTGTAGAAAAGAGGTGAGAGAGAAAAGGCTACCATAAAAAGGAAGATACATAGACAAAAAGGAACTAAACAAAACAGAAATAGTAAGACAGGAAAAGAGATAATCTAAGAAAAAACGAAAGAAAGAGATAGAAAAAAAAGAAAGAGCAATGGAAAAACAGAGAGAGAGAGAGAGAAAAATTAAAGTAATAAAAATATGAAATTAGTTACAGAAATATATAAAGAAGAGAGAGTGAGAACGAACGAAAGAAAAAATGAACAGACAAATCATTCATAGAGGAAAAAAGCACAGAGAAAAGAAAGAAATCAGGATTATAAGGGGAAAATAAAGGGAAACAAAGAAAGCTCACTAGCGCCGCTGTTTTTTCGGGCTTGGCACAACCAGAGCCAAGCTGCGTAATTTTGTAAGGCTAGTTCTCCATTTTGAAACTTTCCTCCAAATACTCCATTTTTAACAAAATCATCTAAATCTTGTATACGTTTGAAAGCTTGTGATATCACAATTTGTTAACAAAACAAGTTATATTCCTGACTATAATGACAGGAGCTGCCCACGGACTACATGATTCTTGTATGACACCCTTCCTTAGCATGTTTTCAACTTACTCAGTGATGACTTTCCTTTCGGAAGGCGATACGCGATAGGGCTTCAGGCGTATTGGTGGTGCGTGGTCTGTATAGATGCAGTGTTGCGTACATGAAGACGGTGGCGTAATGGTAGACGTCTTGTCTTGGGCAAAATCGAAGACAGAGGCGTAGCCTGCGAGCACCTCCTGCAGCAGTGGCCGTTATATTGAAGGAAGCGACTCATTTATCAAACGGCCAATGCTGGCAGAATAGTCGGAGTACGAGTTGGCGTGGGGTTTCTTTAGGGCCGGTGACAGTTCAAGTGACCGTATGGTAAGAGTAGTTCGCTCTTGAAAGCTTGCCAATTCAAGTCCTGCAGGCATATTTATGGGCTGTGCAGAAACGTTCACAGTCCAAAAATCGGCACAACCGTCGACGGCAAGAACGAGGCATCGAGGCACAATCACGTTTTTCTTAAGTGCGTTAGGAAAGTTCCGCTTGGTTAAACCGTAGCAAGAACCAGCACAAGAACGTGAAGAGTTTACGCGCACAAACATTGCGGTATGCGGGGCCAAACAGACGTCTTGAGGCACGAAAAACACATCCGAGCTGTCTTCAATGGCGTTTTCCTTTGATTAGGAGGGCAACACGGTACGAAAACAAATCTCATCACTACCACAGTCCAGAGTGGCACCACATGAACGCGAAAAATCTATACCCAGAATGACGTAGGGGGTCACACGTGCAAGCACCACTAGATTAGCTCTAAGCGTTTGATTTTCTACAGAAAGTAAAACAGGACAAACACCAACAGGGCTCGATGTTTCTCCCCCTACGCCACGGAACGTAGCACTCCGATTCCAAGCAAACATTACTTTCGTCCCAAGGCGATTTTTCAAAGACATGCTCATTATATAAACCGCAGCCCCAGTATACTCACATTGTCTACAAAAACGCTCACTGTGTTCTCAACTATTAATACACAGGGGGGTCTTGCGGAAGATGATTTTGTAGCCTCGCCCCCATCGGTCACACCAGTTGGTTTTTTAGTGGTGGTGGCGTCCCCGAGCGGCGACGCGGGGGCGAGGATTGCTGTTGGCGGGGGAGTGGTGGGTTAACGCTGTGGTCGGAGCAAGGCAAGTCTGTACGTGCTGCGTGTTGCCGCTGGAAAGAGCTCTGAAACGGTCGTGACTCGCCAGCAAGCACATGTATAAGGCGTGTATACGTTGAACCGTGGCGCTCGCTGCTGGCGACGGTAGCAGTACCTATAGCGATGTGTATAAGAAGCCCGCAGTTGTAGCAAGTACGGCTGTCGCGTCTAGTCATCCCCGGTGAGGTAGATCGCTTCGGTTGAGAAAAGCCGGGAGATGGTGGCTGAGGAGTGAATAGCCGTGATGCAGCTTGCCTGCGTTTGTGGTTTTCGAGTAGCCGTTCACTTCTTCATTCGAATCAATTGGTGAAATTCGGGTGAGGCTCAAAGCAGCTCTGTACATCCGAGGTACCGGTGGCTCACGGGGCCATTGGTCAAATGCACACTGATGGCAGACAACAGCGACGTCCACAGCTTGCTGTTGAGCAAGTACTTCTTTAACCACTCGTCTTATAATCGAAGAGATGCCGTCCTGCGGTGGAAGGTTGACACTTGCAATCTTGGGCACATTGTCGAGACGTCCGAATTTCGGTAGGATTCTCCTCGTCTTTAGCGTTTCAAACGCTCGGCAGTGTCTCCTTAGGTCGGAAGGTGTGTGTAAGTCTTCCTTGGTGATAAGGAAATTGTACACGTCTTCCGCGATTCCCTTGAGCAGATGACCTACCTTATCTTCGTCACACATGGTCGCACTCACGATTCCGCAAAGCTTCAAGACGGCCTCGATGTAGGTGGTGCATGTTTCGCCAGGTAAATGAGCTCTGCGTGAAAGCGTTTGCTCCGCCTGCTTGACCTTAGCTGTTGAGTCACCAAAACACCTCTTCTGCTCGTCCACGAAAATGTCCCTTGTGGTCAATGCACTCTCATGGTTGTCGAACCAAAGAGACGCGGTGCCGACGAGAAAAAACACCACGTTCTCGAGCTGCTTAGTAGTGCTCCAGCGGTTGCTGCGAGTCACTCTTTGGTAGTGCTTGCGCCAAACCTCAGCATCGTCATCCGGCTGCGCCAAGAAGGTCCTTGGTTGACGTTCCGGCGTGCCACCGCCAGTTGTCCTGGCGGGTGAGCGTGTTGCTCATCAGCAGCGAGGTTGTTATGACCTGCTCGTGTGTCCTCCACGTCTGGTAGCGGCGGTGGCAAGCCTGCTAAGTGTCTGCTTCGTCGCAAAATTGGTAGAGCGGGGTCGTCAATATTGATGTACCCGGCACCTTCCACCAAACGGCAGTGTTACGAGTGAATGTGTTTATTTACAGATGAGGTTAAATGGCGTTGGGAAAGAGCAGCGTACTTCTGAGACAGGCCTAGTCCGGTTCGCCCAACCACACAGTCCAAGCGCCGCTCCCCTACTCTTCTTACTCCACGTAACGTACGCTCGCGCATCTTCGCTGCAATATATTATTATCTATTTTAGCTAATATGTATTGATCATTGAGCAGCATTCTTGAAAAGTGGGGCTCGTGTAAAGAAATTCATATCTAAACTTACGTTCATTTAGAATGCTTAAAAAGTCTTCAGCTGAGCTCTAACCGCGTTTTTAGTGTTTTTAACTGTTTATTTATTTATTTATTTCAATTCTCTATACGAATATTCTAAGGGCCCAAAGAGGGCATTACTTAGGGGAGAATGCAAGCGTGGGTACAAAAACGAGGTGTGTACATATAATGGTAAAAATGAACATAGAAAACCGAGTCCCAAGTTCTAGAGCCTTATCGTCAACGACGTATTAGTTAATGAAGTTTGAAACTCCATCCCGATCATCGTGGCGCAACAGCGAAAGTGTTCTGCTGCACTCCTCTTGAACGGCTGCTAAGGATCAATTGAAATTTTAATTACTAATCAATAATATTAGGGCAAGCAGCCTTACCGTGCCAGCAGGTACGCGAGCTACCTCAGAAAAGTGGTCTCGCGAGCGTGCAGTTTTAAAACTACGGCAACACGCTGTGAAAGTTTAGTTTCTATCTGATAAACACATTTTATAGAATGCACCTCGGTAATTGCAGTGAAGTTTCGGAAACAACTTCTACAGTATTTATTTTCGCCGAACTGTTTGTTCACCATGTTGACACTCATGCAAGAGCATCAACTGCATAATGAACCCGTTATTTGGCTTTTACCAAATTGAAATCGGTGTTTTACTGAATAACAATCTCACAGAAAATAGGCTACCGCAAGCAAAGATTACCTACGCATGATTATTACCCTACTACCTTGAGCGACACCAGCTCTAATGTTCCTAGTTCTTTAATTATCAAAATTCATAACAAACTGGCCATCGCAGTGAATGTCAAATAGAAAGTTTCTTGTCTTTTCACGCTTATAGTACTGTTTATGTCAACATAACGTTATTGAAGCACATAGACAATTTTTTAGCCGACCTATAGCCTCAATACATTTATTTTGTCGTTCATAGTATAATTTGCAAAGTATTTGTGACCAAACACAGGCTTATTCGCCATATCAGCTCATATAGAAAGTTGTAGCGGGTGAATTAAATTAGAGTGCTGGCTTATCAATTTTATTAACTAAGTTAGGCTAAAAGAGCAGTATTCTCTATGTTTTCCTTGTTATGGTACGTTGGCCTGAGATGATCGAGACTAACGTTAAATCCACCCCTTCAGCGCCTAATTTTGTAGACACTGGCTTCGTAAGCAGTGCTGGTTGACTTACATAATATTTACTGCTTTGGTCAGAATATTTTCTATTGCCTACACTCCTGCTCAGATGTCTACGCTGCTACATCTAGGTTCTAATTTCTGGCGCATGCATCGGAATGAATACATGTGCCACAGTGACACCTGTGTATAGAAACTCTTAATGTAAACGCCCCTCTTCAGTCAGACATTAGTCGTGCATGATATTTAGCCTGTCTGCGCAACGATTTCTACCTGAAATCACCAAGCATCGTTGGCGTGTCACGATGTATAGGCACCTGATCTGGCGGTTGCACCTTGGCGCAGTTGCACCTTGGCTCTGGTTGACCAGAACACTACATATGTAAAGTCCTAAATCAAATTTGGGAAATTAAATATGAGCAGTGTCTACTAATGAATCCGAATACACCTTCTATTACACTTACGTAAAGACAATTATACTAATCGCATTTCTCTTATAGTTAACACACAGACTGTTTGACGATCGAGCAAGCGCTTCGTATCTGTGTATATTTTTTGGTGCTTTCTTGCACTGTTCAAGTACCCACCATAGCTACGCGATGAAATTCGCTCAACATCTTGAGTATAATACAGGCAGTCTCGCTTGAATGTTTAGTGCAAGAAAATGAACACCAGCAAAATGTTTGACGTACCAATAACAGATCACCCTGACGGAATACATTGCTGAAGGCTTCGTTTCTGCTTCTTCCAAGAGCCTTGAGCTCACTTGCACTTTTCTTTTCAGAGAATAAGACCACGGAAGAAAGGCTATTCACAGTTCCGCAGCCTGACCAGCTCTCGCTGTCGTTCCAATGGATGTATCACCGTCACGCGCTAGTGGGTTCGGATATTCCAACTAAAGCCTTTCAAGAAGCCCAGCTGCCACGCATGCGCGATTTTGGAACGAGTGCACTGCTTCGAGCTCGTCAACCAAGTGCATTACTGAAACAAAATGTACGACGCACAGAAAGAGCGAAACCAGGACAACCCTCGTCCTGTAGGGGAAGCACACAAGAAGTCTGGTGGTGAAAGAAACAGCTGAAAAAGCAAACAGCGCAAGGCGAGTGTCAGCTCTCTTGGAGGATCCTGACAAAACATTTAATGCTGTGTACTCCCCCGCTCCCCTTTTCCATGCACCGCTCTTTGCCCTTTCTACTCCCCCCCCCCCCCCCCTGTCGATCCCCTCGAAAGCTTCCTTTATACACTGCGGCGAAGGAACAGTCATGCATCTAGAACAACACAACGAATGTTTCCGTATGCATTAGTGAGATCTTTTTTTGCGAGCATGTGTAGGGAAGGATAATCTGGTGTAAGCTAATGAACAAAGCCCATTTTAGCAATGCGACCCCAGTTTACGTCACTTGCGGTTTTCAGTAACTCGATCGAAAATAGAGATCAGCAGATGTACGGAATGTTGCGTCCCATGCGTGGGATCTCTGCCACATTAAAAAAAAACATGAAGAGCTACCGTAATCTCAACTTGAAATGAAAAAACAGGGATGACAAGGGCATCAGCTTGGGCTCTATCAAGCAAAGAGCCTAAACAGGGGGAACAGTTTTATTAGCCCGAGGTTATCACGGGTAGTATTGTGCCGCCTGAGTCTGGACGTAGTACTCACCAATGCTTATTCCCTTAACCCTCTTCTCTAGGGCCCGTCGTCACTCGCTTCGGAGCTGCCGGGGCCAGCTGTGTGGCGTCGAAGGGCGGGTAGAATAGCCGACATAAATCAAGGGCGGCGTTTGGATCAGACGCCCTTCTTGCTACACGGTGCCACCACATGCTAGAGCAGCACTTCAAATCTGACACAGTGAGCCTCTCTCGTGCACAGATATAATAACGAGAAAGAGCTATTGCCTTCCGTGATCGTGACACGCGCTGACGTAGCAGCATGTCTTCGTACCATCTCTCCATTCTTAGCTTCTGCAGGGTGCCTGTCAAGACGAGAGAAGAGCGAAAGCGCTTATTGCGCGCCTCTAACACCTGTTAATCCTGCTCGTTCACTGAATATTAGAGAAATTTTTCCGGCCACTGATTATTGAGGCAATCAACAGCGACTCTAAGGTCATTCGGTGTGTAGTTAGACAAGTGGTTGAAGACATATATAACATTTAAATGAATGACAAAGCCGATTGGCACAACTGCGCTGTCGAAGGAACTATCGAGCGTATACTGCGCTACTGCACGTCTTTCGCGATTGAGAGGTATCACATCCCTACATCCTGTGGGTGGCAATGCCTTCACCGTTGATAGACTTTTGAAACGATCGAAATGCAGCTCGCAGTTACGATAGGCTGGTATCTTTTTCAAAAATAACAGCCTGATTCTCCGTCTGCGATGCCAAGTGTGGACCTGCTGTTACGTCAGCGGCAACAACAGGTATGGTCGATTAAGATTTTCAACCAAATAGTTGGTAATTGTTCAACAAACTAGCACTTAATCAAATGTTTGCTCTCTGTGTGTTTTTAATCGATTAATCTATTATTCAAGAGTTTTGATGGGTGCTTTAAAAATGGTATCCTATTTCTCGAGAAGCATTGTTTGTATAGAAATGAAAGCTTTAACGTGTTGGTATATGTTCATCTTTGTTAATAGAGCGCACACGAGAGGAGGACGAGAAATAAGAAACATACAGGTCTTGAAGCCTGCCAGCTCTAAGAGAAATTGGCCATTAACCTGGTGGTTAGCGTAATGGAGAAAAGAGTATTTTGAATTTTGACAAAAATATTTATTGAGTCTTCTAAGGAATATAAATTCAGACAATCATAAGGTTACCTACAAAGAAAATAGATAAAGATATAATAATTGGAATGAATAAATAAATGAGAACTCCAAAGAACTAGAATTTCATAGGTGAAAACCTGACAAACAAACCTTCTTGTGTCTAATGAATTCGCAAACTGCTATGCACACGCTTCTGTTGCTGTGACCCTTAAAAGTCTCAAAAGAAAGGATATTTTCAGAATTAACCGTAACGGTTAATATTCTGAATAAAGTTTCCAAATGGTTCTTCCCACGCCTTGTGAAATGTGTGTGTCAGGGCCTGTTCTGTTTCATACTCTTCGTCGTCTTCTGGTGTGCGTTGTATCAACCAAGATGAACGCATTGTTAGATTCATCTCGACCTAAGTTTTTCTACCAGGCGCACTAGAGATCACATATGCCCATTTGCGCCTTCGTGAAAATTCGCATTTTCACCAGTGGATAGATGTGAACCGTCGTCTATGGGCAACTACACAGAATTAAGGATTATTATTATTATTATTATTATTATTGTTATTATTATTATTATTATTATATTATTATTATTATTATTATTATTATTATTATATTATTATTATTATTATTATTATTATTATTATTATTATTATTTCTTACACTGTACACAGACTCAATTGCGCGATATGCACGTGTTTCGTTTTTAAGATTTCTTTGCAGTTGCTGCAATATCATGGTTGCTATTTTTATTTTTCGGAAGTTGAACTTGATTTTTATATAATATTTATTTATTTATTTGTTGTTGTTGTTGTTGTTGTGTTGTTGTTGACTGTTGTTGTCATTGCTGACTGTTTGCTAGTGCTGTCTTGCTAAAAGGTGGCTGTGGGTTTTTTCAAGCTGCCTCTTTCGGACAGCAGCTTTTACCTGTAGCTGCCCTTCATCAAACTCTTGGTGAAAAATTATTATTATTATTATTATTATTATTATTATTATTATTATTATTATTATTATTATTATTATTATTATTATTACATACACTAGGACGCAGGGAAAACAGGCAGATAAAACGCTAAGGCGCACCGTACACGTGCACCTGGCCGAGGGTTAGGGAAATCACTCGAAAGGCAATGCAGAGCCGAGGTGGAATGGGAAGTTAATAAGAAGCTCGCACTGCATGTATGTTCTCCAAGTGCTTGAATTCAGGTGGATCTTATACGCAAGAGCTGCGGTATACAAGTTCCATCCTCCTGTAGCTCTCGAGAGACAATCTTTGAGATTCAGCTTAGGTCTTCTGCGTTTTGTGGCAACCGATTTCTTGTATACTGAAACTAGGCTCCATTCACTTGCTACCCGGTTTAAATTATTAGCAGTACAGGCGCTTCTAAGGCTGTATGAATAACCTGTCAAGCGTTCAGAAAGCATTTTATATCTTGTGTTTTTCGGAGTATAATGACCAAGCATTTATACACTTCAAATGCTTTTCAGTTACACAAAGGTTTCATCCCAATATAAGCGTTCAAATTAATGACTAGTGTATAATCAGCCATAATAACTCCATAGTAAAGTAGGGTTTGGTGATATTTTCCCGAATGGTGCAAAACTAATCGCTTCGCTTATTAAACGGTAAAGTAGGGATTACATGGGACAAATTCATTCGCCACAGTAAAAAAAATTGTGAAATATAGATGTTCTCTCCTACTATAGACTGATTGTTTTCTCTTCACTTTCCAAATTTCGTGCCCATCTTCACTGTAGAATTTCGGCAATCATTCTATCTCTGCGTAAACTACAGCAGCATCGATAAGCTCAGAAATAATTTTGACGGATTCGCTATCACTATGTACGGCTCTCTCTACAATAAGGATTTGGAAGTTTTTAGTGGTTTCAAATCATTTGTCCCACTGCACATAACTCTAAATGTCCGTGTCCTAATCCATTTCGTGTCATTTCGGCGACCGTGCAAGAGGTACATTTCTATGCCCGTCACACTACCCCGCTCGGCAAAGCACCGTGCCGGTGCATGCTATGAATAGAATGCCATGCATGTCACTACAAGGGGGCTTCAGGCGAGAAACACGTACAATGACAGTTTTTGGATGTAACAGTCGATGAGTTCGCAGTCAGGAAAATCTCACAGGTGACAGGTGTCACATGGTGCTGAACACGGTAAGGCTCAACGTATCGCAATAAAAGTTTTTCGCAGAAGCCGAGACGATGAAATGGGATCCACAATAGCACGAGCGGGCTCGGAGAAAAATTGCCATTCCTATGTTGACTGTCATAGAGACACTTTTGTGCAGTCTGGGACAACGAGCACCGAGAGCGGGCTACTGCACGTGTGATGAGAGCTCGGGAGTTGGAACCTTGAGCGTACAATGTAGGTGTGGAGGGTCAGACGGAATAAAGGTGTCGAGAGGTAAACGAGAAGATAAAATGGCGAATAGCCGGCAGTATCATCAGACGAATAGTTTAAGGTGAAGGTTACGAACGGGAGCACGATGGCCCATCGTGTGGTAATAGAGATTATTTACATCAGTGCTCGGTTGAGACGTTCAGTAAGTCCCTTAGTATGAAGATTATAAGAAGACGTAAAGTTGTGTCGCGTAGCACAATATTGAAGTAGATCGTCAACCACACGAGACAGGAAGCTGCAGCCACGGTCCGTGAGTAAGTCAGCAGGAGCGCCATGCTGAATGATGATGTCGTAGAGAAGGAAAGACGAAACGTCCATCATCAGAACCTAAATAGACTGGGGCGTTATAGTTCCAACCAGCCTATCTACCTTCTAACGTCTCTCCTCACTTCCACCCATCAGTCACAAATTATGTTTTCTTGGCTATGGAATAAAATTACGAATACAGAAACCATGACAGAAATAAAGAACGCATATTACAATGTGGATCTTCTTCGCTCACTGTATATTGCCGTTAACAAAAAGAAGAAGGCACAAGGGAATAATAATAATAATAATAATAATAATAATAATAATAATAATAATAATCCCCTGTGTTTTGACTCCCAATACCAATAACTGATTATGAAAAACGCTGAAGCGGAGGAATCCAGAAACATCGACCATGTAGTCCTCTTTAACGAGTGTAGACGTGTAGTACGTGAACCTGTTGCAATTGCCTCCATCCAAATGCGAACGCGGCGCACGGTTTTGAACCCCGTGACCAGAGGCGTATAACCAAGGGGAGGGGCTGTGGAGGTTCGGAATTTTTAAATGAGAAAAGTTTTAGTGATCTTCGGTGAGTTTGAGCGTATCTATCTATCTATCTATCTATCTATCTATCTATCTATCTATCTATCTATCTATCTATCTATCTATCTATCTATCTATCTATCTGTCTGTCTGTCTGTCTGTCTGTCTGTCTGTCTGTCTGTCTGTCTGTCTGTCTGTCTGTCTGTCTGTCTGTCTGTCTGTCTGTCTGTCTGTCTAGCCACCTACAAATTTTAGCTCTCCTGGCCGTTTGAATAATGGGATCTATACCAAAGCTGCTATGGCATAACATGACTGTATGACGAGCATCAGTTAGTACTCATCACATGAAAATCATGAGATGTATGTAATGAAGTTCATTATTTATACGTCTTGGTATTGCTGCTCTTGCTGTGGTTTTGTTCACATGATATATCAAAAAACTTGTGTGATATGGCATGACTGCATGGCGAAGATAAGTGGCAGGTCCTCACGTGGAAATCATGACATGCGTGTGATTTAAAAACATGACTACATGCCACGCTTATGATGCGCTCGCGATCACTTGGCTAGCTTCATATATACTAAATTTGGTATTACGTGATGTGAATGAATGACGGAATTATAGGACTGGTGCAAACATGATAACAATGGCATGCGTGTCGGAGGTATAGGACTGGTGCAAACATGATAACAATGGCATGCGTGTCATGTAAGAACATTGCTACATGCCACGCTCATAGTGTGCTCGCGGTCGTTTCGTTGGCTACACATACACGGTATTAAGTGACGTGAATGAATGACGAAGGTATGTGACTGCTGCAAACATGATAATCAGGACTTGCGCGTCAAGTAAGAACATGACTTTATGCCATGCTTATCATAGGCACGAGGCCATTTCGCTAGCTTCATATATACCAAATTTGGTATCATGACATGAACAGACGACGAAGGTAAGTGACACGTCCAAACATGATAATCGTGACATGCGTGTCATGTAAAACATGACTACATTCTACGCTCATAGTGAGCTTGCTGCAGTTTTGCTAGCTTCAGATCTACCGAATTTGGTATAACGTGACGTGACTGGACGACGAACACAACTTTCAGGCGCAAACATGATAATTATGACATGGAAATTTTGAACAGCATATTTTACGTCCCCCTCGAAACGGTGTGCTGATTTTAATGTGACAGTTCAAGTTTCCTTATTTGTGCTTCGCATATTCCGGATTCTCACTGTACTTGGGATCGACCAATTTTCGCAAGTTCACATATATACGCACACATAAAAAATGCATATACGAGGATTTATATTAAATAAATATGTTTGAATCCCCACTCCCCCGACTTTCTGATCAGCAGCCGAGTTCTGTAACCACTGTTCCACAATGGTGTACCTGAGATTTATATACAACACCTAAAGGAATGCCATAGACACAGAACGTGAAGAACCTCATTTTTTTATCATACGCAATGAGAGACGAGTTTGTGCGGTGAAACAAGATAAAACAGTGCGGAGTTGAACACGAACACAAACAAAATAAGGAACTATAGACGATGCGCTCGCACGTCTGAAATGTACAGTAAGCAACAAACATCTCTGTTGAACTTTAACGCATTGCTTTGCTGTTTGGATGCTCGCACATTACTCTGCATGCAGTATAGTAGCCTTGTGGATGGCTTGGAGGTAGATGCCATGGGCGACGGAGACCAGGGAAGTTCATTTCTGCCTCTATGAAGTAGGGCGGCCGGCGTCTTTGCGCTCGTTCTACTAGCGTACAAACATACGCTGTAATGAAAATATTACGTGTCCTCTAATTCTTCATCTCAGCATCGCTCGCTTCATGCTAATGCACACCGGCCAAGAATGGTGTTGGTGGTGAAAGCAGCGGTTGTGGTGATTAAATAATAGAAACACTTTAATTGACTAATTTTATTAATTCAAAGGTATATATTGACCATGAATATTTGAATATTCATGCCTCCTTGACCGAATAATTGAATACTCGTTCATCTATTTTACCATTCCTAGGCAACAAGTGACCTTTGCCTAATCATCTCTAACTTTTCTGATATGATTTATACGTGGGGTTCAACGTCCCACAACCACCATATGATTATGAGAGACGCCGTAGTAGAAGGCTCCGGAAATTTCGACCTCCCGGAGTTCTTTAAGGTGCACCCAAATCTGAGAACATGGGCCTACAGCATTTCCGCCTTCATCAGAAATGCAGTCGCTGCAGCCGGGATTCGATCCCGCGACCTGTGGGAGCCACTAGACCTGCACGATGGAGCATCTCCAACTTTTCTGCTCCTCCCATTTCCCTACCCCAGTGCAGGGCATAGCTTACCGGGCCCAGCCTAATCTCCCGGCCTCTCCTTTATGCTCCTCCTCCTTCATCTCAATAAACTTGTTTTATTACAAAAGAAATGGTTTTTGAAACAAAGCTGTCGCTTGTTACCTGATGTCGCATACTTTTTGTGCGCTACTTTAAACCGTTAAAAACGTTTTCAAGCAAACAGCTCATTTGATGGTCCTGTAAACCCACACATTACTGTATTTTAAGTACCCCGTCACGTTTTGTATTTTAATACGTTTTGGGTGATTTGGCTTAGCCTAGCTGCAATAAATGAAGTGTTTTATTGATGATGACGTTTCATGAATGAATATTTAACCGCTCACCTTTTAATAGTGCATCTTGGAAAGAAGGTGAAAAAGGAATAATTGGTTGCAATGATGCGTTGACCGGTCTGGAAAGCACAAACATACGTAGGTCGGCAAACTCACTTCAGTCGAGTAACTCGGACTCGCTCATACTCAGATCAAGCCATGAGACTCATTTTCAGTGGTTCGGGGTGAGTAATAATTTCTTGAGATTGAGTCTGAGTGACTTAGGTTGAAGAAGATTATCGATAGTGTGAGTCCGAGTGATTCTCACTCGGGAAAATTTGATTCAGTATAAGTACAAGTGAGTATGAAGCGCAAGACGTATTTATTGAGTGGGTCTGTGCGAGTTTCACCTAGGTTTGCCGATTTATGGTCCTGTCTTTGCATCTTCAGAATTGCTATGAGCCTAACCTGAATTCATGTTCATGAAGTCTCGTCTTGTTACACGTATTGTAAATCAGTGTATTTCACACACGATATATATTTATTGCTCAGAGGTGTCAATTACGTAAAGAAGGGCCTTGACCCCACTTCACACGCCAACTCTTCCAAGGCAGTCCTTGATAAATATGTCTTATGTTGTCATCTCTTTCAAGAAAAAAAAATGACCTCACTGGTTGGGGAGCATTTATAACTCTTGTTCAAAGGTATACTAAATCAAAAGACGCCAATAAGAGCACAGATTACAAGAATATTGATTCTATAGACACCATGATCGAAAAATCCAATTCTAGACTAACAGACTCATGAGTCGACTCAGTCGGAATAGCTCAGACTCAGATCGAACCATGAGTCGGAGACTGAGTGAGTCCAGGTGAGTAATATTTTGATAAATTTGAGTCTGAGTGAGTTCGCTTGAAGAAAATTTTCGTGAGCGTGAGTCCGAGTGAGTCCTAAATGCAAAATATATTACATGAGTGAGTCTGAGTGAGCTCCACAATATTCGCCCACCTATGCAACGTAAATAATCCAATATTTCTCTTGAGGTATGTATGGTTGAAAAAACAATGCCAACTATAACCTGTCGCCGCAATGTCCAATCCGTATCTGCGTTCGTGTTTGTTTGTGCGCCTGTGCTTGGGCGCCAGCGTGTGCCCGTTTGTAGGTCTGTGCTCCAACACAAAGAAAGTCACCCGCTTTTGCTTCTTTCACAGAAACCTTACACATATTTTTGTCCTTCCCGAAAATCATGAGGGCGACCGCAGTACGCTGAAACAAGGTTGGTGCCCCCAGCACACGTCAAGTGCCGCGCTCGGGAAGAGGTGATTACCTATAACGCAGACACGGCGAGGGACAGTGCGCTGAGGCCCTACTAAGAAACACAAGGAGTCAGGGCTTTTTGCCACACCGTAATCGGTTTAGCACTTCGACTAATTAAATCTCCAAGTTCAGCGCGCTCACAGACGCGCTTCTGCAGGGGGTCGTGACAACGGGAGCTTCGCTTCAAATAGCTTTTGCTGAAGCATTACTCTCGCTAAACAGCAGCTACTAAGCTCATGCGTTGAGGACACACTCGTACAAAATCAATGGTAACCAGGCCTGCTCTGCGGTGCTGTTGAGGCCTAAGCCACCGCGCATGAAGTGTGCGAAGCGTATACTTACGTACTTGAGAGTTAACACCGGTGCGTCCCTGGGGAGTGTGCATGCTTTGAGAGGATGTTGTTACGATGGGCGTTGCCGCTTACGCGCAAATGAAGTAGTAGCAGAGCCGCTTTGCGTTACGCTCTGTTCTCTATCACGGCAAAAAAAGTCGGCCTCAAAGAACTCTGAGTGGCAACGTTAAACGTTTAAAGACGACGCTACAGTAATGGTGAAATAGAAGTAGGAAATTCTGCTTGCTCTCCTCTGGTTATCGGAGATAATGCGATTAGACAAAAATGAGTGGCGAAAAAAAAACAATAGCACCGAGATGGACAGTGTTTTCACGTACTAAAACACTTTCTCTATCGGGATCATAAAGATAGGTTGCAAATGCTACACTCTTAGAAAAGGTAGTAATGTTTGCTAACTTTGGGGTAGTAATGACTTGTCACATATGATAATATCCTGGTAGTAAGGGCAGTTATTAACCGCGAGGGTGGTAACAGTTACCTCTCCGTTACTAACAGCTTTAGTAACTGTTACGATCTTAGCCGTTACCAACCATGCGTAGTAAATTTAGAGGTTTTAAGAAAAAGAATAGTAAGCGGTACTACTGGGCTCGTTCTGCCACATAATTTTCCTATCGTTAATAATGGTTAATAAATGTCTCATTACTAAATAACTTCGAGTAATCTTGCGTAGTATGTGGTGAACGCGAAAGTACATAGCCATAACAAGTAACCTACACTACTGTATTGAGCAAGCGATTCGCGCAGGATATATAGCCCCTACCTTAAGATGCATGTCTGGCATTGCTAAGCACTTGCGTTTTAGGATGAATTATAAAAAGTGTGAGCCTAGAAAACTATATGATATTACTTGATTATGCGTCTTTGGGGCGAAGTATAAAACTTTTAATTAGGCGTACTTTTAGAAAATGTTATCTCATATCTAATATAAATAAAAGGGTCATAAACAAGCAACAGCGGCCGAAACAAGGTACTGAACTTATAAACTTAGTCTCAGTGCAAATGAATATTTCACTGAACTAAAATGTCGCCGGTTAGAAGGTAATGATAGTTACTGGGTATTTATGTGCCAAAATTACAATATTATTATGAGACACGAGGTATTGAGGGACCTCGGAATAATTTTGACCTTCTGGTTAATTTTGATGCGTCTTTCAAGTCAGTTTCTTATAATTTCCTAAGTTGGTCGTGATGGCTTAACACAATGCACGCAGCACCTGCTTATGGTCCGTTAACGTGTACTTCTCCGGTTTTATAATAGGAGCATGACGTTACATAACTCGGTTCCGTAATTTAAAATAAATGTTTTTTATCCATAGATATCTGATGGGTCCTTTTTTCATGTAAAGATTGTACGTCGAGAATATTTTCTCAAAAATATAAGAGCATGTATTTCTTATATTTTAGGTTAGATAGTTCATGGCCGGGTAGCAAAAAGGTAGTAACGATGCAAGAAAGTTTGTAATGGGTTCAATCACTACCTGTTTCATTATAGCTACTATTTAGTGACGTACGTAGCAAACAGATATAAAAATGTTAATAATGGTGGGAGGTAGTAACTGTTTATTAACGTAGGTTAGTAAAAGTTTATTAACTCTTCATGAAAAGTAGTAAGCGTCGCAGTTACTACCTATTTGCTTGCAGTAACTTCCTTTTTACTAATTTCCATTTAAGAGTATATTATAGTCATGATGAGGCTCTATGCTTGTTGTTGTCGTGTACATCATAATCACTCACCTGCTATAGCATGATCACGTTAAGTTCATCTGGTCGAATGCCTTTCAACCGTGAATCTTACTGGGCACATGAAACCGGTTATTCTTGCGAAATGTAAAGCAATTTTTTTAAAAGGGTCCCTAAAAGACCTTTGAAAATGCAAAGAATGAGCGCGGTATTCTCTCCTGTATAGCTACTACCGTTTTTCGACCCGATTCTCGATGTCTGCGCTCGTTTACGTGACGTCATGAGGAAATGCGTTGTCGATTGTTCTATCGTATATGGAAGCAATATCAGTAGTGAGTTATTTCGTACTCTGCTTTCCCATGCAGTCGCATACCCGCTCTGAGTTGTCTCGTATAGGGTGCAATGGCTCGTTTGCGCAGCACCATTACCGCCCTACCGAAAAGAGGGCAAAGCTCCGGTCGCTCGAACTGGCCGCGCTTGCTCGGTTTTCCCGTTGCGAGGACAGAAAACGTGTTTCTTGAAGCGCTTATCTCGCATTTCGCACGCTATGGGCAGCACTACTTCGTCATTCTGGATAGCAGACATGCACTACTGCTGCATTTTGAGCTGCTACTAAAGTTTAAACATGACAAAGGCCTGAAAACTTCCGTCAAGTTCTACAGTTTCCAATGCAAGTAGTACCAGAAGCAAAGGCATCAAGATTGGATAATGGCAGTTCGCCGATACTCCGCGCTCTCGTTACATTGAAAATGTTTTGTCATGCACAGTACGTTAAACTATTAATTGACTGAAAGAAACGTGATGGCCGGACTCATATTAAAAGAAAACGTGTTTGTAAACTGAAAAAAAAAACAGCAAACAGACAACCGCTATACATTTGGCGATTGGGCTGTTGCTTTTCCAGACAACCATTGGTAGTGCAAAAGCGGTGGAGCTTGCTAGCTTGAAACACTTAAAATACGATACTGTTAGCTCTGCAAGTGTTTTATTCAGCTGATGGCTGTGGAATTCTCATCGCCACTCAATGTAAACAGATTAATACTGCGAGTTCATGCTGATTTCTTGACTTGACTAACACGTACAGGTCTTGCAAGCAACACCCACCGGTAAGTTAGCATGACGACGTGTTGTGATGCTAGGATCGAAGTCTTGAGTTCGATTCCCACATACGCCAGCTGCAATTTCAAGAGAGCGAAACGCAGTAACGTTGCGCTCAGATTTTGGGGCAAGAATGATAGACCGTGGCAGCGTGTTGGTGTTGCTTATTTCAAGCATACGGGGTATGACGCCCACTGTAAACAGAAGTGACGCTCAGTGTGTGTGCGCTCTCTGTCCATTGACTTCGCACCGGATACGCTTGAAGTAGATTTTGGTGCATGTAAAGAAAAAAGGCCCACGTGGCCGCAAATAATATGGAGTCTCAAACCACGGCGTGCCTCCTAATGTTATCATGGTTTTGGCACGTGAAATAATATATCCTTGCATCCACGTGAGCTGCGAGCGATATACAGCTGCTGCTATGAAAACGCACTTATCAGGGGCAAATCTCAGCCTAACAAGAAAACATGCTCGATCCTACTGGGTATTGTATATATGACGAAGAGCAAGCTAGCTGTCAAAACAACCATAGCAACATTCTAATCAGTGAACACGCTACGTGAAAAGCTGTGGATATTATCCGAAATGAAACATGCGCTACAAGAAACAGACATGGTCGAAGTGGACATAAAATACCTTTCTTTTGTGCGCATCAATATACTTTCAAAGCAGTTGAAAAAATCAAAGGTGTCATTGAACTTACGATACGACCTTGTTAATATCCGATGAAAACTTCGGCAGAAGTGAAACTCTTATGAAACTGAACAAACCGCATTGAAATGGTGCCAGGAACTGAACAGGGTAGACGCACGTTCAGTCTCTTTACACCGAGCTAATAAATTGAAAGCCACGCTACAAACTTGGCATTCAAGCTATAGAAATCCGAACGCTAAAATGCTCGCGAAAGCTTGGTGGTGGTTTGCCGAGAGCTCCGAGAAGACACGAATGCCGCAGCAAATCCACGTTTTACGTGTTACATACATACATAATTCCCTCTGTCGCCTCACTTTCGATGTCATAGAAATTTAAGGCAGCTGTTTACCATCGGCATTTACATGGCACTCGCTCAAAGACATCGTGTTTGACTTGCTTCGTCCCACAAAGGTTGTCAATAAACCGCTCTCGGTTCCGATAAGATTCACACCATGAAAACGTTCTTATAATCTTTTTCAAACCTTCGGAACAAGTCACAGGTGACGCTGCACGTGGAAGGGCGACAAATAACAGAGCATGCAGAGCGCGTGAACGTGCTGAGATAGCGCAGGTAGAAGGCGGGAGAAGGGTGCCGAGAGACCAGCTTTTCCTATAGAAAGGCAGTGGAACGCGCACGGTGCAGCGCCCCCTGGCCCAGATTAGGTGGCCCATGACTATCGTGCACGAACAAGTAGTTTGATTTCGTTTGGTGTTCTTTCCACTGCGAAAGCGAAGATAACCACGTGCAACCGAGAAATGTCAGCTTCCTGATTTACGTTGAGTGTTTTGTGATGACGTTGTGCATGTGTTGTATGAATAAGTGACAAATAGGATACACCAACTATAAGAAATGTAGTGAAGGCGACAAAGAATCCACTTTTTCGCCTTTAAACGGACCCTTTACCATTTGAGTTTAACGATTTGCTTGAACCACAGTCAGCGCTTTTGGGGTTGTTTATACGAGACACTATCACGTAATGAAGCACCCGCGAGCCTTATGTACATTTTTTTATTCTCGTTTTCTTTCCTATCTAGACAAAGTGCTGTCGGCACCACCTGAGTCCGCAATGTGATTTCCCTTTGCTTTCGCTGTCGACAAACAGACAGCGAGATATATTATCAGATAAAGACCATTAGGTAGGCTTGATTTACCGCGTTCTTGCCTCTTCATCAGCATTCGGTATGGCAAACAGAAAGAGAAGAAAAGAGTGAAATTACCACCGAGAAAAAACCAAGAAATCAATTAAAAAGACAATGAAAACCAATAATGGTCGTATATCCAATTTACTTCGCAGAAAAATGCCTTAGCTACTTCACTACCTGAGCCAGGGAGGGGAGTATTTGAGCCATCGACACTAAACGAAAGTTTTCAGAAAGTCACCGGTTATGTCGATAGGCCCCAAAGATCCCTCAATTGATTCTGCCCATCGAAAGTACGCGGTGTACGAATAAAGTAACAGCCTTGTTGTATTCTCCTGAGCGTCTCAGTTGTCACAATACGGGCAGTCCACGTGGCAAGTAAGATAGCCATAGTGTTGCGCAAATAACATGCCAAGCTTGATTATGTTCTGAAGGCCTCATGTAAAAAAATATTTTTATGTCATCAAATATTTTTGACTCGAGTGAATTGAATATCAAAATCATGTAATTGAAGAAGGCACTCTGGCAGTGCCGAATATTGTTCCTTAGAAACGCACATGATGTCGAATTGCTGAGCTGCTGTGTCACTCATGCACGCTATGCTATTCGTATAGCGTCACGTACGCTATATAATGGCAAGATAAAATACCACTGTATAGCACACTTTGGGAAACAGTTTCCCAGAGCGACACGTCGAGACACCCCTTACTGTTCGCTGCTGCCACCGAGAAAAGTTTCGTTGTGCGAGTAATTTTGGCACAACAGTGATGGTTCGTTTGCACGTATTTTTTGTGAGTTCTGTAATTTTTATAGGACTCCATAGTTCACATCTTAAGTCCAATAACAAGAGCTCCAGATATGAAACTAAAGGGAGGGGCCATGCTATTGGCCGCAATTATGATATACCACTTTTTTTTTACTATGTTATCACCCTATCAAGAAGATCACTCTTTCCAGCTAGATTGGCTCAAATGGCAAAAAAAAGGAACTTACAGCTCTCTCCACGAAATGGAAGCGCTCATAATAATACCCATTTCTGGAGACGCGGAGTCGAATTTCGCCTTTAACTATGAGGCCCCTCACGGGGAATCACAGCCGGCCACGGTCAAAACGCCCCGCCACCGGACTCAAATTCGTGAAGGCTTTTCGCCGGCTTCTTCGGAGAAGGTTGCAGTGAACGGGGACGTTCGATAAGTAAGCGAAGAACGTTTTTTCTCTGTTCGTCAAAATTATCGGCAGCTCCTCCGCGCCGTCTCTGTGTCAAGAGTCCGGCTCCGCAATCACAGCTTCCATGATGGTCGGCTGCACACCGAATCGGGAGCGGGCCAGCAGCTGCACGCACACCGGCAATGTATACGAAGATGCCGCTACACGGCCATGCCGCGTTGGCGTTTGTTTGTTCGTTCATTTGTTTTGCTTCTCCATTTGTTGCTCTTCTCTCTCCGGGAAATCTCTTTCTCAGACGCCAGGTTGTGCAGAGAAGCACCGCTGAAGCAGAAGAAAAAGACGGCCAAGAAATAAGAGTCGCCGGTGCTTCTTGCGCGGCACGGATGTGTATTGTAGCTCTCCTCAGGTGATTCCCGAAGTCTCGCGGGAGCCTAGCGGGAGCCGAATATATCTTCACCCCCTACGCCACCGTAGTCCCGCAGCCGTCATTGCTTCCACTGACCGCAATGGGCGCGACGCCTTATCTCGCATCTCACGTCCCGCAGTCGTTCCGGATGCCCTCGCGTCCTTTTGTTGGCCGCAGAAATAAAGGCAATGGCGTAGGACGAAGGAGTGCGGAGGGAGCGAAACGCGATATAAGCCAACGCCACGAGAATGTCCGGGACCGGAATAATGCGCCGATCTATCGCAGTCAGTGGACACGCACCTATTCTTTTATATCTAGGTTTAAAATTCATTTTTATCGGCTGAAACCATCCACAACGTTGGGCTGCGCTAAAGGTGGGCAGCGAGGAGAGGGAGAGGTGGGAGATAGAAATAAAACTCTTCATTGAGATATTCTGAAATGCATTACAGGTGGGGTGGTCAAGAATCCTGAGCTTTCATCTTTTCTTTTTTAAAGCTTTTTCTTTGTTGTTATTATTATTATTATTATTATTATTATTATTATTATTATTATTATTATTATTATTATTATTATTATTATTATTATTATTATTATATTATTATTATTATTATTATTATTATTATTATAAATGGTTTCTTTGGTTCCTGATGTAATTTTTTGTAGTTAAGACTGGTTAAGACTGTAGTTAAGACATATAACTATTCCAAAGCTTCGAGAGCTGAAATAATGAAATGTTTGGTGCAATTATGTTTTAATTTTGGTTCCAAGGAAAACAATGCTTATTTATCCCTCTTCGGTTCACTGAGTTTTCTGGCGCAGTGTCGACGGTTTCTTTTTTTTTATTTTTTTTAAAAAAAACCTTTCTTGTTTGTTGTGGCGGCATAAAGCTGAAAAATGTTGCTTGGTTCGCCTTTAATTACACCCATTGTCAACGCGCTCTTTCTAATTAAAAGAGCGTTCCACATCCATACAAGGACAATCAAAAGGTCATAAGTACCGCAAGCAGAAAACTTGAATCTAAGTTTCAATTTAAAAGGCATGGTGTACCATCAGTACTGTCATTCCCTGAACGAAATAGTGGTGGCGGCAATGAGCTTTTAGACAGCCCTGCACGCCAATCCAAGATTGACTCTGCGCATATATATGAACGTACAAATAAAGTATACGAGGGTAAAGAAACGCGGTCGTTGGTTGTATTCTGTGTTAAATGTTGGGCTTTTCCGTGGCTCTGATTTGCAAATGTGAGAAGTTAGAGGCTGCAATTATGAAACCAGTGTATTTCGATTTCTTCATTTCGTTTCTTTTGTTTTTTAATAATACGTTTCAGGTAAAAAAAAAGAAACTAGTGCATTCCTAACGATACGATCAAACTATTAGTAATCAATCAATTGAAATTAATAAACTCTTATTGAAAAGCCTGCTGAATGCTTATAAAATTGTTACCGCGGGATTGGTATAAAAGAAAATGCCAAGTAAAAGCTTGTCCTGTATTTTTTTTATCCATTACACGTAATGTGTATAACTTCAAAAAGGGAGACTGAACGACCTATAAGTAACAATGTTTAAATGGTTGAGCTGGTACGTACAAAACGCAAATGAGTATTACGAAGAATGAACGAGTCAAGGTTAGTCCTAAGTGCTAGATGTAGCGCGTATATAAATGCAGGCACTTAAGTTCATTTTCTTCTATCGTATGGCTTTTTTAGGCTAATGAAAGATAAGGCGATTCGAGGAATCCCGCTGGGATTATACTGTGTCAAGTAAAGTTGAACTTATGTTCACCCCACATGTTTTACCATTTACGTGTCGTACGCTGATGGTGTAGTCGGCCTAATGTGCTACAGACACACGTATTTTTTATTAATATTATATATAAGAAGATGTTGACACACAATTATGGCGCCGGCTACTCTTTAGCCCTTAAATGAATTTTGAACACGTATATTGAAGTGAAACATACAGATCAGTGCATGGAAAATAGAACAGTCGGGCACAGATATACAAAGATACACCTATACGCACATATCACAACAAAATAATAAGAAAATGCTTAAAGTAAACAAAAGGAGTCTCTGATAATGTCCCTCGTTAAGATTCGGTCCATCCAGCAAAAAACAGCAGAGCACAAGTCTGGTCTTCATGAAGATGTATTCACTCGTGTGTACATAATAGTCGACACGTGATTCCCTTCACTAAACACACATTATGGGTGTCACATGATACTGCACACAATAAGTACATGTGTACAAATGAAAGTTCGTTATTTCTTAGTACTTTTCAGCAATTCCGCTGTCTTGTAAGAAACGTGTTAACGCTTTTAAAGCGTGCGACTGTAAAACTACAGTGGCCACAGGCCCAGAAGTTTCTTCATGCTAAGCGGTCTGCAGTCTAGTGCAACAGTTCAATTTTAAGACGGCGTCTCGACGTGTCATGATGTGGACAGTCTATGAGAAGGTGACATACGTCTTCATCTATAAATCTACCTTCGCATTCAGGAGTTACAGCTCTGCTATAAATTTTGTGCAAAAAAATATTTTGTGTACGCTGTGCCTAGCTTCAATCAGTACAGTTTTTCAAAGAAAATTTAGAGTTGAAATATCAGGAGCTTTATGTCAAAGCTCCCTCTAAATTAAAGCTTGGAGTTGTATACATATAGACAAATTCAACCGGAAACACGTCACGAAAATGCGGTGGCACTGTCGTCGGGCGTTTGGTTTTACTTGGTATAGGCAAAAGCCATGGCGCCTACCACAGTTTCTGCTGTGTTTTCGCTGATGCGTGCGCTGTTTGTGGCTGTGTAAAGTAGAAAGAGTGTTGTACCGGCAAACTTTCACCGCGATTTGCACAGAAAGGCGCCAGAAAGATGGACGAGGTCTTTTTTTATTATATTTTCTCAGCTTTCTGTTGACGAAAACCGTCCCCGATCTGCCACAGCTGTGAAGCGCAAAAACTTGCCTTCGACGCCACTTCACCGGTTATGTTTTGGAGCGGCTTACCCATAAAAAGCAATTAGCTCTCTGAAAGCATTGGAATAAGCCATGAAACTACGTTTTTTAATAAGTTGTGGGAGGCGTATTGAGCACGTTTACCTCAAAGCACGTTAACGTTCTGCATAGCATTGTCACATGCGAAGCATTTTTCACGGTTGCCATTGTTTATATAACTGCGAAACTCTTCGACACGTCAAAATGATATCGCCATACTGACATAAACTAAAGGTGTCACTGAGTCATCGAGCCAACGATCGAGTATGTGTTTCTTTCTGCGTAGTGTATGGTTCATTAAATTAGCAGCGAACGAAAAAATGACTCAGACTACGTTTTTTTGTGAATATACGTGGCTGCGATAACACACCTGACACAAGTGCCCTGTTCTGGCTCTGATGCGCTTCACTAGATTTTCTAGTCTGTGTGAATTCACAGAGAAACATCCTGCAAGACACTTGCCAAGCCGCACGCATTTCGCAGCGTTGGCTTGAGCGTACGAATTGAGCCACGGACCTTACAAGTACGTAATCGCATTGTGCACAGCATGTTGTTGAAGCATTATCGCAAGCGTGTTGCGGATGAAAGTGTCACCGAGGTCGTTCTGGTCAATTAGATGAATAACTTGATTGATTGATATGTGGGGTTTAACGTCCCAAAACCACTATATGATTATGAGAGACGCCGTAGTGGAGGGCTCCGGAAATTTAGACCACCTGGGGTTCATTAACGTGCACCCAAATCTGAGCACACGGGCCTACAACATTTCCGCCTCCATCGGAAATGCAGCCGCCGCAGCCGGGATTCGAACCCGCGCCCTGCGGGTCAGCAGCCGAGTACCTAGATGAATAACTTCTCCGGCACATTTCTCATAAGGGACGATTTACCATAACAATTTATGGCCACGTATTTTCACAGCGCGTATTAGCATATTGTACTCTAGAGCCTCTTGCTGAATGGGATCTGTCCTTGCATTAGAAGAAATTTAAGTGTGCACGTGTGGCGTAGGCTGCAGAAACGACCATGATATTTCGCAAATGAGCTACATTTCCGCAGTTAAGGTACCTCATATATTTGATGAGGTTCTCAAAGCTAGAGCTACAGGTCAACATAGCTCAAATGTTCATGTCGGAACCCCTCTACAGCAGCGACTGCAAGTACCTCTGTTGCGGCCGCCGCTTGTCAACATGCACGCGCTGTTCTCGAAGGCAGCTTGCGCACCTGCTCCGCTCATCGTCACGTGTTGGTAGTGGCTGGTGGTGCGCTTTCAGCTGGGACGACTGGGCGGAGCCAACGCGCCATGACGTCGCTTGGCACCTACCGTGTTTACAAACATAGAATAGGTCTATGCGTGGTTGTGAGGATTTCCGGTGTGTTTTTACTACCTGGGCAATTTTCTACAAAGTAATGTTGTAGACGCCTGCAACATACGGAGAGACGGTTCATGAAGAAAAACGCAGATTCGGACAACTCTATCCAGCAAGAATATAGGAAGAAAGTGCCGTATTGAAAATATATTCCGTATGATCTATAGTCTGGAATGATTCCTTTATAAGGCGATCGCTATATCCAGCAAGTTGGCTGTGAAGTTATACTGTCTTTTGTTTGCTTTCCTGTTGGCTGTTTATACGTATTTAAGCTCCACTCGAGTGCCTTTCTATTTCGCGCCTGTAAATCTTATGTCGTCCCTAACACGATTTGAGGCCTCAACATAGTAATGACACCAGCGGGCCACATCCATGCTTTAATCGTGTAATTCATGTGACGAAGCTCATGACGACATCTGTGTCACCGCATGTATTGTGGCTATTCACATATTGGATAAAATATATTGGTGATAGTAAAGGCGTCAGCGGAGCTACCGTTTCACTGTAATTTTCCTAGTGCCAAGTTTTAACATGACACCGATGAAAGAAGATTGGAAAATCTAACCACCTTCTAAACGCCTCTTCCTTTTTTTATCGTGTATACCCTTGAAATGCCCTTGTAGTGCCTTGTGCAAGACGCTCAACTGTGCCTTAGGAATCTGGCACATGCACACATATTCTTCATTGCGTCCTCAGTGTCAGCAAGCGCACTACATACACGAATAGCGGTTCGTGTCGTCACGATCGGAACAAGTCTCAGCACTGCAGTTTCAGTCGGGTTCCCAATCTTGCATGCTCCCAGTCAGAATCACAAACTTTTGTCTAGCACAGCGGCTCCGCTTCATTTCCTCTAGAAGCCGCGTCGCGGCGCGCGAGAGCTCCAGTGCCGTTGTTCGCCGGGGGCCTTCGCGCCGGTTCGTCCGAGTGTTGACGTTCGGAGGACGGAGCGCCGCACTCCTGCAAGGGCAGGTGGCTCCGCTCGCCTTTCCCGGTGTGTTTCTTCAATGAGCCTCGAGGACAGAGCAAACAGCGAGCTGCATCTCATACATCGCTTGTTCAGCACGGTCGTGCAGATGAGCCGCTGGCCGTCTTCACCGCTGCCACATTGCTACGGACTTCGACTTCAGAATACGCGGTGCCTTTGGACCTAGCCAATGATAGTCTTTCGCACTCCCCCCTCCCCCTCTCCCCCCTGGCTTACTTTCGCCGAAGAACTTGCTCGAGCGAACAATGGAGCGTAACCTACGGTGGTAGGAGGTGCGACAGATTTTGCACGGTTCCTTTTCCTGGCTGCCTCAGTGCCCTTAAGGCATGCGGATGAGATTGCACAGGGTGTCCCGAAAGTCTGCGCTGGTTTTAAATTTGTAATACTAACAAATTCAAAAGTCAATGGAGCCTAGACAAAGTGCTTGGCGCAGTCTTAAATTTATACATGGGCCGTAGTGTTTTGCACAAATTTGCGCAAGCGGTTGGGCTGAGGCGTTCCGAGGTTTGCGCAGAAACACTACCGCAACTTTGGACCGCACATAGCACGCTTCTTGTTCTCGTTGATGCAGAAACTGCAGATTTTGTTGCGGTTGTTGCTGCTCCTCGCCTGCTCGTCGATCTGAGAAAAAAAAAGACACGACTTCGTGTAGCCGTGCTGCCACTGCCACAGACTAGTTGCTGTTGTATGCCATTGATTATATTTGAGAGCAATCCTCAGCTCTGCTGCTCGGCATTGCACTTCGCTTTTATTTGGACAAGTGTGTAAATTTCAAGACGACAAACGAAAAGCGTATTCTATGTGCATACATACTCCTTTCTCACAGATTTTTGTTGTTTCCAAGTTCTCTTCCTACCTTGCTTCACAAGACGGTGTCATGCTTCCATATATACCCAGAAGAAGCATTTTTTTCTTTTGTTAAGCTAATAGAAAGTGTCGGCAAAACTTTGCTATTTGTTTTTCTATCGAGTATTTGTTAGATTCTCCAACATCATCCCACAATCTCTAAACACGTAAGTATTGTTTGATTCATTCTAACGTTTTAAACATGATTACATCTACTACTGGAAAGCCATCCCTATTGTCATCTGAGTCGACGTCCAGGATGTGTAGATGCCATAATGGGGGTAATTTAGCGATTTCATGACGCTGTAACGTTGCCGTGCTCGCTGCGTCATCAACGCTATTAGCCGAGTGTCAATAGCGGGTGATAAAAGTTGCGTAAGACTGAGTGGAATGGAAAGTTACATTACTCTGACCAGAGGGCGACAGAAATGCAGGGAGGTTAGGTTGGTTGCAGTATGCTGCCTTACACAAGGCGAAAGTAAAGAAACGAATAGAGCAGGTAATAAAGGAGGAAATGAAAAACCATAGGTTTGCAAACATAGCAGCGTGCACGGCTCATACCTAAAAAAGGTCATAAAACTGCGAACTGCCACCGAGTACGCGGCCACTTTGACTGTCCTTGATGAAGTACACTAATGAATTAATGGCGTTAAAGAAGGCTTGCGAGGACTGGCTCCGAAATGTCCAGAACTTGCAATGCACGTCGACCTGATGGGGTACGAAGATTTCAGATGGAACGGAATTTAAACGCATAGAGTACACTTATATGCCACATACGTCTGGATAACATTTTTCAGTGCACCGTAGTTAACTCCAATATACGCACCACAATGTCCTGCAATGATCAGTTATTACGTTTTCTCGATTACGAAGGATCCGCAACATTAGTGAGCATAAAAGGGAGAAGGGATACGCAACTATTTGAGATAATGCGGGAAGATTTACGTAGCATATTGAAGATTTACGTAGCATTTACGTAGCTTGCTGTAGCATGTTGCCAAACAAACATACATCTAGTGTATTGGTAATTTTCATTTTCAAAAAACATGATACACGGGTCACTGCATCACTTGCGCTCCACATCTGAAAGCTGTATACGGCCGCAGAGAAAATTAAAGGCGTCGCACTCGCAGTCTAAAGAAGTTTCAGTTTTGTGTCACCCTTCAGAGGGGTGGGGGGAGCGATTCTTAAAAGAGAGAAAAGAAGAAAAAAATTGGTCCCCTATCTGCATGTTACACTGCAAATGTCGTCGAAAGACGATAGCGTTGCGTCAGGAGAGAGTGAACAAAACGTTTATTAGATGCTCTGCTCAAGAAAATCGCTGAATGGTATTCTGAAGGCGCTGCGTTAGAGTGCCTCCAGCGTGCAGCGAAGGCCAATGAGCGCACCAAGTCACGTTCCACGTGAGATATAAGCGCTATCTGGCAGTTGTATTGGAAAACAAAGCGCGCGTGCCCTGCGCGCCCGTCTCGGAGGTGATAAGGTGTAGAACGCAAGACGACGAGTAGGTGCCACCACCATGTCGTCTTAGCAGAGCGTTGGAAACAATTGCCGTTTCGTACAAGCGTTTATGGGCAGCGCAGCGTTATAAAGGCTACGATCCTTAAAATTACCTATGTATGTCTTTTCTAATAAAAAAGTATACATACATAATATTGACGTGTTGTTATGGTGCCTCAGATATGCGGAATAATTGATTTTGACTTGATAATCACACAAGTATGAACGCTGAACGTTGAGCAATATTGGTAGGCGCTGCGGATGGGGTCGGCCGTTTGGAGTATCGTTTCGCCACATTGATGTCGTTTAGGATATCATTAAGAGCAGATAAAGAGAGTGGACACGGCGGACCCGGAGCGAACATGTGGCCTAAAACGCCAATCTTCCGCATTGTGCAGGTTTTCCTGTTCGGTCTGGCCGGAACGCACTGCGCAACCGACGTATCAACAGCCTACACGTGCCGTATGGATTCACCCAAGATGGGCCCTTGCATCGCCAGTAATTGCTACCCTGTCATCGAGCTTGCTCCACCCCCTTCGCATCATGTGACCTCGTCTGCGTCCCCTATAAAAGTTGGCATCCAGAACTTCAGCTTCAGTGGGCACGGCGGACCCGGAGCGAACATGTGGCCTAAAACGCCATTCTTCCGCATTGTGCAGGTGGGTACTCACTACTGTACAATAAGGAGCGATTGCCCTGGTCTTCTGGTCTTGCCGTGCCCCCATCAGTGCCTTTGTATTGCGTATGACGTATACTGCGTATGCTCATTACTTCTGTGTGGGGATGTTGAGGTGAACCCTGGGCCTGTCGAGAAAATGCTGAAGGAGCTACTGGATGGTCAGAACAAAATTTCTTCGGACATAGCTGCGATAAAGGCGCAACAAGAATACATGTAAAAAAATATTTCCGATTGGAACTGGCGTTTCGCTGTACTGGAACAACGTACTGCCTGTATTGATGCTCTGAAGGTGACAGTGGCCACGCTTGAAGCTAAAATTACTGATCTTGAAGACAGGAGCAGGCGGTCCAACCTAGTTGTTTTCGGCATACCTGAGCCACCGGAAGAAACCGAGGACATGCTGAAAGAAGCTGTACTCACTGAGGTTTTTGAACATAAACTTGAGGTCAAATGCAAATCAGTAGGTAGAATTCACAGATTAGGCAAGCCCAGTGGCAGTCGCCCAGTTAGCGTATATTTTCAGGATTACAACGAAAAACAGCAAACTATATCGAATGCCCGTAAGCTAAAGGGTACAGATATTTCTGTTCAAAATGACTATTCTAAGGAAACACTCCGTAAACGTAAACTGCTCTGGAACAGCGCCAAAGAAGAAAAGAGACAAGGCAAGAAGGTTAATCTTGTACATGACAAACTTATGGTTGATCGGGATAGGTATGTATGGGATGACTGCAAAAACTCGAGGATTAAAATTGCCAGTTCCCTGTCTAGTAAACATAAAACATGACCTGAACGCCCCGATTCTAAGCAACTGCGCCTCCTAAATATTAACGCACGCAGCATCGTTAATAAATCCGAGCAACTGGAGTCCATTCTTCTTGGCAATAGTCCGCACATTGTTGTTATCACGGAAACCTGGTTGTGTGACGATATCATTGATGACGTCGTTTTCCCCTCCTCCTATCGGGTGTATCGTCGTGATAGGAATCGTAGGGGAGGCGGTGTTGCTGTGCTCGTAAAATGTGCTCTTGATGCGACGCTTCTTAATCAGATCGACGACCACGAAAGCCTTTCTTTGAAGGTATCCTTCTGTGGGCGTTCATTTCTTATCTTTGCTGTGTATCGTGCACCTGACTCGCCTCCTCGGTTTCTGCATGACTTACACGAACACATGGCGTCATACAAGCATGACAGAATATTTCTTGTGGGCGATTTCTACATGCCTAACGTAAATTGGGACTCCGCTTTTGCCAGTGTCGGACAATCCCCGCAAACCTCGTATCTACTAGATATAATGATGTGCCATTATTTGCGCCAGGTGGTGAAGCAACCAACACGTGTCGGCATGACCTGTGCTTCTGTACTTGACCTTGTTTTTGTAAGTCAATCAATACAAAATTATTATGTCTGCATTGAAAATGGTCTTTCTGACCACCATATGGTGTCTTTTTCATGCTCTGTGGAAAAAGTGTGTACTGTGCCTCGAGCTAAATGTATTCGCGTCAAAAATTTTTCCGGTGCCCATGATGAATCTGTGTTAGATTATTTAGAACTCCGCCTAAGCAACTTCCACGGTTCTAACACTGCCCAAATGTGGGATACTTTCAAGAACATGTGTCTTCACTGTATCGAACATTTTGTTCCAGACAAGGTAAAAAAGACGCGTAAGCTAACTCCTTGGATTTCACGGGATATTTTACACTTGAAAAGAAAATTAAAACGCCTGAAGCGAGGAGTGTCCTCTCGTGACATCATTCAAACCACTCAATTAGCCCTTAATCAAGCCGTAGCAAGCGCTAAACGAAGTTATTTTGAGCACGAGTTGCCGAATTTCATTCGATCTGATCCGCAGAAATTTTGGAACTTCTTGTCGAACAAAAGAAAACCTATTGAAAAATTACGTCACGATAATGCGCTCCTCGTTGATAAGGCAGACATTGCTGAGCATTTCAACGCTTATTTCCATGGTGTATTTTCGACAGTACATGAGCCTATGCCCCAAATTGTTTCCAATTGCAGAATCAATGCTGATATTGTGTCTATATCTGGTGTGATTTCTATGCTGCTTAACCTAAAAACTAAGTCTTCACCTGGTCCTGACGGGATACCGAACGTTTTTCTTTCCCGTTACGCTGAAGCATTATCACCCTTTCTTGTGGCAATTTTCAACACATCATTATCTTCTGGTGTCCTACCCTTTGATTGGAAAGTCGGACGCATTGTTCCCGTGTTTAAAAAAGGCGATGTCATGGTTCCTGGTAATTATCGTCCCATTTCATTAACATCATCTTGCTGTAAAATTTTAGAACATATTATAGCTAACTACATTTCCAAGTTTCTCAACGATAACGGTTTATTATCGTGCTTCCAACATGGTTTTAGAAAAGGATTTTCTACTGTCACTCAATTAACCTCTATTGTTCACAGTTTTGCCGGCGTCCTTGATAAGACTGGCCAGGTCGACGTAATTTTCCTGGATTTTCGAAAGGCCTTTGACCTTGTTCCACATTCGCAACTCATGCTCAAACTACAGGCAATTGGACTTCCGGCCTTTATAACAAACTGGATTTCTTCTTATCTATCTGACCGCACGCAATATGTTAGTATTGATGATAAATGTTCCAAATCTTGACCCGTCACATCTGGCGTTCCGCAAGGTAGTGTACTAGGCCCTCTTTTGTTTCTTATATATATTAATGATATTGTTGATGTGATTACCAGCCCAGTACAAATTAGACTATTTGCGGATGATTGTATTCTTTTTAACGAAATAACTTGCCACGAGGATCAAATTCAATTAAATTCTAACCTTCTTAGCATACAGGAATGGTGCACAAAGTGGAATATGAAGTTAAATGCCGAAAAATCGGTCTTCATGAAAATTACTAAAAAGAAAAACAGCTTGTCGTTTTCCTATGAGCTTCCTGAACGGCCGCTTTGTGAAGTCAGTTGTTACACGTACCTTGCTGTCACCATTACAAACAACCTAAGTTGGAATCAGCACGTTTCCAACGTCTGTGCGTCCTCTTTTCGCAAGCTCTGCCTTCTCAGACACAAACTTAAATTAGCTCCTCCAAGTGTTAAACTTCTTGCATACACATCGATTATTAGACCGAAACTCGAATACGCATGCTCAGTTTGGGACCCGCACAAGCAAAAAAAATATTCAGGCACTTGAAATGATACAGCGCAAAGCGGTTCGCTTTATCTACTCAAAATATCGTTTATCAGACTCGCCTACTACTCTCATGAAAGAGCACGGGATCCAAACGTTGCAGGCACGACGTAAAATAGAAAGGCTTAAATTTCTTTACCAGCTTAAGAGCAACAAACTCGGCATTAGCCCTGATCAGTATATTCAGCCATTGACTTCTCGGCGTACACGACATCGACACGCTGCATCCCTGACCCCCTACAGCGCCAGAACAAACGTCTTCAAATTTTCCTTCTATCCACGCACCATATCTGACTGGAATGATCTGCCCATATTTGTTGTCTGTAGTATTGATGGGATTGAACATATAGAAAATTGAGACAGTATGTTTCTTTTTCTTTTTAGAAGTTGCTGTATTTTACCTTGTATTGTCGGTTTGTTTATACCTGAGTGATTATGCCCCTCCTGCTTGGGCCCCTTGTGGGGCCTGCAGTATGTCATAAATAAATAAATAAATAAATAAATATAATTGTACAGACACCCGACCAAATTTTTTGCGTCCAAGGTCCCCAAGAACGACTATCGTCTTTAAAAAGTGAGCCCCGTAACAGTCTCTCAGGGGGAGGGCACCTAAACACTCTCTCACGAGGGGTGGGGTAAGAAGGGAATAAAGGATATGGAGGAATTAAAGGTGCAGAGATAGAGACAGGCGCAGGGACAGAGAGACCACATACGGAAATAAGGAGAACGTAGGGAAGATGGACACGGTCGCAGGAGTCCGAGGACGGGGCACCGCTCAGCGAGAGCTCTTGACGGCGTCAGGAGATGACGTAGTACGAGCCAGTCGGCCGGAGCTGCGCTGTCGTCGAAGATTGCAGGGGCACAACCGGTCGGCACAAAATCCAGCGACCGAGTGTTGCCCTTCAGTGAATAACCCTGTCGTGCCAAACTTCAGTGAATAAGCCCATCGCGCGCCCGTCAGTGCGTCTGCAAGTGCTAAATGATTTTTTCGTGGAACCACGAGGAAGCGCTTCGACACAACTTTGCCGTGACGCTGGAACAAGCCGCGGATAGCTTAGCCTGCCATTGTCACCCGCAGCACGTCACTGAAAAATTTTCCGGTTGAGCTGACAGATCAGGGAGCAGGCAGGGGGGGGAGGGGGCGTTGCCGAACCATGTGCACACATGGAAAACTGCCATTTACCGAATCGTGAGGCTTACGAAAGCGCTGCGATTCCATAAAATTGGGTCTGTACCGAATGATACCTTCTAAGCGTGAGTGGCACGTGCCGTCCTTTTGCTTACTGAAACGCTGTACAGGGACACGACAGGTAGTAGAGCCGTGCCACGAATATGAAAGAATTGCGTAAGCTGTGTTCAAACAGCCTTTTTTTTGTAAAGAGGGATACTCCGAATCTCGCTATTTGGTATACACTGAGTAGTTTTTTTTTATCAGAATTATCTTTCTTGAACATATTTTTTTCTCTTTCGGTGGAAGGGCCCAGTGAGTGAGGCATGGAACGAAAATGTGATGTTTCTCCTTCTGTTGCCTCACCGAGTATATTCCGTGTGCTCATGCATACGTGAGTGCTTGCCTTCTCATAAATCGTCACACCTTTACCTTGCGTGTTTCTCGATTCCTCAAGTGTCCTGCTTGCACGCTCATGGCGACAACGGGAGACCCGCGTTGTCTCGAGAATTTTAAGCCGCTTAAGCACTGTGCCAAAATAGTTCGTGGATGTTTTCTGAGCGCTTCGCGCGTGCAGTGCGCATTTAATAAAGAAAAACGAGAGATAAATAAACACATAAAGATAGTACCAGTTCAGCTGTTAAAGCAAACAAAGTGGGCAGCATGGCACAAAAAAAAAGATGAAAACGTTAGAAGCCGGAAAGAAGACGTGCTCGCTGACATCATCTTGTCAGGAGACTTCTTTCGCTTGGGACACAAGCAAGCGCCATGTGTCGCTTCAGCAAGTTGACCGAGCAGAGGCACGCGCACTCAAGCACATTATTGAGAAAAGAAAAACAGCTATGTAAGGCTATAAAGGCCTTTCGATTCGGCCTCTGCCCCAACAGCGAAACGGTCACGGCAAGAGGCCTGCAGAACGGCATCTGGGCACTGCAGGGGCGTTAATTTTCGTGTCGACAGCTGCATGCCTTCTCGAACGACAACCGAACGGTCTGTCAGCCTCAGTATATAACTGGCCGTGCTCAAAATCGATGCAGACGAGGACGACGAGTGTATGAAGCAGATCAAGCAAGAAGCAGGCGAGATTGTAGCGTCATCTTTATCTACGCGCGTTTCTATGCGCTTTCTTGAGTCTCGGAGATCTTTTTTGTCACCCCCCAATCCTTTCTGAATGTTATTCTTTCCACTAGAAATTGCTCGCCCAAGCGGATCAACTCCCCGGCTCACGTTCCCCACTCGAGAAAAATGTCCTTTAAGGCGATATAGCATACGTCTGTATGCTCCTTCTACAAACTGTGACGCGGCTCGTGGAAAAGAAGTGTTCGGCCATGCATCGTCTAGGTGTCCGCATGAAACCGCCGTTTACAGAGGCTCAAAGCCTGTCGGCGTGTGTGGTAAAATTTACTCGGAGCATTTTCTGTTTCTTTTTTTTCTGTATAACTGGGATATTTAGTGTATACTTGTCGTAAGCGTAGTAGAGTGAAATCTAATAGACAAAAACCTATGGCTCTGGAGCGAGGGGTGTGTGACAACAGGAAAAAATATTACAGCAAATTCACGGAGTGATTGATGACGAGAGGGCGAAGCTGTAGAGGTACATCGGGAAACCATGAATCCTCCGTGAATTTCGCCCAGCCAATACGCCATATCTACGAAAAGAATGATGATGAAGGAACTTGTCTGTCTGTCTGTCTGTCTGTCTGTCTGTCTGTCTGTCTGTCTGTCTGTCTGTCTGTCTGTCTGTCTGTCTGTCTGTCTGTCTGTCTGTCTGTCAGTCTGTTTATCGCAACATCTCAAACGCAGCTAGTGATCTAATGATCAATTTGAACACTAGTGATGCGAGCGCCATCTAGTGAACACATCCCGTACTAGGGGTGACAACAACAGACTAATACCGCTGACAAGCCTACGCCTTAAGGAGCTTTGCCCCCAAAAAGTGGTCCATCGTTCATCGAAGACGGCGTCAATCGTTGCGCCTGTGCATTCAATGTAGGCGGCACACATGCATTGCATACAGCTCTAACGGGTTTTTAACTAAGTCTCCGTTTCTCGCAACTGCCGAAAACCAATTTCTCCCCACGTAGTGACAAATGTCATCTCGGCTATAGCCACAGGATATCTTGGTTGTTTAATCTTCTAGTAGCTACCCCGTTTTCTTTCTATCAATCAGATGCGAAACGAAAGGTGTGGGGAACATATCGTCCGTACATATAATAGCAGTACCAGTGTTCATATATATAGAGCCAAAATTGGGGTATCCATTGAGTTTGGAGGAACTTTGCGTATCATCATCATCATCATCATCAGCCTGACTACGTCCACTGCAGGACAAAAGCCTCTCTTATGTTCCGCCAGTTAACCCGGTCCTGTGCTTGCTGCTGCCAATTTATACCCGCAAACTTCTTAATCTCATCAGCCCACCTAATCTTCTGTCTCCCCCTAACCCGCTTACTTTCTCTGGGAATCCAGTGAGTTACCCTTAATGGCCAGCGGTTATCCGGTCTACGCACTACATGCCCGGCCCATGTCCATTTCCTCTTTTTGATTTCAGCTATGATATCCTTAACCCCCGTTTGTTCCCTAATCCACTCTGCTCTCTTCTTGTCTCTTAACTATACTTGACTATACTTTGCGTGTAGTCGCAAAAAATTCAGATTACTCAGACGAGGGGACTTTTTTTAAACAAGTTGTTCCATGTAATTGCATCTTTATCTTTCGTGATGAGCGGTATTGATTCTCCAGATGAACGGTGAGCTTGAACACGACAGTAATTACTTAGCGGCCCGTTCAACTGCGCTATAGCTACTGCCACGACGCTCATGAATGCTCAGTTGAGTCACGCCTGCACTGTATAGCTGCTGCTTTCTTTCGGAATTGAACTGCTCGCTGATTGAGGAATTCTGGTGCTCTTCGCCAGTTAGGGGTTAACACGCTTTAACGATTGCGTGATAGTTTGCGTATTCTGCGACGTTGACATCATTCAAGATAAAATTGACCCACCTTCGACTGGCAACTACTCCGTCAGGATTGAGTAACGAACTACTTGGGCTCATTCCCACAGAACTGACAATGCCTTTTCGCGGGATGCGTAGCCTCATGTTTGTCGCATCGAGTTCGTCAGCGGACATCATGCTGATTTCGTCCACGTTGACCACAGATCGGCGCAATGCGAAAGAAACAGCGGAGCTGATGGCATCTGCGAAGTTCCAAGTTGTTGCCGTTTTAGGGGCGAAGCTCCTTAAAGCGTACCCGTTCGTCCCTCATCGTAGCCATGCTGCGTAACCAATCTTACGCTTTGACCTGCAAGGTGGTGCCGGTGGGAGATTTATCCTGTACGTTGATTGATTTGATTTGTGGGGTTTAACGCCCCAAAAGCACCATATGATTATGAGAGACGCCGTAGTGGAGGGCTCCAGAAATTTAGACCACCTGGGATTCTTTAACGTGCACCCAAATCTGAGTACACGGGCCTACAACATTTCCGCCTTCATCGGAAATGCAGCCGCCGCAGCCGGGATTCGAACCCGCGACCTGCGGGTCAGCAGCCGAGTACCTTAGCCACTAGACCACCGCGGTGGGGCTATCCTGTGCGTTGTTGAACATTAAAAAATTCGCAGCGTGCGTGTTAACTAAAAGCCGAATTCTCCTGTCTCTCCTTCCCAATTAGCAGACATTGGCATGTACATTGAGCACTATCTGACAAGAAAGGGTTGATAGGATATACTCGCTGGGCGTAACCTCCTTGGTTTTAAAAAGGTTTAGCGAGCATTGGGCCGCAGTGCCATGAATGCAGTGAGCTAGTATATACCATGAACTCGAGGTGGTTAAAGGTGGGAAGTAGACACGGAGCGCAAGCCGTAAGAAAGTGTGCGTGTTCAACCTCTTGTTTAGTGCTTGGAATGTCCACTGGATGACGGTGCTTCTATATGCGGAATATATTGTTACGAATGCTCTGATTGTTTCCGATGAGCTGACAGTGCCGCCATGGTCAATGAGGTCAGTTGCGGTGTTCGCCCCAGAATCTGCCACATCTTTTGACGCCATCGTTGAAGCTGCCGTCGTTTAATGTGCTAAGAAAGGCATACTCGTCCCTCGTAGTTTGGTATCTGTTGATGAAAGAGCAACATTTCTGTGGGCACTGAACTGTTCGCCAATGCCGGTTGTGCTCCCTCGAGGAATGAAGCTCGGCGTCTTCGATGATTCCACTGAAGGTTCTGTAGCGGTCGTTAACAACGATGAAAGCGAGAAAGGTACAGTCTCTGACAAGCGCAGTTGCTCTTACGTGTCGCAGATCTTAGGTATGATTAGCGCCACTTCGCGGTCACACGAGCAGCAAACATTACGCCATCTGTTGAAGCGACATGCTTCTGTGTTTGACTTTTGCCAAGAGGAGAGGCCACTACCTTTACCATGTTCTCGCGCTCACCATAGGATTGACACTAGCACTGCCCATCCGATCCGACAAAAGCCCTACCGAGTGTCGTCATCAGAACGAAAAGTTATTGCCGACCAGGTTCAGGAAATGCTGAAGAAGGGTGTTATTGAAGAGTCGTGTAGCCCGTGGGCAGCACCGGTCATCTTGGTTAAGAAGAAATATGGTGCCTGGCGATTCTGCGTTGATTACAGAAGACTCAACGCCGTGACCAAAAAAGATGTATACCCGCTGCCTAGAATTGACGATGTTATTCACTGCTTGCACTCGGCTTCGTACTTTTCTTCAATAGACCTACAATCAAGATATTGGCAGATACCTATACACCCTTCAGACAAGGAGAAGACCGCATTCGTGACACCTGTTGGACTGTACCAATTCAGTGTGATGCCGTTTGGGCTTTGCAACACCCCCACCACTTTTGAAAGGTTTATAGACTCTGTCGGTCGTGGTCTTAAATAGGAGGTGTGCTTATGCTACCTGGATGACGTCGTCATTTTTCGGCGTACCTTCGAAGAGCACAACGTCCGTTTAAGCCTTGTTTTAGACTGTGTCGGAAAGGCTGGCTTGATTTTGAACTCTAAGAAGTGCCGGTTTGGTGAACGACAAGCTTTAGTCCTCGGTCACCTAGTTGACAAAGATGGTGTCAGGCCAGATCCCCGCAAAATCGAAGCAGTCGGCACATTCAAACCACCTCAGACACTGAAGGAACTTCGGAGCTTCTTGGGCCTATGTTCCTACTTTCGCCGCTTTGTGCCCCGATTCGCGGACGTAGTACACCCACTGACGAGCTTGTTGCGAAAAGACAGCCCATTCGAATGGACACTTGATTGTGATGCCGCCTTTTTTGAACTAAAATTGCTACTAACATCTGAGCCTATTCTTCATCATTTCGATCCTTCTGCTCCTATAGAAGTGCACAGTGACGCAAGTGGAATTGGCATCGGAGGTGTGCTTGTTCAGCGCCATGATAATACAGAGCATGTTGTTGCTTATACGAGTCGATCTCTAAGCAAGGCTCAAATGAATTATACGGTGACAAAGCAAGAACGTTTAGCGGCTGTATTCGCCATTCAGAAGTTTCGATGTTACCTCTACGGTCGTCCAATCACGATTGTGACAGACCATCATTCATTATGTTGGCTTGTTACCCTCCGAGACCCTTCTGGCCGCCTTGCTCGATGGGCTTTACGCCTTCAAGAATTTGACTTCAGCATTTGGTACAGAAGTGGACGACGTCATTCGGACACTGATTGCCTTTCTCGCCTACCTATGACCATGACAGAGGACAGTACAGATACCCTTGACATCTGCTTTGCTGCGGTCTCTCACACGTTTCCTGACGCCAATATCTTCAAACGAGAACAATTGAATGATTTATCTTTAGACCCATTGTTCGTTGACGCTCGTAATCTCAAAGGCAGTGGTCGCTTTCGCATTCGTGATGGACTGTTGTGCAAAACAAATTACTCAGCAACCGGCGCACGTTATTTACTGGTTGTACCTCAAAGTCTTCGATGTGACGTTCTCCGTACGATGCACGATGATCCAACGTCAGGACACCTTGGGTTCATTCGCATCCTGCATCGAGTGCAGCCGCGTTTTTACTGGCCCCGAATGCGAGATTTTACAAAACAATACGTCTCGAGCTGCGAGAATTGCCAGCGCTACAAACGACCTACCAGTGCACCGCACGGCCTTCTTCATCCCGTAGAACCGCCTAGTGCGCCTTTCGAGCAAGTGGGCATCGACCTATTGGGCCCGTTTCCGTGATCTTCGAACAACAACCGCTGGATAATAGTGTGCGTCGACCACCTTACCAGATACGCCTAAACCGCTGCGATACCATCTTCTACAGCTGATGGCGTCGCTGCCTTTTTGTTACGCTCCGTTGTTCTTCGCAATGGTCCACCTCAAGTAATCATTAGTGACCGTGGTCGCCAATTCATCGCGGACGCTGTGGAAGAATTGCTTCGCCTCTTCACTTCACAGTTCAGACATTCGACACTATACCATCCCCAGACGAATGGTCTCGTAGAGCGTACCAATCGAACTCTTGCTCACAATGTACGTCGCAATGTACAATGACATGCTCGCAATGTACGTCGCGTCCGATCACAAAAACTGGGATGAGACCTTACCATATATTACTTATGCATACAATACAGCGAAGCACGAGACCACGGACTTCACGCCCTTCTACCTGCTCTACGCTCGATCACCACGCAGCTCCCTTCATAAATCCTCCCATTTAAGCTCCATACCAATGAGTCCGTGGCTGAAACATTGTGCCGGGCTGAAGAAGCCCGCCAAATTGCTCGCTTGTGAACACTGGCATCACAAGATCACTCCAAGCAACGATACGATCAACGCCATAATGCCATTTCATTCCGCAAAGGTGAATTCGTGTGGTTGTGGACCCCTCAACGAAAACCTGGTTTATGTCAGAAGTTTTTACCGCAGTACACAGGCCCCTACGTCATTGTAGATCACTTGACTGACTTGACGTACGTTGTGGCACGCTTGACGAAACCTTCTCGTCGGTCAAATCGAACGCAGTTGGTGCACATGGCTCGCCTCAAGAAGTTTTATCCCTCCAGTGACAGAAACTCGCCCAGCGGGCTTCGTCTGTGAACGGGGTTTGCTACGGTATGAGCCGGGCTGTAGTATGTGCCGGGGAGGTAGAAGAGAAAGACGACATTGTCTGGTGCGGGTGTAGGCTCGTACGGCGTCGGGCGAGCATGTCGAGTGAGCTCTTCTCGAACGATCTGGCGTATTGTCGACGCGAGATCAAGTGTCGTGTATTTGTCAACACTTGCCACGGTGGTTACATTAGGTAGGCGACCGAACTTGGGGGTGATACGTCGCATCTTCAGTGTCTCGAATGTGCGACAGTGGCTAATGACATCGGTCACCGTAGCAAGGCTGTCTTTGCTGATGAGGAACTGATACACGTCCTCGGCAATGCCCTTCAACAGGTGGCCAACTTTGTTTTCCTCTGACTTAGAAGGGTTGACAATCTTGCAGAGCTTCAAGATTGCCTCGACATAGGTCGTGCACGTCTCTCCTGGGGTCTGAGCTCTCCGCAGTAACGTTTGTTCCACCTGCTTTCTCTTAGCTACGGAGTCTCCGAAGCACGCTCTTATTTCGCAAACGAAGTAATCCCATGACGTGAGGGCATCTTCGTTCTTCGTGGTTCTCGTACCACACGAGTGCTGCGTCCGTTAAGAAATATACTACATTGGTCAGCTGGGTCGCCGCCACTGGTATTACTTGCTCATCCGTTTGTAGTGTGTGAGCCAGGCATCCACGTCCTCGCCAGATTCGCCACCGAATGTGCGAGGCACTATCAGATCCTGACGCAACCAGGGACCAGCCGTACGCGAACCTGGTACTAGCGGTGCTGCTGGGGCTGGTAGAAGGTCTGCAGCTGCGGGGATCCGGTTTCCTTCTTCGCCGTGAGACATCTCAGCTGCCAGTGGTAACGGGGGCAGTCCAGAAGGGCGGCGGCTTCGTCGTAGATCAGGCACTTGAAGCGTCGTGTTGCTTGGTTGATTATCCAGTACCTCCACCACAAAACTGTTACGGTTGAATTAAAGGATAGGTGGATTTATTTACAGGGTGAGGATGAAGTTCGGCAATCGCGGTAAAGATGGAGTCCTCAGGCCGTACCAGACAACGTCGTCTTCCTCTTCTACCTCCCCGGCACATACTACAGCCCGGCTTATACCGTAGCAATATGATGAAAAGATGCGAGATGGTGGTTCTTGGAGTGCTGGCTAGATGGACGAACGAAGACACAGACAGATGCATGGACTGATGCATGGAATGCTGCACGGACGGATGGACGCATGGACGGACGCCAGGGTGGATACATGAACGAATGCAGGGACGGACGCACGGATGGCCGTGCGGACGCATGAGCAGACGCACGCACGGACAGACGGATGGACGCATGGATGGTCACACAGACGGATGCATGGACGGACGGAAGCAAGAACGGATGGATGGACGGATGCTTCGCCCTACTCTCCATCATTCACCCCGTGGATATGCTGCCATTTTTTTCTAACATTTGCAAATGATATTTCATTCTTCCGCTTTTTCAATATTTTTTTCTTTGTGTTTACTTCCGCCCATGTCCTCTCTTTCCAGCGCCTTTTATTTTTCGTCCCTTTCTTTTATTTCTAATTTTTCTCTCTCTTTCGTTCATCTTCTCTCTTTCTTCCCCTTTCTGCACTCTAATTCTTATTCTTTCTGTTCTACTCTTCCTTCTCTCTACTCGTCCTTTCCCTTCTCCTCACGCTAAATTCCTTTTCCCGCTAACTTGCTATACAATACTGTGAAATGCTACACTTTGACATGCCTGTCCTCCTGGCTAGCCTAGTGGCTATAGGATGCTCGCGTTGGGACCTGAAGTATTCGTCGGTACGTATGCCGCCTCGTGAAGTCTGTTTTCGAAAGAATTCCTCTTTTTATTTTTCTTTCTTTTGCTCTCTCTGCTTGTAGTTTTTTTCTCACCCATAAAGTTTACTATGGGACTCGTCGTAGAAATCGGTGCACGTGTTGTGTGCCGCCGCGAAGCATACAGCGCGTGCCGGTTCGTGATGTTTATAGTTTTGGGTCACAATATATATTAGCTAAAACAACTGCGCTATTAGGTTTCTTTGCATTCAACGCATTGCTGTTATAACGCTGTTGCAGGGAAAAAACTTTGATATGAGGGACCGTTGTCCTGCATTTCCGGCCATGTGCACAAATATCGCTACATACATACATATCATATGTATCCCCGCTTTGCCAAGAGGCGCTACAGCAGGGTGGTTGCAAATATGAAAGAAATACGTCTTCGTTGCTCCTGCACACTTGCTAAAACAGCAAACTATTCGATTGATTAATAATTTTTACGAAAAAAATGAATTTGCGTACAAGTTCGTCCTGGCCCGATATGGTCTTATCTTGTGTGTGTGATATGTACGTTCAGACATATAGTTTGGCTGTTCTGAGTCCCTGTCAATTCCTGTTTCATTATGAAGTATCTGTTATAACAGCTTCAAACATAATTTTACGTCGGAATGAAGGTGACTCCCAGTTTAATTCAATTTTCATTTCTGTACGTCTGTGTTTTTCTTTCGTACCCTCTTACGACAAACATATCTGTGCTGTTTTGATTTTTTTCTTATTTGTTAGTAAAACATACTTGTAACAGATCCCGAAGAGTACTAGCTTTATCTAAAATTGATCGAATACAGTGAGTTTCTGCAATGTTTTCGCTTCTGTGTTTGCAATGTGGAGCCGCTGGTGCATAAAAACCTTCATAGATGCTCTGAGGAAACTTCGTACGCTTTTAAGATTAACCGCATAAATCTTCATTGCTTCAGCATCCTGCATCTATACAACTGTCCAAGGGAAAGTGATTTTTTTTGCGGCTGCGTTGCAGCAAGAATGAGTTGATTGCAAACATTTTTTTTTTCATTTCGTTCTCAGTGTGTTACCTCTTACGAAAACCACAACACTATCATAAATTTTGATCACTACAAGCAATTATATTGCCATATAAGAAGTTTTGTGGTCGGCATGTAACGGAAAATCAGTCAGATGAGTTATCCCACATCACACAATAGTCATGACGACGCGGTCAGGAATTATATACATATACTTTGACATGTTAAAATAAAACCACACAGCCATCGCGTAATCACGGAAAGAGCAGGCATTGGACGCTCATAAAGACGTGATTTGGTATTGTCATGCTGGCTTACAGACCTTTCGTACACATATATTGAGTGAATGCGCCTCCCAAAATCATTCAAGTTTGCGCGGTCAAGGGCGCGTAAGGCCGGAACATTTCATTTATGCCATGACCTTTATTCATATCGGGGGGAAATTTGTTTTCCGCTGCGGCGCGGAATACAATAAGGTCTGTTTGAGCGACTCTGCCCTTCTTTTACACACATTTCCTATATACCGTTTTACTGTTCTCGCTGGTGCTCACGTTCATCGTGCAATCACAGACGTCAGCTATAGGCGACGCCAATAAACGAAGAAATGTAATAGGCCAACGTATTGTTGGGCGCCACACTCGCGAACCGAGATTCATGTCATATCCAGCTATATGCTATAGTGTATTGGGAGTGTCTGTTTGAGAAGGGTCAAGGTGTCTGGGAATCAGCCAGACAATAGCGCGGTTTTCATTTCTGCACATTGAAACTGCCGAGCCAACTTCCTGGTGACCGCAGCGATTTCACCACCGAGTTCTATTGCGCTTGTTTTATGTCTTTTTTTTTCTTCTTTTGTTGCGATAGAAATTATATGGACACTCTGGGCTGGATTTTGTCGTCGGCATCGGTGACCGCCGTCATTCATCGTATATGCATACGCATCTATGTATATGAAAACGCCAGAAAGAAAAAAATAATCCATAAAAAGACCCTGGCGCACTGTATTGAACGTCCGACCAAATTTCAAGTGCGAGGCGTTCGCCAATGAGCCACGAAAAAGCCCCTCCTTCAACGTTCAAACGGCAAGCTATTTATATTTACTACTTACCGCTGGTGATGGTAATTTCTGGGGAACTATCGTGTTTTTAGCCTTACCAGCGAGATGGCGCAATGAGCGCGCGTTGCCTAGAGTAAGTGCATATGCTCCCAATGGGACCAGAGTACCGCATAGGTCCGTCATCTTGCCTGGTTAGCAACCATACTTACCCGGTGAAGCCGCGCTCTGTTTTTGCAGGTTACTTGCTTAAGGCTGTCACCGATTGACGAAGCGTATCGCCAGTCGACGTGCCTGGCATGTCAACGACCAGCGAAGAAAGAAACGCCTGATTTCGGGACGCTGCAGAGCGAGTTCAAAAGCATTTTTTAGTCTGTCCGTTACCGGTAACGCAAAGCGCAAAGACGTAGTGTACTGCCAAATAACACACATTTCCGCTGCAACATGATGATGTAGCGCCAGCTATGGAAGATAATAAAGAACTCACAAATACAAAATATAAGTCCTCCGAGATTTAGGGAGCGCCCCACTAAGCCTACAACATTAATTATACCCGTATGCCATTTTTCGAAAATGGTGCCGAATCCACGGAAATAGCTTGCTGTCAAAGCTTAAAGACTTGAATCTAAAGCAAATGAAAACACCCGTTCCCAGCTAACAAGTTACAGAGCGCACGACGGTCACTTGATAGATTTCAGCTGGACGGCGACCACTTTCAGTGGTGCTGCCTGTGCACAAGCTTCCCCGAAGTGTATGGTTCCTAGCGGCTTTGGAAAACAAATACACTACTCGGTTGCCTAAAGGTGGCATATACAGTTACTCTGGCGTCGCCTAAACTAAAGCCGCTGGATATCTTGGGGGAACTACCGTCTATTTTTTAACCAAACCACCGCGACCTGCAACCTTCTCTCCCGCCACTCGCTTGTAGGGCCGTCAGTCGAGAAAAGTCCCGAACATCGCAGGTGTTATCAGCGTGACATGGCATTCTTGATAAGAAAGTTGCGTGAGCCGAGTTAGGGACTGTTCACGCTAGCGGCAAGCCTGCCGTGACGGCGCAGTGCCGTAGACCGGCGGCCGGCGCCGCCCGCAGGAGGGCTGTTCGAATTGCACGGAAAGCTCCTCCGACAAACATGGCTGCCATTCAGAATGCAGTTGTCGACCACCTCGAATCAATCAAGCGGCCGACGCGAGCTCTGTAGCTCGAAAGCTCCGAACTGATGCTTCCATTTGCTTTAGACTCATGTGCTTTAGCTTTGAGAACACAGTACTCGAATTGATTCGGCACCGTTCTTGAGAACCACACTCAATTAATTGATGTTCCAGGCCTAAGCAAGCCTGCCTGATTCTCTGAGGGCATACACTACACGTTTGTTTATTGTTGTTGCTAACGCTGAGTAGTTGGCGCCACTTGTCCAAACGTCTACTTTGGTGACGTCATTTTGAATTGCTGTGTGCTTTTTTGAATACCGGACAGACGAAAATGCTCTATTCACTACTGGAACGTAGTCTGGGAACAACACGTAGGACATATAGTGAGAACTGCTGAGCAAGAAGCAAGCCGCTAGAAGTGTCACGTGGCAGACGCAGACGATGCGGAGAGGCGAAAGCATACGACGCAGCTCAGCCATGTCGCTCCCCCGTCGCTGATTGGCTAAAACACTCTCCGGCAAACGGCAAACAGCACAAAAATGGCCCTCGGACCCATTTTTGGAGGGCAAACAACGGCAGACGTACGCGAAGCAAACAGCCACGCATGGCTGCCTGAAAGCGTCAAACGTCACATGGTGAGGCATGCTTGATGCTAGCGTGAAACGGTCCATATACGGCCAGAGCCTGGACGGTGATCATTTGGGAGATAATATATATAATATTTGGACACTTGGGAGTGCATATGGAAAAAAGTGTCGCTACTCTATATTAAGGGACTTGAGCGTCGCCAGATCATCACGGCACGGCGGCACGCGCTTTCATCTCTCACGCATACTCTCAGCGCCTCTGATATTTTCGTGGTGTTGTTTCCACGTAAAACTCCAGATATTATTACAGTCATATTTTAAATGCTGTTCAGTGCAACTTTTTAATAAAATTTTTGTAACTATGCCATATTTCTGTTATTTTTACTGTAAGCATAATATTCACAGCTGCAGGGCAACATATTATAATTCTCCAAAGGTATTTTCAAAAGCTGTAATAAAGTTCAATGAAAAAGCCAGTATGTAAACACAAATTGTACGAATTCCATGCATTGGCACCTACGCGCTTCAGCATGAGTAGCCCGCTTTGGCCGCTTTTTTGGCGAAGCTTCAACAGCAAGGGGTGACCGGGTGTGTTCTACTGAGCCTACTAGCATGTGGTTAAATCTCCCTGCTAGTGTGCAAGGGGATTGAACGTGTAGTGTGCAAACTTGATTGTGGTGTTGCCGTATACATCCTTTACCTTCTTCAATATACTGGAACCACTTCCATTTATTCACTCTGAAACAGCACTGCCCGAGATGCCATTTCTTTTTTCTGCCCCGTTAACTTGCGGAGATCTTAACCTTCCTCTTACAAATATTGTTTATGACCGTTATTTCCTTCAACCTATACACCCAAAGTGAAAAATAAACTGCTGTTATAAATTAAAATAGCAAATACTGCATATTTAGGGCTTGTAAGTTTGTTTGTTTGGCTAAATAAAGCATTTAATGTTATTACTTGTAAAGACATACTGTTGCAATTGATATTTTTCTGTAATTTTCTCTTTAACCGATTGTGATGCAAGCTCGTTCAAAAAAGCTGTTATTTTCTATAGTGCTTTCAGACTTTTACATCGATGGTAAATGTATTTCTTTAACGTTTGAAATGTTTGTGCTTGTGCTTCAGCTGGTAAGGGATTACTTATAGGAAATATGTGAAGTGTGAAATGCCACAGTTTTTTTACTTTTATTTATATGCTTTATTTGATTGTAATGTGAAGTGCAGATAAGTGTATGAACCTGGTCTAACTAGTCTTAAGGCGCAATTATGTTTTGGTCATATTTTATCTCTTCCAGCATTTGCCAAACTGTTAGTGGGACGTATACCTAGCCTTCGTCTGTGGGTTAAGATATATAGTTCTGAGACTCTGTTTTACGACTAGAAATAAAATTTACGTGAAGCAGCATTGAACCGGAGAACCCCATAAATAAAGGCAATTTCACCACTCATTGTAGCTAAAACAGAGCATCAAAATTGAGGACAGCACGAAACATTTTTTTCTTCACTGATACGTGTCTTTTTGTATTTCAGTAAGCATGTACTAGCTAACCCAACTAAAACATTCATAAACATTTGTTAACACTGTAACACGCAGCCCAAACAGCAAAGCAAAAAAATTGGTTCTGGATAGTGGTTCCACACTTGATTTTTTAGGTGCCTAAAATCGTGGCTCAACCATGCTATATACCTCATCTACACACGATGGGATCTCAAGGATGCTAGTACCGTTGCCAGCCATTGCAATATCCTTTCTATAAAGGTGAAACGCAAAAAGAAGTGAGCAGAGTGGATAAGAAAACAAACTGGGGTGAAGGATATCATAGTTGAATTCAAAAAGAAATTGAAATAGGCCGGGCATGTAGCACGTAGGCAGGATAACCGCTGGTCATTAGGATAACTGACTATATTGCAGAGAAGGCAATCGGAGTAGGGGGAGATAGAAAATAAGGTGGGCAGATGAGATTAGGAAAGTTGTAGGTATAAAGTGGCAGCAACAAGCACAGGACCTAGTTGACTGGCGGAACATGGGAGAGGCTTTTGTCCTGCAGTGGACGCAGTCAGGCTGACGACGATGATGATGGTGATGACATAAGTTTAAGTTGGCGTTACAGACCCTCGCTTGGTCCAAAGTAATACAAATACTTCCCATGACGTCATGCCATCTTGATGTGGTTTTGGCATAAAAACCATATAGTGCTTATAGTATCCGCTCTATATATAAAGCTGAGTTTGATGCCATCGACACAAGGGGCAGCACATTTAACACAGTCTTCACCATTTCGGCAATCAAAGATATAACCACTGATAATGAAGCTTGCTTTCTGTAGTTCAACTGTCCCTTTTGATCACTGTAGTACGTCAAAACAAGTAAATGCGACAAGTATGACTTATTGCTTTCGATACATAATACAGTCGTTTCTTTTTTTCGTGCTGCACTTTACACTCACAGCACAGCGGCCGTAACCTTTCTCAATACCATCTTCTGCTGTAAAAAAAAGCTTAAGCTGACCATTTTCTCCTAATTATTCCAACATTATGTAAAATAAGGCATGCTGGTTCAAAACAATTTGATGAGACATTTTTTATCACTTTAGGGTTCTACCGGAACTGAACTGTTATTATTTAACTCGACAAAAAAGTTTTTGTTCATCACACTGCAACCCATGCAAAGTAGTTCAGCGGCTGTTAACAGCTGCTTCTCTGAGTTTATTCTTTTATTCCGCGGTTATGCCATACTTTTCAAGATGATTTAGCTTTTAAGCAATTGAAATGGCTAATCTTTGCTTCATGGGCAGTTCATTCAAGGCTTAAGCGTGTTCGATAAGCGCGTTCGAACAGAAATAAACCAGCACGTGCTTGCTTCGTCCACTTCATTTTCTGCGCTTATCTTTCAACACGAGCGCCATTTATTGATAAAGATATGTGGGTCCAAAGCCACCATATGATTATGAGAGACGCTGTAGTAGAGGACTCCGGAAATTTCTACCACCTGGGGTTCTTTAACGTCCACTCAAATCTGAGCGCGTGCCGACAGCATTTTCACCTCCATTGGAAATGTAGCCGCCGCAGCCGGGATTCGATCCTGCAACCTTCGGATCAACAGCCGAGTACCTTTGCGTTGGACCACCGAGGCGGGGCCCAAGAGCCAATTAGTCTGGCCATTTACTGTAATGACTATGATGGCGAGCATGTTACAGGACTAAAAATTATGTAACAGCAGCTAAAAACTATTCACAGCACTAAAATCACGTAACACCACGTGACACTTAGTCACGGGTCCATAAATTGCCTAACTTCGCTTCACACCTGTAGTGACTCGACTGAAATAAGCCTACCTCACTTCACACGCCCGCCGGGGTGGTCTATAGTCGCGGAGGCACTCGGCTGCTGACCCGCAGTCTCGGGATCAAATTCCGGCTTTGGCAGATGCATTTTCGATGCAGGCAAAAATACTCTAAGCCCGCGTGCTCATATTTGGGTGCACGTTAAAGAACAATACGTAATCGAAATTTCTGAAGCCCGCCACTACGGCGCGCTCTCTCATATTCATAAGCTGATTTTGTGACGTTACACACCAGATTTTACACATAACATGACCTCAAAAGTAGTGAATTGACAATACGTAGTTGGTCGCGTGACTGAAAGCACGAAGTATCAAACGACTGGAAATTACCTAACGTCAAGTATAATTCAGTCACATCTTTATGAGTTGAACGAGATAGCGATATCCTGTGTCTAGTGCGCGCTAAGTTAAAAATGGCTTGCGTTGTTCAAGCTTTTCGTACACTGCTGCCTCCTGTGAAATGGGTAGCATGCTTTAGACTATGGGCAATTGTACGCGAGAAATCTTTTCGACCTTGCTATGCATCCACTACGACGTGGCGTTAAGGGAAAAGGCGTAGTTACGTGTGTGCCTTTCGCAGCGAGGGGGGGGGGGGCTTTAAACCATGAAGTCATGATAATAGCACGTTCTGACGCGCGATCGCAATGCACGCTTCTACCACGCAATGTTACAGCGATACTACATCTTGCATTTTGAAGGAGGTACACAGGACGCATGTGTTTGTTAAGCATGCAGGTTACTGTCACCGTATCTCTAAGCATAGAAAGCTATTTTGACTGGAGTTTCAAGCGAACGCGTGGCTGTGCGGTAGAACACTTGTTTGCCTCGCAAACGACGCGCGTTCTCTTCTCACTGAGATCTAGAATTTTTTAATATTGTATTTGCATCTCTCCCAATTTTCAGTCACGCACCAGATGAATTTTCGCTCACAACCATTGACGCCGACACCACAACTTCTTCGAAATGAGCTCTTTAACGCTGCCGCGTTAAAATCCCGTCAAAGCTCGTCAGGCGACATGTTGCAACAGAAAAACACGTAAAAGCTAGCCAAGTGACTACGACCACGTAACATGCCACAACAGCTAGTCACGTGACATGTAGAGGCAAGAAATCATTTAACAACTGTTCATGTCACTCCAAATCAAGTAAAATCACGCAAGGACTAGTCACGGGACTCAGATCATGCAACATCACTTAACAATTAGTCGCATCACATTTGTCTGCCACAAAACCCCAATGCAGCTAGTCACGTGACAAAAAATTATATAACAGCTCGTGACGTGACACGTTACCGCGAAAGTCATCTGACAGATATTTAAGTGACTAATAGCACAAAACATCACGTAACATGAAGTCACGTGATTTCAGTAAGTAGTCACGTAAATAAATGAATAAAATTACGTAGCAACTGGTGATGTCACACAATTAAGTCCAGAACAACGTAACAGGTTGTCACGAGACCAACATCGCAACACACGTAACAGATAGTCACGTGAAATGTTCCTACCAAGACTTCATGCCTAATTTGGGCAACCTACAGAAACAGGACGGATGGATGAAAAGCTTTACTATATTTATTGATGAATGGGTAGAGTCCCTAGTCTGGGATCCCTTTGGCTTGCGCGCGAAGGATGAACAAGATTATTCATACTTAGTACTACCAGGGCACGGAAACAGCCTATACCTTCCATTTACACGCAGTGGCAGCACCGCTTTTACCACTGGAGGTAGTCGTGAATTCAACTAGATATAAATCAAGAACAGATTTCTTTCATGACGTAACTTGTGATATCACCGAATAGAGGGAGAGGACGAAAAATCGAGAAGAGGAGGACTGTCATGCAAACTCTCACTTCCAACATCGCATTCAAGCTTGATGCAGTCGCGCCTTTTGTCAAGTCCACTGGCTGCTCGGGCGATGCGGCTGTAATAGCTAGAAAGGTTTCTATCCACTGTAGTGCGGCAATTTGTGAAATTCTTTAATTATTTTTTATTTGTTCGTATGTTCGCAAGTAGTGAAAGTTAATCAGACCGATTTCTCAGTAAAATGAAACTCGATCGAAACAAATACACTTAACTTCTGAATTGCGCGTTTCGTTGTAAAAACAGAGACATTCACGTAGTCATAAAGTGTCAATCTATAAAAACTGCTGTACCTTACCACTGACATAATGAGAAAACGTTGAATCAAGAATATCTGAACCAATCTAAAAATTATCAGCAATCGACGAAAGACACGTCGTATTTGACTCAATCACGTTTGTTATGAAGGCGCACATAGTTTGCTCACGGAACTTGCGCACCAATGGTACTGAAGTTCAGAGGCAAGAAAAGGCTTGAAGCTATCAGACTTTTTTTAAGAGAGAATGTCACACGAAACATCGTTATGACAGGTTGAGTTGTCCTCGTCAGGACAACAGCGTTGCCTCGACAAACAGAAGTTGGCTCCAGTGCGATTCCCCGTAACGATTTCTAAACGCATTTATACCATCACATGCGTTTCTGAGACAGCTTTAGAAGTTAAGACCCAAAAAGTTTCAAACCACGACTACATGAATTTTATAAAAAGGAAGGAGCCTATAATTATCTAACATCATCTCAAGTACATGCAAAAAGTTAAAAAAAAAGCGAAAGTACGTGGTCGAGCCAACACGAATTCAAACCTTTCATTAAACGAATTTTGCCGACAGAACCTTGACTGCCTTCTTGATTAATTAATTACTCACGGGTTTGATCATTCGAAACTAATACAGGCTCAAATAATGGGTCCAAATATCTGTGCTTACCCATTGTCACTACAAAACCTAAAAAACCTACGCGGAACTGTAAATTCTCGGTCTAGCACACCGCAGAGCCGCGAAACTCATGTGTTGCTCGATTTAGCTATCTTCGTCGACTGCATGATTGATTGATTTGTGGGGTTTAACGTCCTCAAACCACCATATAATTATGAAAGACGCCGTAGTGGAGGGCTCCGGAAATTTCGACCACATGGGCTTTTTTAACGTGCACCCAAATCTGAGCACACGGGCCTACAGCATTTGCGCCTCCATCGGAAATGCAGCCGCCGCAGCCGGGATGCGAGCCCGCGACCTGCGGGTCAGCAGCCGTGTACCTTAGCCACTAGACTATCGCGGCGGGGCCGTCGACTGCATGGTTGACATGCTCTGCGTAGCTTACTGCGGCTTCCATTCTCTGCCATCTGGCGCCACAGCTTGCACTCTTTATTTTTCCCGTAGCTGTCACGTCAACCGAGTGAGATTGCTGAGCGCAACCCAAATTGTAATATCGCTGGGCGGGTCGCGAGAAGGAGCGGTGGCAAGCACTACGAACTCAGGTCAACCAATTCCCCCACTTCGCTGATTTAAAATTCACAAAGACAGAAATGAAACAAGACATATAAAGAAAAAAGTTCTTTACAGTAATATGGAATTTATGTATTTTTTGAAGCTTGTAAAAGCCAACAAATACGAATATCAACATCAATTTTACTCCATCAACCAGATCTGCACAACCGCTACGAGCGTGCATGTTCTTTGAAACCGTAATTAATAGAGTTTGCTGGGGCCTGGTACTACAATCAAAAGCTTAGCATTTCTAAGAAGACATTAGTATCGCTAGCAAAATCTCAGAAAAAGCTAGGTCAAACACTAGCTCCGCTGTTGATTCCAGCCTTGCACCATCTATGCGCAAGTAACAATTTTTGGTTTGTTTATTTCTGCTTTCGTGCTTGATTGATTGATATGTGGGTTTTAACGTCCCGAAACTACCATATGACTATGAGAAACGCCGTAGTGGAGGGCTCCGGAAATTTCTGCTGTCGTGCATGCTAGCAGCACCACGGCATTATTTTTTATGTTTTGATGCTCTGAACTTAGATATTTCGGCAGGTTTTTTCCGCACATACGAGCCGAAGTAAACAAGCATGTCCGGAAAGCCACCAAGTCACGCTGACGCTACGGTAGAAGCGACCTTGAGCGCAAAATTAAATTTGAGGCATGCTGGTCCTTCATTATAAAAGAAATAAACAAATCAGCTCTCATAGAATGTTGTATCGGTAATCTATACGAAGATCCAACAATCTTATTTTCTCCGTTTCGTTTTATTTCATAATGTCATTAACGAATGTCTTCTTCCGTGAATACTTAACAAATAAGGAGATACATTTCAGCGTTAGGTAGCTTTCTTCTCTTAAGCTCGTAAAAAAACATCACTCAAACCACACCCTTCACCGACAGACATTCCGATCATAAAAACAATTTTTAAGAATAAGAACAGTATGTGTGCACTCGCCTTTATGAGGGCGTTGCGCCTTCAAGGACCCTTCCATATGTTTAAGCAGCATCGTCGGTGATAGGCCTTACAGCAGTACACACCATATCCAACGCTTGTCCTGAGAACTTTAATAGATCAGAAACAAAACAAACCATCGGCTATATTGGGCTTGTAACAGGTATTATACACCAAACATGTTTTAAGGTATAAGGAGATGAGACGCGCGAATACGACACTGGCTACTCATTGGCCGTTTTGTATGTAAACATGCGGCTTACAGCCGTTTTTTAATAGCACGTCGAATAACATTCTCATATTAAGATCAGCACTGTAAAAATGTGACCACTCTACAAAAAATTTTGCGGTTTCACACAGTGTGAAGTAACTCAGTGACATCCAGAAAGAAATTCTCATTAATATGAATATTAATTGTGAGTTGTATCAATTAGTGCGATCAGTTTCCGTGATGCTGTTAAAGAAGTCTTGACATGTCACTCAACAATTTGCGGTTTTCGGCGAAAAACGAAGGTAGAGGATCGAATATGCTAGTACACGTGTGAGAACTGGACCGTGAAAAATTATTTCAGTCGAAAATAAGCCGTAGAAGTCTTCGGCTATAAACTCCACCCACAGCGGCGACTGCCATTTTGCCGTGGCATGCGTGACGTCAGAAACCGATGGGGGCACTGACGTCGTCCGCTACCAAACGGCACCTTCGGCACGCGGTCAGTGTGTTGTTCCCTGTGTGGCGAGTGTTGCTTACCGCGTGGTCCGCACGAGTCGCAAGTGTTGCGAAGTGGTACGAGTACCATCGCCATGTTGTCACCACCATTATCAGATCATGATTAGGACAATGATTCATCGAGTTGCAGAAGTGGCGACGACCCCATCGCCACCAGCTTGAGTGAGGAAGAAAGCGCTGAAGACGGGGCAAACCCAGGTGCCAACAACCTCGGTGGTGTGGTAGACGTTGCTGACGACTCTCCGCAATGGTTAGTAGCTTTATTTCAAGCGTGCCAGGTTGACAAGCGAGCTTAACGATTAGGAGATGCTGCATTGATTGATTTGTGGGGTTCAACGTCCCAAAACCACTATATGATTATGAGAGACGCCGTAGTGAAGGGCTCCGGAAATTTCGACCACCTGGGGTTCTTTAACGTGCACTCAAATCTGAGTACACGGGCCTACAACATTTCCGCCTCCATCGGAAATGCAGCCGCCACAGCCGGTATTTGATCCCACGACCTGCGGGTCAGCAGCCGAGTACCTTAGCCACTAGACCACCGTGGCGGGGCAGGAGATGCTGCGTTCACGAGCACTCTTTGCGCAAAGGAATAGGTGAAGAATGCACAGTTTTCTTAGTTAGAATACGTGCATGCACAACTTAGTAGGTGGTGGTAACAATTCTGCACGTCCTGACCGTTGCTTTTGCATCTTTTAGTATACGTGCGGCATGTATGTAAGCATTATCTGAAGCAAACTGCATGTACTGTCAGCGTCAAATGAAAGCCGAACATCTGCAAGCCTTCGCGATGGTATAATGCGTGCCGTCCAGCTATCACCGCGCACAGGCACGCATATATGCGCAGAGCTGTCGAACAGAATGCACGCGCCTATCAACGGTGATAACTAGACGGTGCGCACTACACTGTCTCGAAGGCTTGCCGCTGTTCGCGTTTCATTTGACGCCGATAGTGCGACGCTGTAGTACTCTCCCTGCTCTGTACGCTCTGGCACCCCACAGCGCAACATAGGCGACGCAGCGGCATGGCTTCTACCGCTGCGAGTCAACCAGTTCCAGTGGCACGTTGGACAACACCGAAACAACTCGATTTAGAGCGCAGCTGACCATTAAACACGTTCACCTTCCGTACTGCACATCATGCAGAAGCTCGCGTAGCAAGCGATTCGTCACGTCACGGCTAGCGAGCACGCCAGTGTTGCCCGACCACTTGGCCACTCGCTCGTTCATAAAAAATATTCTATCATAAATTACTGACAGGACCGAATGCGCTGAAATTTCATCGCCTTGTTTTGTAAACGTACAAGGACCAACGCACGCAACACAGATTATGGTCGAAAATTGGGTGTCACGACCCTTTTAAAACATCTGAAGCAACGCGCGCAAGGCGGATCGCCTTGTTTGCTCGTTGCTATCGGTAGTGTTTAGTGTACAAAGATTTTAACAGCCATGCTTAGACATTCAATAATAAGTTGACAAGAAGAGAAGCGTTGCAAAGGTTGGCGCCCTTGAAATCTCAGCCGACCACGGCTGCAGCGGCCAGGGAGTTTCGCCTTCCAATTGATGGCTTTTAGCTCAGTCAAGGGAATAACAAAGCGTTTGCGAATATCGGCATTCATCGGAAACAAAAGGAAAGGAAAAGAAACGTCAGTCGTGGCGAAATACGCATTTCTGGGAAGAACTACTTTGTTGAAAGCCGTATATCATTGCTCCAACGATTTCCTTGTTCAGCCAAGACGACGACCCGCCCATTCTCTGACAGCCACCCATCGCTGAGATCTAGAAATCTTAGCCACTCTGTCATCGGACAATCATGGTTCTTGCGACGAAAGCGCGTCTAGACTGCTAAATGTTATTGTCTTGCCATCTGGCCGATTGTAGTGGGAGAAAATAAACGTACTGTGTTTTCTGGACACGGCTCACCTTGCACAATGATCACTGTGTCTGCGAAATCGAACGTCATGAATAGTGCGTCTTTCGTTATTTCTAGTGGCTTAGCGCTGTAGTTATGAACGCTCACATGAGGTGCATTTTTTGTCACGATCTGTTTCAATAACGCATGCGCAGACGCCATACCACAGTAAACACTGGTACGGCGTTTTCCACTATCCGCAATAGCGGATAGTGGAAGTGGATCACGGGTCAAGGTATGCTATAACTCTCTAAAGACACATAGAAGTTCTCAAGTCGGTGCACGTATAAAGCACACACAACTTACAGTTGCCCCATCACCTACACACATAGCAATCAAGGTAGCGGTGATGTTAAAGTGAGTGAGACAAACATACGGAAAATTATGTTGTCACCCAGAAAATATATTAGTGCTAAAAAAGCGTGCTTATGCAGGGCTTTTAGTAATCAAGGGCCCTAATTCTTTAAATTGAGTTAGTCTATAAGGTCTTACGTCTGTGAAGTCAATTTAAAGGGGCCATGCAATACGTTTTGCGCTTCTACGAAAGCGTCACCGATCTGCTGTCGAGGCTTCTGGTGTTATGCCGCAGAAAGTGCCTTAACATTTACATGTAATTCTCAAATTCAGCTAGACATTATTCCCTTTTCTCTTTACCAATAATGCCATATAACCAAATGGCCGCGCCATATACGAAAAATTACGGTGATTGGCTGGTTTGAGCATCGCGTGAGCTACAGTTACCGTGGTCGCCGCGAGAGGCCGCCTAGTGTCGCCGCACGCGCTCTCAATCGCATGGAAACTATGGTGTACTTCGAAAAAAAAACAATAAAACACACCAAAGGCCATGGGTACGTATTCTCGTCAACCAATCCACGATCGTGTTCGGGAGTATCACCAAGTTTGCTTTTTTTTTAACGAGAAGGACCATTTCTTTGAATAAAACAAAGTGTAGCTGAATGCAAGTCAGTTGAGAAGATGCGAGTAAACGTAAGTTAATGTGTGATATCCGAATCACAATTTTAAAAGGATGAAGATCACCCTTTAATTGTCGTTCGAGTCGTGCAGATGTGATGTGCGCCCATCGATGTGCAGAGCCGTCGAAATTATTCGTTTGTATCGCGATGCACATTGCGTGTTTATGTTTTCTGGTAGAAAGGAATACTGTAAAAGTATGAAAACCGGTCCCGCGCCTGCGAAACCAGATGATCGTGCACGGGATTTCTGCTTTATTAAAAAACAATATTTGAAAATGATCCTGTGTAGAGAGAAAGAGAGAGATAAAGGCTAAGCGCACGATAAATAGCCGGTTAGTTACACCGTACTGTGCAAGCACTTAAGGTAGTCGAATGGTAAGAAACAACAGGGGCAAAACGCTGTAGTGTTTCTCGCACTTACATTTAGGCAGACATTAAAGAAACCTACGATTTTGAAATTTCCGGAGTGCTAAACTGTGATGTCACTCATAATTGGGTCGTGGACTTGGGACGTAAAACCCCAACAATAATTGTGGAAGATAAAAAAGAAAGAAAAAAGCGAGCAGGAGAAGTCTAAAAGAAAAAAAAACACATTTACATGCCTGCGACAATAACTCAATAATATCAGGCACCTCTTTTTATGTAAGACGAAAGCAACTCACGGCATTCATTGTGCTCCATTGTTTAGGTGCATTGATAAAAAGCCTATGATTTACACTTCTGTCTTGCATGGACACTTTCTTGTATTGACGAGCACGGACTTAGTGCACATGTTTTTAGTAAGTTCCTTTGCAATGATAGCGAAAGTCGGGCTAGTTGGTGGCTCCCCGTTGTAATGTAAAAACAGCACAAAAAATACAAAGACAGAAGAAGAGACGACATCAGCGTGGTGTCGTCTCTTCCTCTGTCCTTGTCTATATTTTTTGCGCTGTTTTTACAACCCAAGTTTTTTTGGATAGTTTTGTGCTTGTTCTCTGTTTTGCTATGACAAATACCATGCAAGGGAAGATGAGGTAGCTGGCGCAACGCATTGGCACTGACCTCTCTTTTCATACGTTTTTAAAAAATTGTCTGACGAGACATTTTCATGGTACGTGAAGGCAAAATTGAAATTTTGAACCACATAGTGGACTTTAATTACCCGAAATAAGAAAACATGTGGTGTTGTTTTTTGCTGAAAACAAAGATGGACAACACTTTTTATTGTACATTTCAAAATATTACCCTAAAAGAAATACTCATCTTTATAAGTCATATCCACCTATACTCGTACACACAGCTATAAAAATGACCGAGCTGTAAGAGTGCCTCTTGCGTAGCTACGTTAATTCAGGAGCAACACAGTGTGAGATCAGTTCTCGTTTTGTGTGTGTACGAAATGTAAAAGAAAGCACTATGCCGTCTCACCGAAAACTGCACGCCTTACCCCATGAAACGAATATGGCCTCGAATATTCTGGTACTTACATTATTTTTAAACGCAGAAGACACCGTTCGTATCAATGACTTGAGGTCGTTTGATAATTTCTGCTTCAAATGTTTTGTATAGCACAACGCTTCGTCAAGAACAATATCCATTTGATATTATATCGCATACAACTTAAAACTATCTAATAATTGCGACATGCTTGTGAACTACGTGCACGAACATTTTCGCGTTCAATTCGGCATGTTCTTTGTTCTTCCCCAGTTATTTTTATACCAGTAGAAGTATTTTGTGTTCATCTACATGGCGTAAGACTGACATCGGAGACTGCAGTGCCGCCATTTATTCGCCGACACCGTATGCTGTGACCATCGTGGCGATGAAAAAACAACTGGGCTTATCTTTTGCGACTGCCTACAGTATAATGCACAGCGACTATATGCCTGTGCACCATGCTCAAGATGTTGGATGACCGACCTTTGTTGGCGTAAATAATTTTAAGCAATCGACAGAACGCAACATGGCACAAGAAGGCCCCACAAGTTCTACTACAAATTTTGCGATCTACAAGTCTTTATGAACAACTTTTGCCAGAACACCTTTCCTGTATGTGTTGTTTTTTAATCTTGCTTGTGCATGTGTTTTTTTTTCTCTCTCCATTTCTTTCTATATATATATATATCTCTCTTTCTTTTTCTACAACCTCTTTTCAACCCCTCTTTCCCCACCCCAGCACCATGCAGTGCTGGGTAACAAGTCGGATGTTTATACCTGGTTAACCTCTCGGCTTCCCTTTTCACCTCACGCTGTGTCATTATTATCTGCTTTGCGCCAATGAAAAGGGGGGGGGGGGCGTGCAGCTGTTGAATTCTTCACTAATAGTTAAAGAGGGCACGCTCATAAATTACTCGGACTTTTTCATTGTCATCCTGCGTTTATGCTCTCAAAAAGCGCAGCATCACATTGTTCAAATAATGCTCAGGATCAACTGAAACAGTATGGCGTAATTTTCGTATTCTACGGCCCCGTAACTCCTTTGCTTTTGTATAAACATATGTTTTTGATTGACTGATATGTGGGGTTTAACGTCCCAAAACCACCATATGATTATGAGAGACGCCGTAGTGGAGGGCTCCGGAAATTTTGACCACCTGGGGCTCTTTAACGTGCACGCAATCTGAACACACGGGCCCACAACGTTTCCGCCTCCATCATAAATGCAGCCGCCGCAGCTGGGATTCGAACCAAACCTGCGCGTCAGCAGCCGAGTACCTTATAGCCACTAGACCACCGTGGCGGGGCATAATGTGTCCTTGCGTCAGCTTCACAGAGCGTTGCCAACAAAGAATGCGCATACTTTCTTCAAGAGAGCATTTTTAAAATCACGCATCTTCACAAAGCGAATGATGATGACTGGGCAGGACTGGGACCTATGCTATATAACTTCTACGTTGATGATGCCGACTAGTACGGATGGTTGGTCTTGTAGGTGTTTTATATTGTTTCGTAACATTAAGAGTTGTTGTTCGTCAATTGTAAACATTTTTTATTCACCTTCATATATGTTTCCACTATGTAGCAACGGTTCTCTCTATACCATGTCAGCAGACAATGACCGTTGACGCAAAAGCGAGATTCTAAGGTCCATAGTGTGGACGTGGAAGTGACCGACTGCATGGTATGAAGAATTTGTGCTGCTAGGTGTTTTATAATGTTATGTCTTTATTATGCCTAATAATGGTCCATTGCTGAACTTTTTTGTCTCACATCCACGAATCTCTTCATGACGGACACCGCGGACAGACAAGACTGTGTCCTAAAGTGCTTCGCCCCTTCAAAGCCAAAGCAGCTTCTGTTAGACGTTTGAGGCATAGAGTTTCATTTATATACGTTAGAGAAAACTCTGGCGCTAGTGTCTATTAGAGCTGCAACCCATGGCGCTTTAGTGTGAATGGGAATATTGGGTATGACATCGATTTCCCTTGTTCTCGTACTTTACGTCCATTCTGGCTTTGCGTGGCTTGAAGCTAGTCCTACGGAACAACAATCAGCAAATCTTCAGCAGCTGCGATTCGCCACCTTAATTTTTTAGGCTTACCAATTCAAATCCGGTCAAAAAGTGAAAGATGGTTTATTCTTTGCTTCAAAACAAAAACACAACAATAAATGAAGCCACAAGTGAGTTCACCGCCCACAAGCATGAAGACTAGGCAAATCCCCGTCATACCCATGATTGCCATGGTCGCTGAACGATCGCATCGACATAGTCCCCTCTAGTTACTTTTAGGAAACTGTGTGGTTTAAGGCATGGTATGATGTTGAGAATGGCTACAAAATAGCCACTTCTATATAGGCACAGGCAATCAGAAAGCCTGAACTTGAGGTTCTGACGTCAAACTCTAACCCAACGATGACCTCAACACGCACGTCACGTGAATGTGCCACGTCAGAAAATGCAACATAAAAGAGAGCTGATGCCGTACCTTTAAATTAAGACTGAAGGAAAATGTCTCGCTGTAAATTTAGTCATCTCGATATCTTCAAGCAGAACGCGACTGTTTCTTGTTTCAATAAAGTAGTTTCTAAAGTCAAGGTACTCCATTTAGCAGAATAAAAAGGTTACAGTTGATAATAAAATTACTTACAACGTATCTGCGCCATCGAATAGACCTGCTCTATCAAGATTTTATGTTCGTTTTACACAGGCTAATTGATGATCACAAGGTTTGCGAATTTTGTGGATGCAATGCAGCATCTTTCGTAGTAAATACCCACGCTGTACTAGATTCAAAGCGTCTTAAGGACGAGCTCAATCCAGCGTGCGTCGTGACGATCATTACAGAACATGCACGCCCCTCCCGCTCCTCTCCTACGCTCGCCCTCTCTTGCAAGTCGCCGGTAAAGGCAACGAGAGGTCTGCTCAGCAGCGCCGCGTCCACACCTACACTGCACATGCGCATATGCCTGTCCCCTCTCTATTTTCTGCTATGCTTCCCCATCCTTTGCTCCCCGTGGTAAGGCGTTCCAAGTTTCTGTGAGACAGAGCCGCGACTACGTTGTTGGTAGTCGTTGATAGTCCGCCCCTTCTCGTGTGATCGCAAGGAGGTGGCCGAACACAAGACCACCCTTACAGCGCATGCGCGCTCCTCCTACTCTCACACCTATCCTATGCTCCCCCCCCCCTTTCTGTGAGTCGCCGGCGAAGGCAACGAAACGCCTCCTTAACAGTGCTGCATCCACATCTCCACTGCGCATGTGCACCCTCCTGCCCCTTTTTCTTCTTTCTTACGCGCCCCCACCTACACTCCCCGTGGAAACGCGTTCCCCATTCCCATGAGGCAGATTGTGTCTGCCTTGATTGATGATTGATTTGTGGGGTTTAACGTCTCAAAACCACCATATGATTATGAGAGACGCCGTAGTGGAGGGCTCCGGAAATTTTGACCACCTGGTGTTCTTTAACGTGCACCCAAATCTGAGCACACGGGCCTCGACATTTCCGCCTCCATCGGAAATGCAGCCGCCGCAGCCGGGATTTGAACCCACGACCTGCGGGTCAGCAGCCGAGTACCTTAGCCACTAGACCACCGCGACGGAGCTGTGTCTGCCTTGGGCATGATCGTTGATCGGCGGCATCTTCTCGTTTGAGTGCGAGGAGATGGGAAGACAATCTTCTCGCGTGAGCTGCGCTATTTACCATGCAGCTTCGCATCGCCTCGTGGTCCCCTTGAGCGGGAGATGGTGCATTTTATTACTATACAAGACAGTAACAACATTTGGATAACATTTTTTAGAGTGAGTTGTAGAAACGCTCCAGTGTTACAAAAAAGCACGCTGAACGTTGGTTATATTCGTAGCAAAGCACTTTCGATGCTGTAGAGCGTCTTGTTTGTATAGATGGAAGTAGAGCTGTCTAGAGCGTCTGCAAAAATATTAAAAGACGTCACTGTAATGATACCTAACATAGTCATACTGATAGCCAATTCCTTGTGCTATAATCACACATGTACAGAAGCTTGTAGCTAACTGCGTGAAGTTGCAGACAAAAACAGCGTTCGCAGCCACGTGCTCCACCGTTCTACACAAGTATGATTCCGTCTGCGCGTACGTCTGTACCTATATTCGCGCAGGTTGACGCAGACGCTTGCTTACAATCTCTTCCAAACATTTCTAGTGGCAACTGTCATGCGAATATTTGCATCGCGTCTTACTGGAGCACTGAATTACTATGTGAAAGAGCACCACACAAAAAAAAGCTTTTTTCACGTGTAGTATAGCTGTCGCCCCAGTTTTTAAGACTACCATACGGCAGCCATAGCAATAAAGTTTCATGCAGTGATTCACGTGAAAGAATAGTTAGTGTTGCTACTTGTTAGAGCACCTGTCGTGAATTTCTGTTCATTTTTTTATATAAATGCCTTATAGAGTGACAAAATGGGCGCAATGTTTCATATGTGACGTGGCACAGCTGAGGGGACTACGTAAACCTCCAAGAAATTTGCGTTTCCGTTTCATTCGCTGCACACGATAATCCAATATCTGCTGACTGTACATTCACTAGTTTGCGTAAGACGTACCCGTTCTCGTTATTGCTACTTCGTGGCCATTTGCATGCATATGGGCATGGTCGTCGTGGAACGAACTGCATAGATACATAATTCTTGCAAGCACATTCATGTTTGGCTCGACGACACGTCACGATGCCGAATGCCGACTGTGCCAGAGTGACACGCGAAATCGGATCAATTTTAGTATAGCATGTTCCTGATTTCATCGTTAGCAGTATTGGCAAGAAAGTTTGGCACAGCCAGTATGTTAATTAAGTGGAGTGGAGTTCTTGTGTACAATATATATATATATATATATATATATATATATATATATATATATATATATGCATGTGTGTGTGTTTGTGTGGTGTGTGGTTTGCGAATTTTATTACAACAAATGTGGTGCCTTTTTTCTTCTGTGCTAATATGGGAAACACTAATCTCGAAGTGCTAATCAATATACGCTGCATATGCACGGTGCTGGATATAAACCAGACTGTATACACTCATTTATGCGTATAACTAAAAAACCTGACATGGTCGGGACCCTTCACTTAAAAGAACTTGATTGGTTGGTTGGTTGGTTGGACTTGAAGGCGAAAACCATCTTTTTTTTTTTCCTTGTACTGATCCAGCCGTGCCACCCTTCAACATCTTTCTACACTTAACATGGTTTTGCACTGCCTCCAAATCATAGGCACCTCACTTGATTTTGCGTTGCCTCCTTGATGAAAGTTACGCCACATTACATCACAGTAATGTCGTGACAAGGCCACAATGCCACCACAAATCAACCTCCTGGCCTTCATCTACAGCTTTCCCTCTTTTAGCGATCTGTGACGCCCTATGGTGATGGTTTTTTTTTCATCACTCGTCGCAGACGCCGCCAACGCCCATGGCCCAGTTTCGCGTTAGATGAGGCATCTAACGCATTCCCAGTGTAGATCAAAGTAGCAAACATAGCTGGAACGGTTGACTTTTTTTAACGCGAGATCATTACATAGTTCGTCTCGCAGGAATTTCAACTCTAACACTTCAACAACTTCCTCTTCATGGTAATGCAGCGAAAATAAGTTTCATGTTTTTCAAACACACGAGTCCTGTATGCAGGCTTCACAATACAATATATAATATCGCCGTAAAATTGCATGGTATAAGCGTGCATTGTCATCGGGCGTCAAAACATATGATCAGCATAAGGATTTTGTGTTTTAGAGCTGGCCACACATTAATAAAAGCACACACGCTTCTGCGCGTATTCCCTCAAGACCACGTAGTGGTGCATACGAAGTTCGGAAAGATTATATGTGCGTTGTAATTACTTTTGATTTAAAGCATGCTACCTATTACCTACAGAGAATGCAGCCATCTGTTGGAGCTTCACTAGCAAGAGTCACTTTCAACTTTATCAATTACAGTGCAGCAATACAGAATTTAAACTTCTCAGGTAACATGATACAATAAAAAGTATGCACTAATTGGTTGAAATGGGAAAAGGTTATCACTATCACGTTCAACTTCAAGGCCGCAACACTTGCAGTCTGTGGTTGCAATGTAGGTTACAAGGTAGCTTAAACATTACAATAAAGGACAAATATTGTAGGACTGGCATGCTCATTTGGGCGCAACATCTACCAGAGTCGGCAGCTAGCGGCGACACTACGAAAAGCCTGTGTGAATGCTTCCCTGCTTCGTCTGCTCGCCACAGCGCGTTGGTGTGTGTGCGAACGTCCTATACATCCTGATAGAGCAGCTTATTCCGTTGCGCGTTGTCTACGCAATATACACGAGAATTTCATCTTTCGCGGCTCATGTGCATTTTAACAAGTGCATGCATTCATGTGTTGGTTCGGAGATGAAGGTACTCATGACACCATTCATTCACCATAATCATTTATTTGTGCCAGCCGCTTTGTCGTTCAACCACATGACATAGGGCATTGGGCCTATGTAGGAAAGGCCTTTCCTATGTAGGAAAGGTACTAAAGGTCAAGGCGTGAATGAGAAATTTTAGCGAAATCATCTTGCCAAGTGTTGGCAATTTCGCATCTAGAGGATATTTTTTCTCAATAAATCATACGTGTTTATAATGTAAGAACATTTTTTCAAGACTGAGAATACCGTGCACGATTTAGTGATTTCGCGTGATAAGCATGTGGGGCTAGCGTTACCAGACGATGGTTGACCTCTGCCAGAAAACAGGTTGAAGTGAACTTATATGTCACCATTGGAAGTGGATGCAAAATTTGGTATGAAGTCGCATGTCGAAAATATGTGGATTGTTACTTGGATTCTGGATCATGTGAAACCGCTGTCACCACTGCCAATTACACCATCTATCACAAACGGGGAGGATGATGCGATGCGAAGCTGCACGGGAGGTGTGCATCGCTCCCGCGAGAAGATTGTCCTTCTACCTCCTTGCGCTAACCTGAGGTGGGACCGACTATCAGCGTTTACCAACAAAGCATACACGCTCTGTCTCATAGAAACGTGGAAAGCGTTAGCACGGGGAGCGTAGAAGATGAGAGAGAGGAGTAGGGGGACGTACATGCGCAGTTGAAGTGTGAAGGCATTGTTGAGGAAGCGTTTCGTTGCCTTCGCAGCACACTCAGAAAAGAGGGGAAGCGTAGGAGAGGAGCGAAAGTGGGATGGTCGCGCATGTGCTGTAACGATGGTCACTCCACACACCGGATCGAAAACGACTCTAGGATACCTTGCATCTAAAAAAAAAAGTACCTCAGACCTCTGTCAACAGCGCGAACATGTCATCCTATGTGAACACAGGTGTTGATTTCCATGCCTTTACGTGGTACATACATTTCCCTATCCTTTAGGCACGCGGCTTTGCTCCCCCCCCCCCTTTTGGCCTATTACTAACTACAAGGACAACAAAATAAAAGGGGTTAGAGCAGCGAGTGAAGGAACAAAGCGAGAGCTAAATTCGACTGTTTCAATAGAAGAGATACACAGGAAGCACTCATCGCTGGTGAGGGCGACTCCAACATTGTCATCGTGGTGAATTCTGAACCACTGTATGCAGTATCTCCAACGATACCGTCGACAAATATATTGTGACCTTCAAAGTACTTCCGAACAGCGATGACACGCTTATCACTATTCGACGCCACCTAAAGCAGCACGTAGAGAATACTCGTGACACGTCACGTAGCATACTTCACCAACAATAGATAGTACTGGGCCGGTTGCATGTCGGGTGCGTGTAGTAGCAAGCGTGCAGGTGACGCCACGGACTCACACCTACATATACTTGCGAACTCTCTGGGGAAGTGCACACTTTCGAATACCTGCTCCTGCGGTTCAGTGCTTTTAAATATATCAGTGGCGCATGAATGGGGTGTTCATAGCCGCTACTTTTCACGCTGGCTGCCCACTTACTGTACTGAAGCGCTCTTGTGACCAAGCCGATTGTCCCGCGTGGGAGGTGGCCCATAGAACTCTGTATGCCTTCTTAAAACTCTCTGTCCTGCTCTCCGTGAGAAATTTTTTCGGGGGGTGGTGGGCACCTGCTTGATCTAAGGTGGGTCCGAGCAGGCAAATGGTCATTTGGCACTGTGCAAGCAAGGCAAACCAAACATTTCTAGAGGCGAGGAACACTGGCCCGGAGTGCCAGTTACTGGCTACGCCTTTGCCCGTGGCGTAAGAGTACCGTTGTGCCTCGTTGATAAACTTTGTTCACAACAGAACCCTGAGTCATTAAGTACAAGTGTGTACGTTTTTAAATAGCCCGCTCCAATCTCTCTCTTTTTCCCTGTTCATTACTCCTGCCTCATTCACTAGAGGCCACTGTTCAGGCATCAGCCAATCTAGTTAAGCAGTTACAGTGCGGCCATCGTTACTAATTTCTCCTTTCCTTTCGTTCTTTAGTTATACGTTTTCGAATAAACACCCACTTCTTACCCCTAAGATCACGGCAACAATGAATATCTTGCTTTGCCTACCTACACCTTCAACATCTGGTACTTGTAGATGTTGAATGTCTAGGCGCAATAGTTCGCAAATTGTTGATAGGTTCACGTGCCATCACTGTGGGCTGTGTGTACCGTAGCCCCCCTGTTTCAAGTGACGTCATTGCTTCACTTTGTGAATATACGCAGAGTCATATATCAAATGCCAGACTAATCCTTCTAGGTGAGTTTAATATACCAGAAAAAGATTGAAAATTTATGTATTTCAAGTCTGATGGCTTGCATTCAATATGTGATTTCAAGCTCAATTTCAATTTACATCAGATAGTGACCCAGCTCCCGCGAACACATGCATCATCGTCAAAAATTCTTGATTTAGTTTTCTTGATTGATCATTTCTCGCAAGAAGCTACTAAAATTGAAATTATAAAGGACATCTGAGATCACAGCAGGACTTATTGCGCTGTAAGAGTGAATTACGGCAAAATACATCAGCAGGCGTCACTTTATTATCATGACTTCACGCACGCTGATGACACAAGCATAATCGACTGTCTTTCTTTCGAATATGATTCATTCGTAGCACTCGCAGATAACCCATCCACTGACATCAAAACACGCTGGAGTAGATTTATAGTCATCGTGACGTCATGCATCAAAAGCTACGTACCGATCAAAAAGAAAAAAAAATTGGGCGACTACACCCGTGGATAACACGTGACGTAATACATGTGAAAAGAAAGGTCAAATGTCTAAGAAAAAGCAGAACCCAGCCCCAACTATTGTAACGAGACTCGATCAAACTATAGCTGTTAGAGACATGAGAAATAAGTTTAAATATGGTAAGAATATTTATTTTGCAAAGACACTTCCCACAGTTTTGATAAGCACTCCAAACAAAGTTTGGAAATACATAAATCCTAAGAAAAACGATAAGCCAATGCATTCTTCTGAAAACAATAATGACCTCGTCAATTCCTTCAACGATTACTTTCAGTCAGTTTTTACCGTAGATGACGGACACTTACAGCCCATGCAGTCTTCCGACCACTCACCAATAGACCCCTTGAGAGTTACTGAGCAAGGCGTGTTCAACCTATTAATAATTATTGATACCAAGAAGGGTCCCCCTCCTGAAAACTTATCAAACGTCTTCCTTAAAAGATATGTGGAGTAGGTAGCAAGGTAATCATGTCTAATTTTTAATAAATCACTGCAGTCTTGGTTTGTCTCCATGGTATGGAAAACCCCAAAAAATATTCCAATGCATGACGAAGGCAGCAAAACCGCACTTTCAAATTACAGGGTAATTTCACTAAATTGTTCCGTGTGTAAGTTATAGAGCGCGTGATATTGGAACTCATACGTATAAACCTAGAACAAAACATACCCTGTCTACTCTAGAACATGGTTTCCGAAAGGGACCTCTCAACAGTTACTCAGCTTCTAAAATTATTACACGATGCAGCCCAGTAGTCTATTAATAGCCATAAACAAATCAACCTCATATTCTTAGATTTGTCAAAAGCATTCCACCATGTTTGACATACCAAACTTGTAAGCAAATTAAAAATTACTGTTTGACATAGCACCATTGTACACTGGAATAAAAAATTACTTAACCAATCACTCCCAATTTGTACAGTTACCGGAGATACCTCTAGAGCTGCAGCAATCACGTCAGGCGTGCCACAGGGCAGCATACTAGCACCAATATTATTCACAATATTCATTAATATTTTACCCCTCTCAACTAATGTATTACTACGGCTATTTGCAGATGACTGCGTAATTTACCAAGAAATCTATACCCCTGCCGATCACCTAACTCTGAACAGCGCATTAGAAGTTGTACACAAGTGGTGCACAAAATGGCAGATGCCCCTTAATTTTGGTAAATGTGTTTACATGGCAATCACCCGCAGAAAACACAGGTCCAATTTTCCTTATACCATTGACAATGGCCCCTTAGCTACATTCTATATTCAGAAATATCTAGGACTAATGATTTCAAGTGACCTTAGATAGGATACTGACATTGATAACATAACAGGCACAGCAATAAAAAGTCTATTTTTACTGAAAAGACGTACTAAGCACGCACCAGTGAATACAAACCAATAGCTTGTACAACCCTCATCTGATCTTTACTAGAATATGCCAACCCTGTGCGGTTCCCATATACCCCCCAACAGATTAATAAAATAGAAGCAGTTCAAAGAAAAGCAAAAAGTATTAGTTTTAGCAAGTATAGACTAACTGACTCACCGACACACCTGTCTAAAAACGCTAAATTTGGTCACTACAAAACTTAACAATACTAACAAGACTAAATCTACTGTTTCAGCTAATACACAAACTAATAAAAATAGAGACTTCAATGTATATACCTTTTTTTTCACAGCAGACCAACCCATCATAATCATTCCCATACTCTTGCCGAATAATGTTTCAACACTAATTGCTTCAAATATTCATTTTTTCTCAAACCATTAAAATTAGAATGCACTGAAGCCTACCCTAACCACTGAAACATCCATAAACGTATTTATAGCTGCGATTGAAAGCGAACTGCTTGCCTCACAGATCGCACTAATGACATTACAACATCAGTAAACCCGATAAGCGATGAGTCTGTATCATGTTCATAAAATAGGGTGTTTTTATGTTGGTAATATTTTAGGTGACACGTTCCTCAATCAACCCATTGTTCATAAATTATTTGAATAACTTGTCAATAATAATGTGTACTTATTGAACACAGGTAATCTTACAAATGTACACCTCATATTCTTTCCATTCACATTTAGCTGTAACATAGTCCATGTTTTAGTTGTTACTAAAATTGTTTGATTGTCTGTTTTTATTATGGCTTTGTATATGGTAATAACTGTTTATAATTTTGTAATTTCCCTTTTTGTGAATTTGATGATTATGATTTTGTGTAAACAAATATCTTTTATATGCCCTCCCTGCAACACGACAATGTGACGCTGTCGCTTCGAGCGGCTGTTCCCATCGAAGTCACTTGTGAAGACCTCCGAGAAGGTGACGTGCCGGCCAAAAGCAACCTATCACTTCTGCTGCTCCAAGGTGCATGCGTCGCCCGAAGTGTTGTGCGTGTCCGTGAGACACAGTCACAAATACTAGTTACAAATTTTATCTACAAACACCGGCATCTTTTTCACGAAACCACCGTAGTCTATGGAGACCCTATTGCCGACGTCACGGAGTGCTTCGCGTCCGAGGAAACGCATGAGAATGAGAAATTTCTAAGCCACATTGATATTACTTCAATGCTGCCAGACGAGAGGAAGGCTGCACTTCATGACCTTTTAAAGGAGTTTCAATCTTGCTTCGCCTTTTCTTCTAAAGTCCGTCCAACATACCTCACGAAGCATGAAAATATTATATCGACGATAACGTACGCTCCATCAGGCACCTACCTTATCACATTTCCGTCAAATAACGTGAAGCTATTCATACACAAGTAAAAGAGAGGCCCGAAGACGGGGTTATTCAACTATCCAACAGCCCTTGGTTAGCGCAAGTCATTCTAGGGAGGAAGAGCGACGGAACGCTGCGATTCTGTATTGACTACAGGAAGTTCAACAGCGTCATGAAAAAAGACGTCTACTCGCTTCCACGGGTCGATGGCTCTCTCGACAGGTTACGACGCGTGAAGTATTTTTCGTCCATCGATCTAAAGGGTGGCTACTGGCAGATCGAAGTGGATGAACGAGACTGAGAATAAACCGCGTTTGTGACTCCAGACAGACTTTGGGAAATCCAAGTTCTTCCCTTCGGCCTCTGTTCTGCCCCAGCCACTTTTGAGAGGATTATGAATACTGTTGGTCTCACTGGCTTGAAGTGGCAAAGCTGCCTTGTTTACCTCGATGATGTGGTCATCTTCTCCGAGAGCATCGAAGAACATGTGATGCGCCTGATAAAGGTTCTGGAAGCCATTCGCTCTGCTGAAGTCACGCTGAAGCCCTAAAAATGCCTTTTCGGCTATGAAGAGCTGAAATTTCTGGATCATGATAGTGCGGATGGAGTGCGACCTGATCCAGACAAAACGTCTGCCGTCGCCGCCTTCCCTGTTTCATCAGATAAAAGAGCAGTATGCCGTTTCCTCGGCGTGTGCGCGTATTATCACCGATTTATCGCCAACTTCTCGAAGATAGCTGGACTTCTTGTGCGACTCACCTGACATGACGTGCCCTTTACTTGGAGCACAGAGCAAGATACAATGTTCATACAACTACTGCAGAGAATTCAAACGGCCCCTGTTGTTGCCAATTTCGATGATGACGCTGCCATGGAAATTCACACAGATGCCAGCAACGTAGGAATTGTCGCTGTCCTTGTACAATCACATGGTGGCATTGAGGATATAATAGCTTACGCCAGTCGTACTCTTTCTCCAGCCGAGTCCAATTATTCTACATCACAAAAAGAATGCCTCGCCATCGTGTAGGTGATGACCGAATTTCGACCTTATCTCTACGGTCGTCCCTTCAAAGTGGTGACTGACCACCACTCGCTGTGCTGGCTGGCCAATCTCAGAGATCCATCTAGCCGTCTCGCTCGGTGGAGTTCACGCTTGCAGGAATTCAACTGTACGTTTGTGTACAGGTCAAGGCAAAAACACAAGGACGCCGACGCGCTTTCTCGAGTGCCTGTGGGACACGCTGTCATGGACTCCGAGGATGAATAGGCCTTTCTCGGAGCAGTTAGCGATCTGACTTCACGTCAAGACAACTAGTAGACCAAGAATTAAGCCCAGTTATCGATTCTCCGGAAGGTCGGAACTCCCAGGTTTTTCGGTGCATTGCTCGCGAGCTGTCCTCCTTTTGTTTAAGAAGAAGCATTCTTTACAAGAAAAACGCTCGTGGTGGCAACAAAGCCTTCCTACTCGTTGTCCATACTGACATGCGTACTGACATCCTCCTTGCGTGCCACGACGAACCCACGTCAGGACATTTGCGCTATTCGCAAACTCTCGCCAGAGTACGCCAACACTATTACTAGCCACGACTATATAGCGTACATCGCTATGCGAAAGGCCGCCGTGAATGCCAGCGCCGCAAAACTCCGCCTGTGAGACCCACGAGTCTGCTCCAGCCGATCGCACCTCCGCGTACACCGTTTGACCACGTGAGAATGAACTGAAACGGACCCTTCCCGTCCTCCTGAACAAATGGATTATGGTTGCGACCGACTATCTCACTCGTTATTCTGAAACAAAAGCGTTACCCCGTGGCATGGCCTCTGTAGTCGCGAAGTTGTTTATGCACCAAATCTTCCTACGGCATGGTACCCCACCATGCGTAATCACAGACAGAGGGACGTCGTTTACAGCGCAAATAATGAAGAATTTTTTTCATTTGAGCTGCACAAGTCACTGAAATACGACGTCTTATCAGCCGCAATCAAATGGATTGACAGAAAGGCTTAAAAACACCATAGCAGACATGCTGTCAATGTACGTGGACGTACAACACAAAACCTGGGACGAGATTCTTCCATACATCACGTTTGCGTGCAACACGGCAACGCAAGAAACAACGCGATTTCAGCCTTACCGCCTTCTTCACGTGCGAACCATGCTCAATGCTATGCTTCCGTGCGACAGAAGCAATGAACTTGCTACAGAGGTGGAGCAATACACTAAGTACACCGAAGAAGCTTGTCAGACAGTTCGCATAAACACCAGTCACCAACAAGATGCCGACGCACGGCGTGACAACCTCCACCGTCGAAACGTCGCCTACGATCATGGCTGCCGAGTGTGGGTGTGGATCCTTGTCCGGCGACCAGGCTTGTCCAAAAAACTTCTAAGTCGTTATTTTGGACCATACACAGATTTTAGACGTGTCACAGGCCTTACCTACGTGGTCTTTCCGGACAGCGCATTGTCTTCTCGCCCACAGATTCAGCCCGAAACTGTGCATGTCATTCGGCTGAAGCCCTACTTCACACAGTAGCCCTTGTGCTTTCACGTGTTATAACGGGCCGTTACTTTACGTTGCTGCTGCTGTTTGTGTTCTGTGTTTTTACTCCTTTTCTTTTTGCGCTCGGCGCAAGTGTTGGTGTGTGTGTGCGTGTATGTATACACAATTGCGTGTATATGCCTTCAATTTTTTTTCATGCGAAAGCTTATCTATCTATCTATCTATCTACCTATCTATCTATCTATCTATCTATCTATCTATCTATCTATCTATCTATCTATCTATCTATCTATCTATCTATCTATCTATCTATCTATCTATCTATCTATCTATCTAGCCGCCTACGACTTTTCATTCTCCTGGCTGTTTCGATAATGGTATCAATACCAAACGGTATGGCATAACATGACTGTATGTAGAACATATTTCACTAGTCATGGCTTGAAAATCATGATATGTATGTCATGAGTGTCACTATTTACATTTCATAGTCCTGCCGCTCTTGCGGTAGTTTTGTTCTCATGGCTTGTTGCAAAACTGATATAATATTACATGATTGCATGGTGAACACAAGCGACAGATCCTAACATGAAATTCATGACATGCGGGTCATGTAGCAACATGACTACATGCCACGCTGATGTTGCGCTCGCGGCCGTTTTTTTCTTTATTTACGAGCACCGAGTCGATGCTTTCAAAAGCGGGGACTATTGTCACATGGTCTGATTGTGTGAGATCCATGAGTGGAAGAGAACAAATAAGATTTACCTGAGCTGCTGCTTGGCTAGTGTACTCAACGAGCCTAATAAAGCAAGTTTGTCGTCAGAAACGTGACAACAGACAGACAGACAGACAGACAGACAGACAGACAGACAGACAGACAGACAGACAGACAGACAGACAGACAGACAGACAGACAGGCAGGCACACAGACAGACAGACAGGCAGGCAGGCAGACCAACAGACAGACAGACAGACAGACAGACAGACAGACAGACAGACAGACAGACAGACAGACAGACAGACAGACAGACAGACAGACAGACAGACAGACAGACAGACAGACAGACAGACAGACAGACAGATAGATAGATAGATAGATAGATAGATAGATAGATAGATAGATAGATAGATAGATAGATAGATAGATAGATAGATAGATAGATAGATAGATAGATAGATAGATAGATAGTGTCACAACACTCATTCCAGTAGTGCTTGAAAATCAAGCTCAGTTGATTTTCTTCAGCCAGTATTCGCGTTAAAAGCGTAGCGAAGGCCGGTTCACTTCATCTGTAGATTGTAAGCGAAGCTACCAACAGAAGTAATTAATTCTTTCCTAAGGACAGCAACGTTCTCGCCTTTCCCTCTTTGTTGCTTGTTCTTTCCTTTGTTGCTTTTTTTCTCATTTCCGCTAGTGAAGTGCCGTTAGTTGTCGATTACATTTATTCGTGTTAAAAATCAAAGACTTGCCGAATTCTGGGCATTTCAATAGCAAAAAATGCAATTTAAATAAATTATATTGTTTCAGCTTTCCTGTTTCATAGCCTGTTGGTTTTATTCGTTGGCCCAACATAATCAGTAGCGAAAATTGAAGGCTCCATAAAACTATTTTTATATGCATAGCGTGTTTACTTTAAATAGTATTAAGAAAGTCAGACAAGGCGTTGCACGGCCATAGGAAGTCACTATGGACGATGATAACTCGAATAAAGGCGCCATCGATCACGTGATTCCCAGGCGCGTTGAATTATTACAATGTGTCAGACAACCACTGCTTCGTGAAGCTCTTAGGTCATACTATCCTGCTGCACACGATTATGATGTGATGCCGACAAAAGTGACCAATATCAAATGCTTTCGAGATGCACAAAGTAACCGTCACTGGTTTATTAAAGCTCACTCGTCCGTTAAGGTATAATTAATCTATTTTTATTAGCCAGGAAAGCTGAATGAAGCTTTTAATTATTAGATTGAACAACGAGCAAACCAGCAAACCCATCTCCACGGTGATAAGCCTTCGGGATTGCGAATATTCTCAAGAGGGAATCAACCATGCTAGTCTCCAGCCGTAATGAATGGAGGAACGTCTTGTTTCCCTCTCACCATCAGACGAAAGTAAATCGCGAGGCAATCCTATTTTAGGGGCGAAGCTCCTTATAGCGGTACCCGTTCGTCCCTTGTAGTCTTAGTAGTAGTCATAGTGTGTAACCAGTCTTATATTTTGACCTCCAAGGTGGTGCCGGTGAGAGATTTCTTCTGGGCTTTGTTGAACAATAAAAAATTCGCAGCGTGCGCATTAACTGAAAGCCGAATTCTCCTGTCTCTCATTCCCCCTTTGCAGCCATTGGCATGTACATTGAGCACTATCTGACTAGAAAGGGTTGCTACGTTATACTCACTGGGCATAATCTTCTTGGTTTTAGAAAGGTTTAGCGATTGTTGGGCCGCAGTGCCGTGAATACAGTGAACTAGTATATACGATGAACTCGAGGTGGTTGAAAGTGGGAAGTAGACACGAAGCGCAAGCCGTAAGATAGTGTGCGTGTGCCACCTCCTGTTTAGTCTTTCGAATGTCCGCTGGATTGTGGTGCATATGCGGAATATATGATGAAAAGATGCGAGATGGTGGTACTTAGAGTGTTGAATAGATGGACGAACCAACACCAGACAGATGCATCGACGGACTCACGGATGGCTGCACCGACGGATGGACGCATGGACGGACGCAGGGGCGGATGCATGGTCGAACGCACAGATGGACGTGCGACCGCACGAACAGACGCACGCACGGATCGGCGAATGGACGCATAGACGGTCACACAAACGGACGCATGAACGGACGGAAGCAAGAACGAATGGACGAACGGATGCTTCGCTTTTCTTTCCATCATTCACTTCGTGGATATGCTGCCATTCTTTATTAATGATTTTCATCGGACGACCCGCTCTCGTTGGCTCCAGGGCTGCGTTTGCGTGCTATAAAGATGCTCACTTAACAATGTTATTGGAGTACGCTGTTGTACGTGAGGAGTATGAAACCATTCCGGAAGCCTCACTTTAATTTGTTTTCCTCTTTCAACCATGTTTTTGTTTACTCGTGGGAAGAGATTTCTCCGCATACCACTGCACCAGATTGAAAACCTGATGCTGACAGCATTTCCTAAGTGCCTTGGCTTGGCCTTCAGCCTTCCGGCAGGGCAACCGACCGAGTAACCTCTGGGCCTTTACATCGTAAACAAAATTTGACACAAGACGCTCGGCGGAAGATGGATCCAATTTCTGTTTGCCCTCTCGCTGCACATTCATTCATCCTACCGTCTGCAATATTTTTGCGGTCGTAGCAAACACAAAAAAGATACAGACGATCCCTTAACAAGGTTTGCTGTATGATTTGCTTTTGCGTACTTCTGAAGTTGTCGTTGGCACTTATTTTTCACACAAGAACCTCACATGTAAATGTGAGATGCCAAGCGTGGCGTCGCTTGAAATTGGCGTCTCGAGAATCATCTGTTATAAACGAGGAAACAAGACAGGTCTTCTCCACGACGCCAGGAAACTAGCGGCTTACGGCTAAGTGGTATTGGAGGGTCCCGGTATATGAAGCGAAATAGAGACGTGAGCCTATGCAGGTCACGCCTAGAGCAAGTGATGCACAGTGCTTGTTTCGGCGGTGGTTCGTTGTTCTGCGGTCAAAGAACTACCGTGAAGGAGAAGAGTAGGATACCTCAATGCTAACGATAGAGGGTTAGGGACAACAGCATGAACTCAAGAGAGTTTTGAACCGTTCGCAGCTTATCGTTCCAGAACATTTGCCTGTGCGCCATTCGTGCGGGTACTTCATCGGCTGAATGACGGTAAGTAATATAAAAAATAGAAACTGTTTACACCACGCGCGAGCGTTATATGTATCTTAAATAAATGCCCGCTACGGGCGCGCACGCCTCCTTCAATTTTGCGTGTTTAATAATCTAAAAGGCTTTCAACCCTAAAAATGTGCGAGCCTTTAACAGCCACGACTATGCAATAGCGCTCTCTCTAGGACGGACGCTGCTAGGAAGCTCCGCATGCTTGCTCGCCAATGCATCCTGGTCAATTTGGAATGAGCCTCTTTTTACGCATGAAAAATCGCGATACCTTGATTCAAAGTTAAGCTTACGGCTTCCAACAAAACCTCGATGAGGTGATGCTACTGTTCTGTGCAGGCTATGGTTAATTGGGGGGTCGCGTTTACCCGTGCTTACACGTTTCGCGTAGGGATGGCCTGCACCGCCGTTGGTGCACACTTCGGAGATGAAGAGACAAGTCTACACGTCCTGTGTGACTGCTCGGATCAAGAAAGACAATACATTTCTAATAGACTGAACAAGTTAGATGACCAGCCGCTGTCAGAAGAAAGTATACTGCGCCATCGTCATGACTCATCATCACAAAAGAAGGCTGTGCAGGCGCTGCTGGGCTTCTTGCGAACTACTGGCGTGTCGTAACGCCTCTGAGGGGATTGATTTTGTGTTTTCACGTGTGTCCGTGTTTTGCTCTTATTTTTTAACTTCTCTCTCTTTTATCTTTTATCTATGTTTTTAACTTCCATATTTTTATCTTTTATCTATCTTCTAACCCACTATTCCACAAACCAAGTGCAGGGTATCCTACCGGATATAACATCTGGTTAACCTCCCTGCCTTCCTTTTTTCTTGTTTCTCTGTGTCTTAACAGCCAACAAAATATGAGTGTGTCTTAAAAACTGACAATGAGATGCGTATCCCTGAGGCAGCTGCGGCAGTTCTTGTGAAGGAAGATGCCTTTTATTGACTCTAAAACATGATTACATGTGCTTTCTTTCCCAGGAACTTTTCAGATATATCCATTCCATAAAAATAAGGCTCGTTTCCAGATCACCTATTTTCGCCAAGAAGCAACTTTATGGCATCTTTGATTGCTCGCCTGATGCAGTATTGCACTCCCCTGGGGCTGTATACATTACATCTGTTATAATAGGGAGGGGGCCATCGGACCACACGTCTAATAGCAGACGTATCCTATTTCCAAACAGGCCTGCTCCGGCTCCCCATAGAAAAAATAGGAAGTATTATGCGTTTCGCACAGCACTACTACATACCCAAAGACCTTCCGCAAGCAATACTTCAGTCACCAGCGGGGTGACGTGACCCGGCTTGTATATCTGGTTGTCCGACATGTAAAGGAATGACAAATGAGTCCCTGTTACTGCTATTGATGTTCATGAGTTACAAAATAACTTCCAAACGAGGTCATACTGGGATAAGTGAGGACTTTTAGGCTCTTATTTTTCCCTTTGTTGGCATGTTTGTGAAATGTTGTGTCACATTCGAAGAAATACGAATGTTTTTATCTTTGGTGCGGGTGTTTCCCTCTTAAGCACACTTACATTCCTTCAGTTGGTCTTAAGTTGACTTTAACTATCGGAGTTGTAGTTCTTAAACACACAGGTAGTGTCAATATAGTTTAAATAAGGGCAATTATCTGCTTTTAAGTATTCTTTAAACTTATGTCCGCCTGATTTGCACACTGGTTACAGAGCTCGTGTGCTGACCCGAAGTCCATAGGTTTGTTTCCGGCCATGGCAGCCGAATTTAGATAGAGCAATCAGCGCTCTTTGTACCGTTAGAAGTTTGGGCATTTCAAAGAACGCCTGATGTACAAATTTTCTGAATCTCTCAAGTACGGCGTGCAAAGCACCACATATTCCAATCGTGTAACTCTTTGTTGTAAGCACATTTTTCGCTTCTATTTTTTGTTTCGCTGAAAAATGTTTAAAAAAATTGCTTTATGCGGTGAGCCGCTAATCTCATGCGCTGCTTAGCTGTCAGTACACCACCAACATGTCTATGTTTTCTTTCATTACTAATAGTTATTAGTACCACCTCCCCGCCTCAACTTTTGTTATAGCCCCGCTTCACTGTCAGTAATTCTCAGCGCTTACCGCACCTGCAGTGTTCGAGAAGCTTCGGGACAGCACTAGATAATTTTGTTGAGATTACGTCCACTTCGCCAGCATTACAGATTATTCTGGAACCTACGAGGCAGCTCGCCATGACGCTAAAATGGACGCTTTTCCGTAGCTAATTTTCTAAGCAAAAATAGATGGCGCCAGCGCACTGATGCACCATAGTTTGCTTCTCGGCGGCGCGGCGATGTGGCGTATGGTGGACGTTGCCCTGCAGCTGATGGCGAGAAACGGTGGTGGTAGTGATTCTTGAAGAAGGAAAAAGGAACATAATTTCTATTAGCCATAAACCGACACGATGAAGTGCCGAAAAAAGAGAAAAATAAAAGAAGCGGGTGGCACGGGCTATGCGCTGTGCCCGCTTTACTGGACTTTAACCCGGGAGCGGCGCCTGCAATCGGCGATGGTGAAAAGTGGAAAGGACAAGGCCATTAGATCACGTGTTCAAACGTGGCAGCTCCCGTTTGCCTTTGCAGAAAAGCGTCTATAAATGACGAAGTGCTTAACCCCTTGTCAGTTGATCGACGGCCGACGCTCAGTTTGCCACTATCGTTAGCAGCATAGACTTTGCTATATATACACTAGAGGGAACTCTGGCGTTAGTGTCTGTGGTAGCTACGACGAACAGCACTTCAGCGAGCATGGGAATTATAAGTATGACAAGAATGTGCCTAGTCTATGTACTTCTACGTTCGTTCTGGCTTCACATGGCTTGAAGCTACTCTGTTACGAAATATCAATCGACAAAAATTCGGCAGTTATGCTTCACCACCTTAATCTTTTAGGCTTACCACTACAAATTGGATCATGAAGTAAAAAGCAGTTTGTTATTCCAAACAAACAAAACCGAAACACAACAATAAACAAAGCCACAAGTGCGTTCGCCACCCGCAAGCACAAAGAATAGGCAGATTACCCATTATTTTCATGGTCATACCCATTATTTTCATGGTCGCTGAAAGATCGCAACACCACAGTCCCCTCTATTTATTTTACAAAACTCCACAGGTACGAGTGCGTACCCTTAATTCTGACTTTTAGTTGACTGGCTACAAGTTCGGCGGCCCAAATGAACGGTTTCATCTTCGACTTATTGTCTCTGCCTTCCTCGCCGTCGTGATGCCGTGACAATAGTGTGCTATACACGTCGTGGGAGAACGCCGTGCGGAAGCACTACCGTTGCGATAATAGTCATGCAAACAGTCATTGCAAAACACCGTCGACGGTATTTCAATGCTCCAGTGGCGCAGTTCGCTGAACCGTGATAGCAGGTGGTTGCTGCATTCACTATACGTACACAGAGGCATCAGTACATGCAAGACGGTTTTTCTGACGATTGAGAATTGGACGAGCAGAATTGGAGAGTGTTGAATTACGTGGAACCAATTCCACGAAACATAGTATGTAAGTTATTCCGCTTAGTTGCCAGAGTTACCACTTTTCTGCCTTGCCAGAGCGCGCTGCTGTCCACTAGACAGTCAACGAGCCGCGGAAGAAAACATACAATTGATCCAGTTTCCTGCGGGAAACTTGCTTGAAAGGTAGATAAGGTATCTGAAACGACATAAGGCCATCTTCACTAACTTTCAGAGCAGTGTTGGCGGTAGCACCTTACTATTACCAGTAACGTTTTCCGTAATTTAGTAACGTATACGCGTCACCAATTCGTAATTGTATAACAAAAAGTGTACTTGCGTTAACATTTTTTGATAACGTAAAATATCACGGTACACGTTACATTTTATTCAATTATCTCCGGAGACTTACACAAAGCTCCTTCCTTCATCTCGTAGATTAGATACCAGGTTCTCAGAGCTATTTTTACTTCGCAGCGACGGATGTCTATCGGCCTGCAAGATATTTGCAATAGGTGTATTATGTAATGCTCTCCGTCGAGTGTCTGTTTATTGCGGCTGCGAAATAGTGCGTTAGGGCTAGGTATGCTACCTGACGACAGCTTAGAAATAAAACTGTCACCTTAGCTCTGCCATTTGTAGTGGTCAGCAAGTTGTCCCTGGAATACTAAAGCACCATTTATCAGTCCTGTTATAAAAATAAAATTCGCTCTTATTTGCTTCTAACCACAGGTATTCTTTTCTGGTGGTTGAATTCTCAAATGAGCCGGTTGACCTTGAATGCTCATGCATAAACACTTGCCACTTTCGCATAAATATTATATATGTCATGTATGAAAATGATTTATACTGCAAGTGTCGTTTTCTGATACTATGTAGTTTAAGGTAGGCCATCACCTTCGAGAAAAAAGGTTAAAGTTTTACCTCAATAGTTATGCTTATGGTTTTACATTGTAGAGCTTAGGTAAATCATAAATTTAAGATGATGAACACCTAAAAATGCAAAAATAAATCCATATAAATCAAAATGTGTCCAGTTATACTTGTTGCACCAACAGTCATATTTAAAAAAAACTTTTTCTCCGACTCAAATAGGACATGGCAGCTACGTAGTCAAGACGGCATATTGTGCATCTAACTTCTACGATTACCGTATATTTATTCGTAATTGTGTTATCACAGAAATGGAAAAAGTTTATATTTTACAAGTTTGTTTGGCGCGAAGTTGGCTATAATACAAAGTTCGCCGCTTGTTTTCAAAGCTTCTGCTCGAATAAACACTTCCACCCATACATAAGCAGCAGGAAAAAAATTCACGTGAAAACATTTGTTATAAAAGAAAGCTATCATTGCCAGTGTAACTATAGGATGAAAAAAATCACGTTTTGAGAAAAATGGCAAATATTTGACCCGAGTGTCCAATTAACAAAGAACTCAATATGCTTAACATTCACCAGGCTTGTAGCTTGAGACCTTTTTTGGAGCGGCAAAATGTTCTCTTGAGCGAGATAAGGCGCCAATTGTTTCCCTAGCTCGTTTTGTGTCTTGAGCTCACCTTCATCTCCGCGCTTCACAGTGGGTCCATGCTTGGTATATTTAATTCATAGCTTGCGCTTACTCATCCTTTAAAGACGTTAGTCATTCTTGGGGTGCTTCGACGCAAAAATTTTGGTCTGTCTGTCTGTACATTTGTCTGTTTGTCCACCGTAATGATAGCCTAAAACAGCATCAAACAATACCCCAAATAGCCAACCCCATTCGCAGTGCCCACCAATATTGTTCAAATTTCAGTGTTCGTACTTGTGCGATTGTCAATTAAAACGCAAATATTGCTTATATCTGAAGCACAATAACAACCCGTCAATATTTTGTATGTGTCAATTTATACTAGAAAAGGCATACATAAGTAATTTTAAAGACCGTACCGTTTATCACGCCGCGCTGACAATGAAGAGCGATGCTCGAAAAGGCAAGTGTTTCCAACGTTTTGCTAAGACGACACGGTATGTGGCACCTGGCCGTCGCTTTGCGTTCTACACCTCATCGCCTCTGAAACAGGCGCACGCCTTCGGTCATTTTCGAAGATAACTGCCAGATAGTGCTCGTGTCTAACATGCCTCGATGCGCTCGTTCGCCTTCGAAGCACTGATCGAGACTCTGTAACGCAGTGCCTCCAGAATACATTTCACTGATTTTCTCACGCATAACATCAAATAACCGTTTTGTTCACTCTCTGCAGACGCAAGGCTACCGTCTTTCGAAGACATTTGCAGTGAATCATGCAGACGCGGTTCCATTTTTGTCCTATACTTCCCCATGCTTCACAAAGTACCACAAATTTCTGCTTGAAAAGCCAGAACTAAATCTAACAACATGAAATGCCTTACAAACCAACACTGCCTGGCGAACGAAAACGCACGCAACTTGACTCCTTCGGTGCGGAAGCCGAGTAGTAAAACGTCTAAAAGTAATCGAGAATAACACGTTCTGCAGGTTTTAGAACGTACTTAGGCAACTTGGCTTTATGCAATATGCATACGAAAAATCTTTATGACAAGATTGCCACTGTTGTGGAATCGAAAAGATTAAGTTTCGGTGTCGAATGCGGCAGGTCGCGGGATCCCATTCCGGCTGCGACGGCTGCATTTTCGATGAAGGCAAAAATGCTGTAGGCCTGTGCACTCAGATTTTGGCGCACGTGAAAGAACCCGAGGTGGTCGAAATTTCCGGAGCCCTCCACTACGGCGTCTCTCACAATCATATGATGGTTTTGAGACGACGAAAACCCTACATATCAATCAATCCAGTATGAGTAAAAAAACATGCATACCTTTCAAACACCTGAACATAGCAATATGATTTTTGCTGAGTATTCCTGAATAGACAGGCAGCTTGAAAATATGAAACTCCGGAAAATCATTTTTAAAAGAATTGCGTTTTTTAAGGTGATGATCTACTTTAAAACATTTTTACTTCTACAAGAGACGACGACGAAGTGTCTATTTCATAGAACGCTTGTACCTTTGTCTCAAATTTTCTATTTGTTTTACCGCAAATTCTGGGATCTGCCGCTCCCTCCTTGCGAGAAAGGATGAAGAAGCCTCTCAGGATTCTCGAGGTGGACAACCGCTACGTCTGGCAGCGGCTAGGAAACGTGGGACCACCTCAAGTGGCACAGACAGCGAGGCAACGGAGCTCTATTCTGACGGTTTCGAGTCATCGGATGACGACTACACAGTCGTCATGAGCCGCAATGCAAAAAGAAGACTGCTACAAACATCGTCGACGACGAGCATATCCACCGTAGAGGCTACCGCGCAGCGTTGACCACACACTATACTCTTCATGGCTGTGGACCCTTCAGCCAACCTACGGCGGCTTAACAGGCAAGTCCTCTCTGCATACCTCGAAGGACTCGCTCCAAATGAAATTAAAGACGTCAGGATCAACTCATGGAAGAATGTTCTGGCAGTCGATGTTCTACACCGTAGTGCGCTGCAAAGCCTACAGAACATCTCGGAAATCGACAGAGTCACAGTTAAATCAGTGATTCCCACTGACTGTAAGGGCAGTGTTGGCGTCATTCATGTCGTGGACATTTCCATTCCCACTGACGATTTCCCAATCTTGATAAAGCCAACTACAGACGACATCCTCATCAAGCACATCCCAAGGCTTGGTCAGTCACGATGCCTGAAGATTGTTTTCGAAGGAGACATTCTTCCCCCACACGTCAAAGATTGCCACGTTCGTCATAAGGTCCGTACATACATACCGAATCCCCTACAATGCTTCAGATGTTTCAAGATAGGAGATGTCAAACTAGTGTGTACCAGCAATGTCGTGTGCCCGCAGTGTGCCGAACCTCATTCAGAAGACACCTGCCACGCAACTGCGTTCAAGTGCTCCAATTGCCATGGCTCTCATAAACCGTCGTCTAAAGATTGCCCACGAGTGCGAAATGAACGCGCGGTGCTGAAACGCATGGTGCGCGACAATTCAACGCACAGGGAAGCTGCTGCTACTATCAGGCGACGTCGGCATAACCACAGATCATCACGCAACGTGACATCTGCCAATAGAGACACGTCATCTCAAGCAAGAAGAACTACTCCCCCATCGTCAAGCTCTGCGAAGACGGATACACCGAAAGCAGAATCAGGGTCAACACTCCCACCTCGTGAAGAGTTGCCATCACTTCCACGAACACAGCCTGTTTCAGAGGTGCATCGATCCCCGCCAACCTCGATGCCATCACGAACCACTGATGAAAAGACAACTGAGGATCGCCAGGTCATCAACATGTTGCAGACCCTTATGAGCGCAATGCGCATGCTCCTAAGGAACATGAACACCCCATCAGCGCAGAGCGCACTCCTAGTGCTGGACACTTTGAGTCCGGTGCTTGCAGCTCTAAGGTAAAACGATGGCCTGCAACATGTTATCCTTTTGAGAGGAGGTCAAGAACGCATCTGTCTTCAGTGGAATGCCAGAGGACTTAGGGCGCGTATGTACGAGTTCCGGCAATATGTATTCACGAACCAGTTCTCCATAATTGTGATTTGTGAACGGAACCTGTCAGCTCAGATGAGACTGTCTGGATATGAGTTTATACAGCACGACTTAACTTATGTTCATCACCCTGTACCCCCTGACGAAGAAAACCAGTACGTTTGCCTAACAGTAAAAAACAAGAAGACCACATTCCCCATCATCGGAGCCTACTTACATCCATCAAGTCGTCTAGACCGTGAGCGGTTGCGCGGAATTTCGAATTCAACTTTCCAGCCATGGGTGATAACTGGTGACTTCAATGCCCACCACTACTTATGGGGAAGCTCCAGGGTCAACACTAGAGGTAGACAGTTAGTGTCTTTCGCTTCTGACTGTGAACTTATCCTCGTGAATGACGGCAGCCCTACTTATCTGCGCGGATCAGGCTATAGCAGTTTTCTGGACCTCACTTTCGTGTCACGCTCGTTCACACGCAGAGAGCACCGGTTTTCGGAATTGGAAACAAGGGGTAGTGACCACATCCCAACATACCTGAAGATTGACGGCTTTCCAAGTCTCAAGTCCTCCAGAGCCGTTCAGTGCACCGATTGGCAAAAATACAAGTTAATCATGGAAGACTATGTTGGCGCCTCACCTTTCAACCTAGAGGACGCAATAAAGAGTGCCCTACGGTCAACGACGCGTTCGCTTCCGGTGAGCTCATCTCGCACTGATATGGACATTGATCTCGAGAAACTCCGAGCGATTCGTTGTCGTGCAGAACGACGTTATAGACGCACGAGGTCACTTTATGATCTGAGAGTGGCCAGACGCACACAAAAGAAAATACAGCGTCACACGGACAAGTTGCACAAGCAACGATGGGTATCTTTTTGCGAGTCTTTGGATCCCAGAAAACCTCTGTCACTAATCTGCAGAACTGTCCGGGGTTTTCGTACAACCACTACTCAGCGCTACCCATTAAAATCTCTGGCACTTCACTTACGCTGCGAAGAGATTGATGTCGCAGATTCTTTCTGTCGAAGGATTGCCTGCGGCTCAAACTCAACTGGGACAAAGACGCCCGACTTTTCTGTATCCTCACGTGATCCCCGAATGGAGATTTCGTTTTCAGTGGATGAACTAAAGGCTGCGCTTGCTTTGTGTAGACGTTCTTCAGCGCCAGGACCTGACGGCATCGCTTACCGCGCTCTGTGTCACCTAGGAGATCAAGCTCTGCAGGCACTCTTGCAGCTGTACAACGACTCCTGGCAAACTGGCATGGTTCCACAGGAATGGAAGTCAAGTCGCCTGATTCCACTTCTCAAAGCCGGCAAGTCATCCCTGGACATTTCCTCTTACTGCCCGATTGCCCTCGCGAGCTGTGTGGGAAAAGTTATGGAAAGGATGATTTTAACGCGTCTGGAATGGTACTTAGAGTTTTACGAAATATATCGCGATGCCATGTCCGGGTTTCGACGAGGCCGCTCGTCAATTGACAATGTAGTTGACTTGGTGACATGTGAAGAACACCAGAAGGCCTGCAAACGGTTATCTGCTGCTCTGTTTCTTGACGTTAAAGGGGCATACGACAATGTCACCCACGAAGCCATTCTGAGCGCACTAGAAGGAGTGGGACTCGGTGGCATGATATATACGTGGGTTAGAGCTACCTACAGAATAGATCATTTCACGTGCAGACAGAGAATGGCGCGACATCCGAGTATTACTGCAGCCTAGGAGTTTCGCAAAGCGGAGTGCTAAGCCCGATGCTGTTCAACCTAACACTCATTGAACTAGATGGCAAGCAACCAAGCAGCGTACGACTTTCCCTTTATGCTGATGACAGCTGTTTGTGGACATCAGGTGTGACTCGACTTCAACTTCGCGCTCGACTTCAGACGGCAGCATAAGTGACATCGTACCACTTACGCAAACAAGGGCTTGAAATCGCAAGTGAGAAGTGTGCAGTCGTGGTTTTCACCAGAAAACCAATGTCCGCTTACGGCATATCAATTAACGGGCAGTTGGTGTCATGCAGCATGGAGTCACAGGTTCTTGAGAGTCGTAATCGACCGAAACAGGTAGGCTATACCACAGGAATCCAGTAAATAATACCTTGTACAGCTGTAACATAGACTCGACAGACAGTCCCCAACTTTTCCCAGCAAGAAATCTGAATAAGTGACAAATGGCAGTCAGCCGCTTTTTTCCGTAGTTTACGTGGGGTGTCCAAGACAGGTTTCGGTGACATGAATACAGAAAAAATAAAATTTGCCTTCATCAGCCCTAAAACAATTGAGCTTGAGCCATCTGCATGAAATGTACAACAACCACGTGCACATATACACCGATGGTTCAACCACAGCGTCTGGTTCTGGTGGTGCGGTGGTGATTCCAGCTAGAGGAATCACTCTGCGAATCAAACTGTCACATGTCACTACGTCCACAGCGGCAGAACTTGCGGCTTTGCGTGGCGCCCTAGAGTACATCAAATCCCAAAGACCGAGTAAATGGGCTGTGTTTTCCGACTCAAAACCAGCCCTACAGAGAATGCAGTCAGTCCTTCGACGAGGTTGCCATGAACAATTAACTTACGAAGTTGTCAAGCTTGTTCACCACGTCACAAAAACAGGCCACTAGGTCAAGTTTTAGTGGCTTCCTGGCCATTGTGGGATCAGTGGCAATGATTCCGCAGACAACGCGGCTCGCACATCGCACCAAGAAAAACACACCCTTCCGATTTCTTTGTCAAGGACTGACGCTGCAAAGCAACTTCGTCACCTGGCACGTAGTCTGAGTCTGCAGGAGTGGAACACCCCAAGCATAAGACATACGAGACTATACCAAATAAACCCTCGACTGGAACTTCGACCTTCATCCGGACTTTGTCGACGTGAAACTTCACTTCTTTGTCGTCTTTGATTGGGGGTTTCCTTCACAAAAGCATATAGAACCCTCATCGGATTGACCGACAATGCGGAATGCGACGTCTGCTGCACCAAAGAAGACATCGACCATCTGATATGCCGTTGCCCTCAATTTGCCTCTGAAAGACAGAAGCTTTCGGACGCATTGCGACAATTGGACGATCGGCCACTCTCTGTGCAGATGCTACTGGAACACCGTCATCGCCTTTCGTCGGCTCAAAAAGCAGTCAAAGCTGTCTTGTGCTTTTTGAGGACTACAGGCCTATGTGACCACGTTTAACTTTCGTGTAGTGCCACCGCTGCATACGCGCCAGCCGATTGACTGACAATCCTCCTTTTTTTCTCCCTCTCTCTTTCTCTTCTCTTTCCTCTCTCTCTCTCATCTTTATGCCTCCTTCCTATTCCCCCAGCGTAAGGTAGCAAACCGGGCATGTGCCTGGTTAACCTCTCTGCTTTCCCTCTTGCTCTTTATCCCCCCCCCTTTTTACTTCTACAAAACTTGCGCATATATTTTTCTTTCACGATAGTAGGATAACACCTTCAGAAGCACTGCATATTTGTTAATAGGTCAGGGTTGTTGTTATCCGGCCATTGTTGATAGTTAAATCTGTTTCCGCGTACTCCCGCTTTGTTTGCTCTCACAGCGTGGTACATGACTTACCATTTTCTTCGAAATTAAAAGCAATCACTTGCAATCAAGAAAGGTGACAAGTACTGCTGACTGGTTGAGTTGGTGCATAATAAAATGATATTGCTTTAGCGCAGCAGCCATGAAGGGAAAAAACAGACGACAGTGTGAGCGCTAAGAAAATTGATTTGGACAGAATGACTAAAGGGCATATTTAAAAAAGGTTTCAGCGCAAACACGGAAGTGCTGAAGGAAAGGCGACAAAGTGTAAAATGAAAGTTCAAGAAGGAGTTATACTAATCTCTCCTTGCATTTCGTTCTTTTCTCTTTCTCTCTATTTCTCTGAGTGGTTAATAAAGTAAAAGAAGGGAAAAAGAGTGGCCCGTAACTGTCTATCCTAACGATAAGGCCTCAACAGGTCAGCACATGGATATGGTAACGAGAATAAAATAAACAAAAATGATAAGGTAAGAGAAGAATAAAAATAAAATAAATAAAAGGGCGCATTAGCATAGCCTCACACAGCGTGCATCTGAACCGCGGCGAGAACCCGCATCACTCCGAATAAGCAGCTGAGAAGGCCGGGCAAAAATATTGGGCCTATTAATGAGCCGAAGGGGCGCATTAAAGGACGGGAGTGCGCGAAACACTCGCCTGGGTACATAGTCCAAGCACAAGTGAGAGTCCTGACGGCCTGGATTTGGCCGCAATGCAACCGGCTACATCTGCGTGCGGGACGACGGCATCGTGTGCAGCAAGAGCTGCAGCACAAATCCCACGTACCAGTGAGTGAGCCGGCACCACAGCAAGCACGACACGGACCGCGGCGGCTAAGGCCGCCGTCACCGCGTCTTTGGGGTTGGGAGACGAAGCTGGCTAAGTGCGAGGACGGGGTGAAACCGTGGTTGCACTTGACGAGGCTGGAGGGGCACTCGTGGAGGGATGGGGTGGGGGAGGGTGGTGGTCTCCGAAGTGGTTCAGCTGCCACCACCGAGAGCGTCGCAATAAAAGCGGCCCTTCACAACCGCCTCACTGCCAGGCTTGTTGATGTTGATAGAGATCCTGGCCTTCTCCAACGCTTCACGGCGAGTCACTGGGCCACCCGAAGAGGCAAAGATGACGGCGGCCTAGCGCTGAATCTGTCAGCAAGGGCAGAGCGCGCTCGTTGACTGGGTGGGTGCCGCTGGAGTTGATACAGTGAGGGTGCTCCACCAGGCAGGGTGCTTTGGGGTGACTGCCGCTACGCTGAAGACAGCGCTCGTCTCGCGAGCAGGTGTTCGTGGCGTGGCCGAAACGGTCACAACGGGTGCACTGCAGGAGCCGGAGCAAGCGCGGACGGACCGGCCTGCGCACTTTGAACAGAAAAATTCCCGCTGGTACGGTGATTCCCTCAAAGGTGATGGTGACACACCTGCCTCGGTGTGCACACGAGACGACCGGAATGGCCAAGTCGATGTTTGCCGCAATTTTTTTAGGCATCCAAGTCTTCGTAGACCCCGTAGACGACCACCACGCAGGTTTTGTCAGTGAGGAGCTTGGGCCTGACGTTCAGGAAGCAGAGCCTCTGAACATCCAGAAGCTCCGCAGGGTCCTCAGCTGGCTGAACGTCCATGGCAAAGAGGTTGCGTGTAAAGTTGATGTGGAAGCGAAGGGTGGAGGTGAATCCGGAGAGAAACGCCATGATTGAGTCTCGAGACGTGGCTAGGAAGTTTGCTCTTTTCCTCACCGGTCTAAAGATGATATTGCTGCCGAGTTTCCTCACGGATGTGGGGGAGGCAGGGGCGACAGGCTCGGGTGCCAGAGTCGGGTTTTTCGGCAGCCGGGACGTAGGAAGTTGGTTGGTTAAAGGGGGGGGGTGAAGCGTGGAGTGGCGACTTCACTTGGCGCGCCCATCGTATCTGACATTGCAGATGAATAGACAGGCGTGTTGTGTTCGCAAGAGGAGCTGGAGAAGGACGAGGAGTCAGTCTCAGTTGACTCCACTCGAGAAGGGGCGCTCTGGGGAGCGCTCGCCTCTTGCGCGCCCGCGGGCGATGGTGGCGATGGATTCGCCACGTCGGGAGCACTTGAGATGGAGCGGGCTGTGGTGACAGCAGCCGCCGATTCCGCGGGCTAGGAGTGGGCTTGCGTTTCAAGTTCCCCCGCTGTGGGTGCGGTATGCTTCCTCTTCCTTCATTTGGAGGCAGCTGTTTCAAGCTTGTGCCTGTAAAGGGCGAGAGCCAGAGCATTCTGCTGTGCGTGCGCGTGCTCTTGTTGCAAAAGCTTGCGGAGCTGGGATCGGGAGTGGTGGACGGCCACAGAATGTGGGTCCACGTCCTTGAGGAGATCCTCGAGGATGAATCCCGTCTCTATGGCTATCCCTCAAAAAGGCTGTGGCACGGAGACGCGACGCGGTGGTGTAAAACAAAAGGAGGCCAGTGAGAGCGGAGAAAAAAGACGTCCTCTCGCCCTGGAATATTAGACCCTTCTTCATTACGTCACCTTCCCTTCAGTACTTACGTGGTTTCGCTCCAATATCTTTTGAAAATGTAGCACTTGCAACTCTACAGTAAATATTAAGACACTATAACGTTGCTAAAGTGCAGCACACCTCTGCAAGAGTTTCTATAGTTATGTCAGTATTTGAGCTACAATTGTTGTTTTTGTCAGAGGCATTCTCAGGTTTAATAAATTGTTATTTCGATTCCTGCAGCCAGGGTGCACTGAGGAATCAAATGTCCGAAGATATAGAGTAAAAGCAGAAGGGACGTGTTTTTTTTTTTCGCTAACTTGCCGAAACGGCATCGAACATACCGCGTGTCCGTCTTTTTTTTATTTTTATCGCGCATCTGAACCTCGCAATAGCGCTTCTTCACTGTCACCCCCAAACATGATGAAACAAAGTTTGAATTTGGCTCTCTTTTGGCAGGTGCAAAATTTCCGTTTTAAAACAGTCAAAATAAATATATTTGCTCACTTCTGTCGACGCTGATTGATTGGTATGTGTGGTTTAACGTCCCAAAACTACTATATGGTTATGAGGGACGCCATAGTGGAGGGATCCAGAAATTTGGACCACCTGGAGTTCTTTAACGTGCACCCGAATCCGAGCACACGGGCCTACAACATTTCCGCCTCCATCGGAAATGCAGCCGCCGCAGCCGGGATTCGATCCCACGGCCTGCGCGTCAGCAGCCGAGTACCTTAGCTATTACACCACCGTGGCGGGGTGCTGTCGACGCTTACGTATTTCAACAAAGACGGATCAGCTGTTCTTCTCGGGCCTGCAGTCGAGCGACGTGCGAGCTCTCCACCGGCATCGTCACAGCACGAATATCCGCCGGAACAAATGAACACATGTTTTCGTTTATCGCGAGTTTTCGTTTACGCGTTCTTTTATTACAAGAGAAGCATTTCTTAGCGAACTTCGGCAAGTTGAAGCGTATCTATCTATCTATCTATCTATCTATCTATCTATCTATCTATCTATCTATCTATCTATCTATCTATCTATCTATCTATCTATCTATCTAGCCACCTACGACTTTTAGCTCTCTTGGCCGTTTCGAATATGGTATCGATACCAAACTAGGTATGGCATCACATCACTGTATGGAGAACATATTTGATTAGTCATGACATGAAAATCGTGAAATGTATGTCATGAATGTCATGATTTACATTTCATGATCCTGTAGATCTTGCGTTGGTTTCGTTCACATGGCACGTTGCAAAACTGGTATGGTATGGCATGATTGCCTGGCGAACACAAGGGACAGACCCTAACATGAAAATAATGACATGCGTTTCATGTAACAACATGACTACATGCCGTGCTCATGATGCGCTCACGGCCGTTTTGCTAGCGTCACATATACGAAATTTGGTATTACAGTAAGTGAATGGATGACGAAGGTATGTGATTGGTGCGAACATGATAATCATGAGATGCATGTCATGTAACACCATCACTGCATTGCATGCTTATGATGCGCTGGTGGCCGTTTCGCCAGCTTTACTTATACCATATTTCGTATTACGGGACAAGAATGGATGGCGAAGGTATGATACTGGTGCAAACATGATAAACATGAGACGCGCGTCATGTAACAACATGACTACATGCTACGCTCATGATGCGCTCGTGGCTGTTTCGCTAGCTTCACATGTATCAAACTCGGTATCACGTGACGTGAACGGACGACATTGGTAAGGACACATACAAGCATGATAATCACGACATGCGTGCCATGTAACAACATGACAATATGTCACACTCATGATGCACTCTCCGCCATTTCGCTAGCTTCACTTATGTCAAATTAGGTACTACGTGACGCCAATGGATGATGAAGGTACGTGACTGATGCAAACATGATAATCATTAGATGTGTGTCATGTGAGAACATGACTACATGCCACAGTCAAGGGTTCAATACGTTTCAAAGTGACGTGGTCCACGTGCTCGCCGGCGTTCATTTCGTCGCGTCATGCCAGCGTTGCCACTCAAGGCGCCAGTCATGCAATATACTCGCAGGCGCACGCTGCGCTGTGTTGCTTTGACGCATGCGTGTTTCAGTGCGTCCAGCGCCCCTCCTTCACGAGAGGAGGGAGACGCAGTATTGTCTAGATAACGCATCAGCGCGAAATGCATTGATTTGTGGGGTTTTACGTCCCAAAACCACCATATGATTATGAGAGACGCCGTAGTGGAGGGCTCCGGAAATTTTGACCACCTGGGGTTCTTTAACGTGCACCCAAATCTGAGCACACGGGCCTACGACATTTCCGCCTCCATCGGAAATGCAGCCGCCGCAGCCGGGATTCGAACCCGCGCCCTGCGGGTCAGCAGCCGAGTACCTTAGCCACTAGACCACCGCGGCGGGGAGCGCGAAATGCAGCGTGTCGCATTTCGCGCCAGTTGCCGTCGGGCCACGCTGACGGACGCTGGTCACGCCTGGCGTCAGACTATAGAGTGCTCGCGTTTCGCTAACGTAGCGTCGCTGTGCCCAGCGTGCGCGTGCGTCAACGCTACATTGGAGTATATTGGGACCTTCATCATGCACTCATATGATGCGCTCGTGGCCATTTCGCTAGCTCCACATATACCAAACTCGGTGTTACGTGACTTCAATCGATGACAAAATATATGAATGGTGCGAACATGATATTACTGACGCGCGCGTCACGTAAGAAAATGACAATATACTCCGCTAATAGCGTGCTCACGGCCGTTTTGATAGCTCCATATGTACTAAAATTTGGTATTACGTGGCGTGAATAGATTACGAAGGTTAACGACACATCCAAACATGATAATCATCACACAGAAGTCATTTACGGCATTATTTAACTCCACCTCGTAACGTTCTGCTTATTTTAAAGTGACATACCAACATTTCTCATTCATGCTTCGCATATCATCGATTCCCACTGTACGTGGGATCTGCCAATTTTTTTATTATTCTTTATTTTTGCGCCTCCCGATGCCGGCATTTCATGTGCGAAACGTTAAAGTTTGAACTTTTGCTTAATGGCAACAATTGGGGGCGGGCAACAATTCTCCTCCGTGGCCCACGGAAGAGAATCGTTGCCTGCCACCAATCGCTGTCTTGATTTTGAATCAGGTGACCTTGATTTTCGCGAGACATTGAGCTTCCTGAAATTTTGCCCCGCCATGGTGGTCTAGTGGCTAAGGTACTCGGCTGCTGACCCGCAGGTCGCGGGATCAAATCCCGGCTGTGGCGGCTGCATTTCCGATGGAGGCGGAAATGTTGTAGGCCCGTGTACTTGTAGGCCCGTGCAGCCCGTGCACTTGTAGGCCCATGCACGTTAAAGAACCCCAGGTGGTCGAAATTTCCGGAGCCCTCCACTACGGCGTCTCTCATAATCAAATAGTGGTTTTGGGACGTTAAACCTCACAAATAAATCAATCGAGCTTCCTGAAATTTATCTGCGCTGGTCGAATTACTTTTTTTGGCACACTTCGGCTTCCGCTTAAATTGCTTTGATATACTGTATATAGCAGGCATCGAAGATGCCTTTATTCCCGCCTTTTTTGGATTTTGCAGTTCTCAAGATTGTCTGCGCATTCTACGAGATATATGCGCGAAGCAATTCATGTCAAGTGAAGTGATTGTGTGCCATTTATGCAAAGTTAGACCTTGCTCAACGTGACTCTTCAGTTACGCATGCGGTAACCATCGTAATTATTGCGAATTAGAAGTAGATTTTTCTCGCGAAAATTGAGACATGTATTCTAAGCGTGTTAGTAGTGTACTTAACGTATGTGTGAGTTAGTAATGGAAGCGTAGAATTGCCCCAGACGTCCAGACATCTGAATTGTGCAATAAGTGGCTGGTTTAAAGGCTCACTGATTGCGTAGCACACTGGCATATTTAACTGCTTATCATCTCAGCAACGGCATCAACAGTGCGTGCTGCAGCGCAGGCTCACGTGTCGCCTTGCAGACTCGGTAGTGCGCACCAACTCGCTAAGTGAAAAATTATGCCGTAGTGGGCACTTTGCAACTGTACTTGCAGTAGCCATTCCAGGATGGTTTCAAAAGCGTGGACTAACAGGCACGCAGACGTTCGTTTCCTTGATGCACGGTTTCAGTAAGGCCAGGCTTTTGATTGGGAAGGCGACAGGGCTAAATGAGCATGGCTTGTAGTCATGACTCACATGACATACATGTCACGATTTTGACGTTAGGGTCTGTCACTTATGTTCCCCATGCAGTCTTGTCCTACCTTACCAGTTTTGCAATAAGTTATGTGAACCGCCGCAAGAGCAGCCAGACCATGAAATGTAAATCATGACGTTCATGACATACATGTCATGATTTTCACGTTATGACTAGTCACTTATCATACCGTCATGTTATTCCAACTAAGTTTGGTATGAATACTATGTTCAACACGACCAGCGGAGTTAAGAGTCGTGGGCGGATAGACAGATAGATAGATAGATAGATAGATAGATAGATAGATAGATAGATAGATAGATAGATAGATAGGTAGATAGATAGATAGATAGATAGGTAGATAGATAGATAGATAGATAGATAGATAGATAGATAGATAGATAGATAGATAGATAGATAGATAGATAGATAGATAGATAGATAGATAGATAGATAGATAGATAGATAGATAGATAGATAGATAGATAGATAGATAGATAGATAGATAGATAGATAGATAGATGTGCTCGAAGTCGCCGAAGTTCGCTAATAAATGCTTTGCATTTAAAATCTGTACTACCACAGACATCAACACCCGCCATGCGATTGAAGCGGCACGGGGATGTTGGGTCAAACAAATAAAGAAAACTAAAATATCAACACCTTTTTTTTTCCAATACTCGTACTTTTATATATCTAAATTTAACAAACTTGACTGTTTAACTAAGGCTTGCCAAAATAGTTGATTGCATTATTATTTTGGTCGATTTCCAAAAATAGGGGGCGTCTGCAGACATTCTGCTGCGTGGAACTGTGTTTGGTTTGGTGGATCGTGGTGTCGCCCACTTTTTCGCGGTGGTTTCAAGCGTATCTTTCGTATATTGCCGTGTAGTGCGCGATGTCAGTGCATCTTAAAGACTACAACATGGTCGGAATCTCCGGAGCCATTCACTACAGTGTCTCGCAATCATATCGTGTTTTTGGGACGTAAACTGCAAATTATTATTGTTGTTGTTGTTATTATTATTATTAAATATTATTATTATTAAACATTGATGTGGTCAAATAGTGCTAAATTGCATAAGCACTTGATTTATAATTCTTGCGTGCGCGCGTGTGTAAGTTTGGGTGCATAAAAATACCCTCACCCACAAACGTGCTCTCGCACGCCGACTGGTATTCAAGTGCATCTCACACCTCGCGATATATGCCCACCAAGTTTGTTCAGCTTCCTCGGCGAGACTGGTAACTCGCAGATAACAACCACGTGTTTCTATCTTTCCGTTTGTTGTGTGTGTGTGTGTGTGTGTGTGTGTGTGTGTGTGTGTGTGTGTGTGTGTGTGTGTGTGCTATTTAAGTAACCATGAAGATGAATGGAATGTACTCAACAGCCAATGCAAACTCAGAAACAGAGTTACCATGTGTGTGGGAAGATAGCTAGGAGTGAATATCTATTAGTCAAAACAGTGTCACGAATTATTGACAGACACCCCATACAATGAAAATTCATTATGTGTGAAGCACGAATGAGGAAGGTTGATATGTAACTTTAAAGTCAGCACAACGTTATACGAGGCCAACAGCCGTAGTACACAAAACACAATTGCAAATAATAAGCGCACTCACATACCTAAGATGCACGTATGTTGTTTATAGTCACATAACAACAGCACTCTAATTTAGAAGTGTGGCAGCTTGGGCTAGTTGGCATGGCATGACGATAGTTATAGTGCGAGAAGAAAATGACGACACAGAGACAAGAAGGTCACGAAGGACACGAGCACTCGTGTCCTTCGTGTCCTTCTTGTCCCTGTGTCGTCGTTTTGCTCTTGCGCTGTAACACTCGGCACTCTAACCTTTCAAATACAAGCACCAGCAGTGGTAGGCATGTAAATTGTGCCGTGCATGACTTCCATGCCGTGATTATCATATCTGTGATTATCATATTATTATTATTATTATTATTATTATTATTATTATTATTATTCATAATTGCCGTAGTAGTAGTAATCGTGGTAGTAGTATATCTCTTCACCCACAAAAAAATTGGCCGAGCTTCAGTGCAGAACGAACACTTTGCTGTACTCTCTTTTCTCCTCGGACAATCATCAGATGGAAGCTATACCTCCTGAAGCAGCAAAACGCCACAACTTTGATTCTTTTCTGCATGCGATAAGAGATATGGCTTCGTAGGTGCTACTGCGCACCCCGCGTGGTGGTCTAGTGGCTAAGGTACTCGGCTGCTGACCCGCAGGTCGCGGGATCGAATCGCGACTGCGGCGGCTGCATTTCCGATGGAGGCGGATATGTTGTAGGCCCGTGTGCTCAGATTTGGGTGAACGTTAAAGAACCCCAGGTGGTCTAAATTTCCGGAGCCCTCCACTACGGCGTCTCTCATAATCATATGGTGGTATTGGGACGTTAAACCTCACATATCAATCAGGTGCTACTGCACTTGAAGAGGCACGTGACGTCATGTGACGTCTTGTATTTGCTTGCCTTGCGACGTTCGACTGGAGGCTGAAAACTTTTTTTTTCTGCTCTGTGAGTACAAGATCAGTGCTTTTATGAGTTTTATGCTGTGTGGGGGTTTGTGCTCTAGGTGGCTTGGGCGTTTCGAGTGCTTACTGCCATAGATTTTATTTCATTTTGTTGTTTTTGCATATTTGTCAATGTTCACGTTTGGCAGTATATTACTTAATGTACTTACTTTTTCTATCTCTTTTTTTTCGAACTAGTGTTGTGCTAATGATTTATGCCCCACTCCTGTCTTAGGCCTTCATGGAAAGCCGGCAGTATGTAACAATGAAGAAATAGGTTTATAAATGAATAAATAAAGATAAATAAATCTTGGTAAGGTATTCATTTGCTTATCGGTAGATTACAGGCATGACACTTTAGAGAAGCCGAACTAGCTCGCAGAATGTGTAGATAATCGCTCTTGTGACTGCAGGCTGCTTTCGCTAGCGCATGGCCGGCATCTTTCGTGACGCTGAGTGCTGCACGCTAAGTGAAGAAAAGCTGCTCGCTAGGGTTGCTAAAGTGATAGTATCAAGGCTGCAGCCTCCCTCAAGTAGCTTTTCTCAATGGGTCAACGTGGCTTTCTTTTCGAATTATTTTGCTAGTGAGCCATTGCATCAATTTCTTCTTCTGCAAAGAATATTGGTGTACATTGCAAGTGCACGGCTAATAAAACAAGCTTGCTTCCGCAATATTTCGTGCTGGTCTTCTTTTCCTCTCTCATACAGAAATGGCTGGCTATAAAGACGAAAGAAACTCGCATAGTTATCAAAAGCATGCAAAAGCTGCGCAATTAAGAAAATTTTTACTTTCGGGAGCCGCGGGGGACCTTCTCCGTCGGCGACGCCGCCGCTGGGAGGCGGCGCTCAGAAGCTCGGAGCTCAACGACCAGCTCTGGGCTGTCCGGCAGGCCGAAGATGCCGCCCGAGTTCAGGGACTCAGCGCCGCCATCTGAGGCCACCAAGACCAAGCTGCCGGCCAAGTTCTAATAAAGTTTCCTCTCTCTCTCTCTTCGTGCCAGTATAGGCAAATACACCAAGTCGCTACCACATCGGATTGTGCATCATACTTAATGTGTTTCAATTTTTTTTGCTCGCTATTAGTTGTCCACGCAATACGTAGATGGCGACGGTGGCAACGAGCCGCCGACTACGGGATATACGGGCTTCTATAGAAGTTGCGCTACTTGTTTACATATACTTTGAAAGTGATGCCAACAGGGTGAGCTTGAACTATTGAGTTGAACCCGACACGAGCCATGGTTCACAATGTTTCCGATATTTTCAGAATATCCCTCAAACTATTCCAGGCCCCGTTTGTAGGTGCCACAATTTTTATGAAATGCGAGGAATTTGTAAAACAGCTCATTTTGTCCTGTGGACGTACCTGGTGCCCGTAAGCCGCGCGGCTGCTCCCTATATATGCCGCGTTGGCGCACTCGTATAGGTGACCTGCCTGGATCTTCCTCGTATGGTAGGCTGAGAACAGCGCTCGCCCATCCTCCACCAGCTGGTACAGATGAGTCGACCTGCGCCTTGCTTGTGTAGTAACGGTGAACGCTTGAAGACATTTTAATAGCGCAAGAAAACGCATACGGAGTGTCGGGGCTCGCAGGCTGTGGCTATGAGTCTGCAACTTGTATCCTTGTTCCATGGACTCTACTTTCTTTTCTCCAACTTGGATATCGCTCACTGAATATCATTCTTAGCGCCTGCTAAATCGAAGAATAAATAACAATCTTGCCCCGGAAGTGAACTTCATTTTACTGAACTTTATAGTATCCACGAAAATTATAATAAATGCTCTCAGCAAAAGGTTGCTGCCTATGCGTAGAGTCAGTGCTTGTTTTATCTGACACACTGGCTTTGCTTGTAAAGCTCTGAACATTTAACTGATGAAGTGGGTCAAGTTCCATTCATTTCGGTTTAGACATTTTTTATTAAAATGAAGGTGGATTGAACAAGATTTCCTTGCGGTTACATTCACTACGGCTAAATCAACGAAAATTGCTCCATACGAGATTATATGTTGTCATCATATACTGCTCAGCTGCACTTTAGCTGCTACATGTCTTACTGTAATTTATTCTTGGTAATTGAGTTTTATATATGCGCTTCAAACTAATCACTCCAGCAAAATTATTTAGTGTGCTCTAATGCCTCATAATCTCGATAGCTATGCACATGATGTACAATTTCCGTTCAGAGACGTTCATGTCGCCACTAACTGATGCTGAGAGATAGGAATAGTAATTGCTACCGTCACCTTGGCGTCAACATACAGCCAAACCACGCACTCACGTGCGCGCACATATAATCAAGAGACGAGAACGCACTTAGAGCATAATTGAAAGACTATGGAGGCGTAATTGACAAGCTTCCCCTCTGGGTCACACGTGCGGAGACCCTCCAGCTAAATAAGTCTTATGCAGCGCCACCCGTTCACTGGTGGAAGATAAGCAGCGGAACATTAGTTCCCATAGTTTCGCTGAGAAGCACAACAATCACTTGACGTTCAAGCAGAAGAAACATTTATTACTTATATTGCAGGCTCATGAGAGACCATATAGGAACGACACAGGCTCAGGTGCTGCGCATTGCAGAAACCACAGCTTTTTATAACGAGGGCACAGCACCATCTCACATTTCTGTACAAAAGAAACAGCCTTTGAAAACACAAAAAAACATACTTTACCGCATCATTTTGGCCGTATTGTTTAATGACACCACGTACGTACCACCCTTAGAGTACCATAACCACGCTCAAGCAAAAAAAACAACTAAAAAGGTGAGAAATCAGTACGAAATTAGCTTTACAAGTATTAGCATATTCAGCACGAAGATAAACAATCAACAACCCGTTTTCATAAGAAAAAAACATGAGGGCGGGGGGGGGAGGACGACAAAGCATGCAATATTTTTGGAAAGCATTCTTTGATGGCACACAAGCGATTACAAGCCTGCAACCGGGCATGCGAAGGCCGGTGTTACCACCCCACTGTAACATCGTCGCAAAACTGCGTCGGAATGCACCTTACCCCAAGGTGTTTCTCTTCATCTTGCTCCTTCTTCTCCACTATTCCTGCATACCTGGTTCTTTAGTTCCTTGCGGCATGCAGGGAAGCGTGTTCCCGCTCCACTTACATGATCGGCTATTTCTTGAGATAACTGTCGTCTTCTTCGCTTTCAGAGGATCGGTGGCGAATTGCGGGTTTTTCCACATTTCTGTGGTGCATACCCGTGTATGATAGAGCACGACACACTGTGGCGATATGAGACGCCAAGCACACTCTTAAAAAAATTAGTAAATAGGTAGCAACTGCAAGCAAATAGGTAGTAACTGCAGTGGTTACCACATTTCTTCGACCATTACTACCCTTTTGCTACCTGTTTACTCCCTACATTAGTAAACAGTTACTACCTGCAACCGTTACTAACTTTTTGCGACCTCTTTACTACATACGTTAGTAAAAAGTTAGTAACGGAAATGAAAGAGGTAGTAACTGCAGCCGTTACTACCTTTCTTGCCCCGTTACTACCTCTTTACAACCCGGCTTTTGACTATCTATTCCAAAATAGTGTGTGAATGCGATTCTGATAGTTTATGAGAGGAGTGTCGACGTATATTCATTACACGGAAAAATGACGCAGAAGGTATCCATAGAATAAGAAAATACATTTTGTTTTAAATTACTCAACCGAGATGTGTAAACGTCTCTCTGATATTGTTGAAACGAAGAAGAACAAGTTACGAACCATAAGCAAGTGCTACACGCCTCGTAATAGCCAATCACAACAAACTTAGTAAATTACAGCACATATTAACAAGACCGGCAGATCAAAATAACCAGACGGTCACAATTAGCTTCGAGGACATTCACAGTTAATCCGCTGCTGCGTGTTTCCAAATATTATCATTGTTTTGGCACGTTGAAACCCCAAAACATTATTACCTTTCAAACGCTGATATATTAGTCGTGCGAAGCATTCAAATGCACTGAGAATGAGTTTGGTACATTGTTTCGGCCACTGTACATAATGCCTTCTTGTGGAATGATAAATAAATATAAGATATAATTTTTTATAAGTGAGGCTGATGAAACGTCTTGTGCTACGTCACTAAACACACGTAACCAGGTAGTATAATATAGTGCTGGAGGTTTATATTTGTTATAATTCATCCTGAAACGCAAGTGCTCCCTTGCGCAAGACATGCACCTGCGAAGTAGAGGCTATATATACCCCACGCTTACTTCTTACTATACGTATGCGTAAAAAATAGTAAACTTCTTTGGTCTATGCATTCTTCGCAAATATGGCACACCCCACTTCTTACCCAAATTTGTCTAGTTATAATACATTGATTAGCCAACATTAGCAGTAGAGTAATGATATGCCAAAATAAATAAACTACGTAGTATCGGTTACTACTTTTTTGTTGAAACTTTTGAAAGTTACTATCAATGGGTGGTAATGGCTAGCGTAGTAACAGTTACTAACTAATGGCAGTAACAGCAGAGGTAGTAACTGTTACCACCTTCGCCGTTACTAACTGCGCTTACTACCAGGGTTGTAACATTTGTGACAAATTATTTCTACTCTAAAGTTAGCAAGTATTACCACCTTTTTTCTAAGAGTGCAGAGACCCTATAAGGTGCTTCGCCCCTAAATGTAACCCCTCATTTACAGTGAACCTGAACAAGATACTAATGCATGAAGTACACTATGGTTAAAGAAAAGCACTATGTGAGCTCTTTGTGTTATCCGACCTCAACGTCATGAAGTGAAACAGATGGCTTGCTGACAGAATGTTGTCCACATTCTTTAGTAAAAAAAAAACTGTTGGGATTGTTGCAAACTTGTTTCATTAAAAAGGCTGAAGAATATATTGTTTCTAAGCCATCTGTTCTACCCAGTCATGCTGCGGTCAAATGAATCAAATGACTCATGTAGTAAATTTGTTTTACCGTGGTTTTGATTATTATACTTTAGTATAATCTAATTGCAGTAGGTGGGAAGTCCTCTAAAACAAGTGTACTTTCTTAAAAATCAAATATTGACTACTAAGCTCCTTTTGTGCCTCTTCCTCACCTCCTACCCTCCTCCTTTATTTTTTTAGCTTGCTCGTGGTGCCTAAAATGGTTGCTGGGGCATAGCATTGATAAAGAACACGTGCAAAGGTTGTACGATAATACTGATTAGATTTCGCGGTGCTTTGACTAGGCTGTTTGTGGTGTGTCAAAATGTGGCATGGTGCTGTGCACAGATATCTAGCGTGGTTGGTGCAATAAAAAGTCACTTGTATGCTAGCGCTCGTACAGGGCTCTATGCCTTCTTCTGTCCCTTACATATTTCGCTGTGTTTTCCCCTGTTAAACCTGTAATCGAATGGTATCATTTCCTCAACGATCAGCGATACTTAAGAGAAGGCCTTACGTTGTTGATGTACTTGTTACTTAATGACACGTTAACTTTCCATGATTTGTGGTCATGTAGTGATGGGCATGAAGTGTGTTGCACATTCAGTTTGCACTCACGGACATGCGTGAATAATCGCATACGTATCTACGCTGTCGTGATTTTCTTTTTTTTCTTTTTTTCCCTATTTGCTCTCAATTTTCACCTATGCCTTTTCTATCGTAGTACTTTCGTTGTTCGCGTGACCCGCCACGGTGGTGTAGTGGCTAAGGTACTCGGCTGCTGACCCACAGGTCACAGGATCGAATCCTGGCTGCGGCGGCTGCATTCCCGATGGAGGCGGAAACGTTGTAGGCCCGTGTGCTCAAATTTGGATGCGCGTTAAAGAACCCAAGGTGGTCAAAATCTTCGCTGCCTCCACTGCGGCGCCTCTCATAATCATATGGTGGTTTTGGGACGTTAAACCCCACGTATCTATCTATCTATCTTTCGTCGTTCGCGACGCACCTCCAGGACAGTAATGCGTTACGTGTTGAGCAGGCATATTGCGAAACGCCGCATGAAACGGCCCCGTGAGCAAATCGCTGACAGTCCGTGCCACGCGCGCGCGACGCTGCGCCCTATGCAGGAGGGCGAGATGGATGTCAAGACACGCAGATGTGCCTTGCACGCCAAAGTGCAGGGCTCGTAAACGTGATAGCGACGAGGTGGTCGAGAATAAAAAAAAATGTCGTTGACATTCAAGCCTATGGCTTTTTTAAACGCTCGTAAATGTGTCCAGACAACCATCAGTATACACCACACAAGCGCGTTGTAAAGCAATGCAAGACTTATGGGGGCGGAAGTCCGCTGAGCGCCTTGTATACCAACATGAAGTGTCATTTGAAGCATTTGATAAAGTATGTAGTCACGTTGACAAGTCAAGATCGTGAATTGTTTGTACAGCTGCTTTTTCGTGCATAATGTCTTACACGCGATCACTGATTTGCTAATAATGGGAAAAGTGGAATAAGGAAGCTCAAAAAAAGAGAGAGAGAGAGAGAGAGAGAGAGAGAGAAGGACAGAGACATTGCAAGCCACAAGCATATATCAGAAAATCACAGGTGGTCGCTCAGTGAGGCTGCGTTTAGAAACTGCAAAAAGGCTCGTGTGGATTTCCGGGCTGATATAATTGGAGAACATGCTCCCAAGATTTTTTTCTTGAACAAAGGGCTTATTATCAAATCTCCTCTAGGCACAGTTTTGTGAATATTACGAAACCAAACTTGAGTAGGAATTATTTCAACTATTACTAACCATAAATCGAAATCAGCGTTTTGTATAGCACAATTCGAGTATGAAGGACACATACACATCTGTAAAAGTAGCAAAGCAAAAGTAGTCAGGGCTGGGGATAAGTATTAAATAATAGCAACAGTGATTCCTACAGCTTTGCGTGACATGCATGAATGGGACCGTTATTTATATAGTTATTCAAGGAAACAAAATTCCACGAATATACTACTGTTAAAACATACAAAAAATAACTATGATAAAGTTGAATCAGTTTGCAAAACACTAAGATTATTTTCAAATGCAACTGAAGAAGCTCTTAGCAGTAAGGTGTCAGTGTCATCGCGAAGAGAATCCCGAAACTCTATTCTATTGTGGAAAGACGATTGGGGCAGCAACGTCATAGTGTTGCAGAGACCTTGAAAACAGCAAAGCTGGTAGCCCTGTCCTCTTCGTTTCCTTCCTCCTCACTCTTCCATTTCCAGCCCCTTTGCTATATTGCGGTATGCAAGACTATTCTACGCTCTTTTTTTTTCTTTCTTTTTCAGTTTGTCTCTCTCTGTTTCTCTTTTGTCTGTATATTGAATTTATCTATATTTTTCTGATTTTCTTGCTACTTGGCACACAAGCACGTGAATTTCACAAACGCTTGTTCTGCTACCGTGCATGGATGGGCGAGTCGTTGCGACGATTGTCTTCGGACCATGGATACCCGGGTTTGAATCTCTCCACGACAAGAAATAATATTTTTCGTACATTAAGCTTTTTTTCTTCCACGTAGGCCATCTCTTTTTCTGCTCCTTTCTTTCTTCCTTTCCACTTTGCCAAGCAGAGTTTTCGCCTAAGCCTCACCTCCCTCTTTCTTTCCGGCTTTTTGCCTCAGCAATGCTCGTTTTACTATGCTCACTCCCTCCCACCGCAGGTTCCACCCTTCTTCCCTTCCCAATCTCCTTGTAATATCATCTTTCCCTGGCACCTGGTGTGCTCGGAAGCAGGGCTCGCTCAATTCTTTAAACACATGTCCACCCGAGTTTAAGCGCCAAATTTGCGTAGGAACGGCGGCTTCAACAGTTCGGTTGTTAAAACTTTATTTAAATGTATCATCATGCGAGCAAATAAGGGTCTCACGAGCAAGACGTGGGAGATACGGGTACAACTTGCGCTGTGCACATTCCGTTGAGCAGTCTTTTTATTAATCTGTAGGCGTCATGCAAACGTATACGTCTAAAAGCGCCAAGTTTTCTTCCACGAAGCTCGTTATTCTGGGTGCCTATATATTCCTGACTGACAAGCAGTATTACAAAAGACAGCCTAATGAAAGCTTTTATTTGACACGACAGAAGATTATGGCCGAGCTGTCTTGTTTCCACGGGGCATGTCCTGCGTAGTATCAATTTGGCCGCTCCGAGGAGCTGCTTCAGTTTTCCGTCTGCGCAGCAGTGACCTTGCCTGATCGAGCATGTCTACCGAAATTAGAAAGAATACTGTCCGTCTTCCTTCGACATTAAACAACCGTCGGTGGAAGGACCCGGTGGAGCGTCGATCTCCCTGTCTCACTCGTTTAGCGTCAATATTTTATTAGTTTTTGATCGGCTGTCACATGCGGGGTTTTCAAAACGTCCATTTACAATTTGCAGCTTTTCCAGCATATTTTTAGAAACTGATTTTAAAACGAGATATCATGCTGGTAGGAAACCTCGATGGTGATCGATAGCAATTCCATCCATAAATTATTTTTAAAAGGCTTCTCATAATCGCACTTTCAGTTGTGTTCCCTCCTCTTCACTCCCTGATGTTTCATTCTTTGTTTGATATTTGTCCTCTGCTGAGATTTAGGAGCTGCTGTTGCGTCACGAACAATGAATAAATTAGGCAAAACCACGCTTTATTACACTTGGAAAACCAAAATCGAAAAGAAATGCGTAAAAAAGGAAAGAAACGCCGAAATCTACAACTATCGTGAGCAAAAACTTTGTTTAAAATTTCGCCCTTAAAGCTACTATACCGGTGCACTTAATTTGAACCAGCGGCTGATGAATGATCAAATTTTTTCAGGAATAAACAACAATGATTACAACGAAGCCCACATAAACTGCATCAAGCGACGATCTGTAACTACCAAGCACTCAGGGGCCACACTACACGAGCTTCGTTCTAGTAGATTCGAGAGTGTGCTAGATGTCTCAGTGTTACGAAAAGCTTCGCTTTGTACATAGTCCGCACGTCTCGAAAGCTTCCCGCAGGGCACAATGACTTTCGAATCACCGGTAATCGTTCTGATATAGTTTTTTTTTTTCAGTACACTAGAATTTCGAGCAACACCACTAAATACTAGTGTGTGAAATGAAGTGCGATTTTTTCTCGCACGCTGAGTGGTGCTGACGAAAAGGGACAGAATGTTTTTCACGTATTCTAGTTACGCTGCAACACTTGGGAAGGTGAAAAAAAAAACATTAATTACCAAAAGAGAGGTGTGAGAACGCCTTAGAAGCCTCTATAGAATAGGTTGACTCTCCATTCCGGGACTGCATTCGTTGAAGCCGCCACCCGTGATTATCTCTACCAAGGCCTGCTAGGCCTGAATGTCAGTGCAGCCGAGCAGGGTCACCTACAAATGCTCTCAAGTAGGGTTTGGGGGAGGAGTAAAGATGACATCGTTTTGACAGGCCCTCACCTGTGGTAGCTTTCCGACAGCTACCCACAGTGCTGGCCCAATGTGACGTTAAGACTTATTACAGGACATTGGTCTGCAGTCTGCTTTCTGTCTTCCTTGTGGAAGGAGGGTAACGGCGATGGCCTCCTTTATATCATTCCAGAATTTCTCAGTACCGGAGGAGAATGTGACTCTCCCCATTTGTCTCCAATGCAATTGACGGAACCCAGAAATGCGCGCTCAGGCAGCCACGTTTGCAGGCTCATTTCCCCGCAGCTCCAGATGACCTGGTTTTCTTACATGTTTCGGGTGTGGCTCTGCGTCCCTTGTGCAGTTGTGCAATAATGTATGCTAAGGGTGAGATGTACGCAACTACGTAGTTACCAAATGCTCTCCGCGAGTGTGTAATGACGAATTTATTACTACTGTGCGAAACCACGATGACAACGGCCACCTCTTCAGCCTGTGTTGAAGTACGCGCCCTATAGGTCAGTGCATGCGCTTGTGTTTTTTTAAAGACGATAGCCTTTCTTGGGGACTTTCGACGCAAAAAATTTGATCAGTCTGTTTGTCTCCCTTGACGGCACCCTAAAAAGCACCAGAGTGACCAGCCGATACCCCAAACGGCCGACTCCATCCGCAGCGCCAACCAATATTGCTGAAGGTGCAGCTCTCATACTTGTGCGATTGTCAATTAAAAAGTAATTATTCCGCATATCTGAAGCACCATAACAACATGTCAATGTTTTGTATGCATATCTTTTCCTATAGACAAGGCATACATAAGCAATTCTAATGACCGTAGCCTTCATCACGCTGCGCTGACCATGCAACGCTTGCACGAAAAGGCAAGTGTTTCCAACACTTTGCTAAGACGACACGGTGGTGGCACCTACTCGTCGCCTTGCGTTCTACACCTTATCACATTTGAGACGAGCGCATACGCCCGTCTCAGAGTCACACGCTTTGTTTTCCAAGACAATTGCTAGATAGTGCTCATGTCTCACGTGTGACGTGACATGAAGCGCTCGTTCGCCTCCGCTGCACGCTCGAGGCACTCTAAAGCAGCGCCTCCAGAATATCATTCACCAATTTTCTTGCGCAGAACATCCAATAAACATTTTGTTCACTCTCTGCAGACGAAAGACTTTCGACAACATATGCAGATTAACATGCAGATACGGGGCCAATTTTCGAAATGCGAAGCACATCTTAACGGATTTCTGTGACTTTAAGCGTATCTATCTATCTATCTATCTATCTATCTATCTATCTATCTATCTATAATATAATTTTATTATATGGCTGGTCACTTATGCCCATTACACCATCATGTTATTCCATACCAATTTTCAATTGATGATTTTGATTGATAATTGATATGTGGGGTTTAACGTTCCAAAGCCACCATATAATTATGAAAGACGCCGTAGTGGAGGGCTCCAAAATTTCGACAACCTGGGGTTCTTTAACGTGCTCCCAAGTCTGAACACACGGGCCTACAACATTTCCGCCTCCATCGGAAACGCAGCCGCCGTAGCCGGGATTCGATCCCGCGACCTGCGGGTCAGCAGTCGAGTACCGTAGCCTCTAGACCACCGCGGTGGGGCATTCTATACCAATTTGAGCCAGCCAGCCAGCCGCTTGCGACTTTTAGCTCTCCTGGCCATTTAAATAATGGTATTGATACCAAAATTGAAATGGAATAATATGATGGTTTGTCGGGTATAAGTGACTACTCATAACATGAAAAGCATGATATGTCGGCCATGAATGTCATGATTTACAATTCATGGTCTTGCTGTTTTTGCGGCGGTTTCCTTCACAGGACATATTGCAAAACTGGTATGGTATTACATGACTGCATGGCGAACATAAGTGGAAATCATGATATGCATGTCACGTAAATCATGACTACTCATCACGCTCATGGTGCGCTCGTGGTCGTTTGGCTATCTTCATATATACCAAATTTGGTATTACGAGAGTTGAATGAATGACAAACGTATGTGATTGGTGCAAACATGATAATCATGACATGTGTGTCATATGTACAAACATAAAAGCATACCACGCTCATGATGTGCTCGCGGCCGTTTCGCTAGCTTCACATATGACAAAATCGGTATTACGTGACGTGAGTGGACGACAAAGGCAAGTGACACGTACAAACATGATAGTCATGACATGCGTGTCATATAACCCATTACTAGATGCTATGCTCTATCGTACTCGCGGCCGTTTCACTAGGCCCACACATACCATATTTGGTATCACGTGACGTGAATATACGACTAAGGTAAATGACAAGTCCAAATATAATCATGATAAGCGTCTCATGTAAAACATGACTGCATGCTACGCTCATAGCGTGCTCGCAGCCGTTTCGCTAGCTCCACATATGCCCAATTTAGTATCACGTGACGTGAGTAGACGACAAAGGTATATGACACGTCCGGACATGACAATCGAGACAGGGAAGTGATGTACGGCATAATTGACGTCGGCCTCGTAACGTTGTGCTGATTTTAAAATGACATCTCAACATTTCTCATTCGTGCTTCGCATATCATCGATTCCCACTGTACGTGGGATCTGCCACTTTTTGTGAATAGCAGCGGACGTGTACCAGCTCTCTGGATTCAGGCCAGCATCGTCCATTTAGGTAACACCGGTCTTCTGTCGATAATGTAGCTCCACCACCCGAGCACGCACCTTACGTTGTGAGTTCATATAGTCGAGTTTGCATGTTCATCTCTATTTGTTTAAGTTAAAAACCAAATTACGTTTCTGCGCTTCCTATGCGTCCATCTTACGCTGTCGTCGCGAGAGATCATATATCCGTTTCGACAAGCTGCTGCCATTTGCAAACCGTAAAGTGCTTGTAGAAAGCGACAGTGGTTGTAGTGACTGTCGAGAAAGTCGGAAGAAAGCACGTTGCAGGTAAATAACGAAGGAAAGGGCTAAATGTAAATACGAGATGTGTCCGAGATGAGGCAAGGGTAAGCATGATTTGGCACGCTATATGTGTTGACGGAAGTTTCCAAGAAAGTTTCTGAACTCCAAAATTTTAACCATATATAGGAACGAAAATGTCTCATTGCCCTTACGACTGGGCTTGACACTCCGTCTCTCACTGATTAAACTTGGCCAATATAGAAAAAGGCGTAATCAAAGTTATGTACCTATAGCTAGAAGCCAGTGTAATAAAGAAATATGTACTTGGTGAGCCGTTCTTGACACCTGTGAGTGGTATAAGTACTCGCCAGTTGGTTATGGCTGTCTATTCCGCGTGCTATTATAGCGTAGTGGTGTTCAGTGCATATTGCCTTTCGGAAGCATAGATTGCATTTTTTTCATTTCCTTCTTCCCGAAAAGCAGGCAGGCGCTGTAGCTGCACGGGTCTCCACTCTGATTTTGAAAATTTTAAATTAATTTTTGTTTTTGACTCACGAGACAAAAAGATGGAGTAAACAAACTTGCTTTATAAAGGTTTTTATTCTATGAGTGACAGCAACTCAGAAAATACGAACAATAAGTCATCTTTCCTTTTTCATTGTATGTTTTATGGCGAGAGCATGCAGCGCAATCAAAAGCTTCAGTTCCCTAATTTTCGCGATGGTTTAGAATAATGGTAGATTTGTCTTGTCTTGTCTCCTAGGAGATTTTGGCTCATACCCACATGGGGGATTGGCCACACTGTACCTCATGATAGATCATTTTTTATAACGCTTGCTAAAAAATAAATAAAGAGAAATTAGATAGAAACAATAATAATGTTCCTTTGAAAAAACGTGAAAAAATTGTAGAAGAATACGATAAACCAGAATATATAAAACAAATTAACAAGAATGAGGAAGGGGAAGAAAGAATTGGATATATCTGGCAGTACCACTAGCAGCGTATCCTTCCGGTTGCCTGAATGAATTTATGTAGCGCTGACAGAATAGCACTGTGGCCCACACCCAACTGACTGGCTCCAAACGATAATACGGTGAATGTATTGACTGGCAATCCGAGCATACCAATCGGTCTTTCAAGAATTATTCGGCGCAGTGAGGCGAAGCGGCGGCATGTGAGAAGAAAGTGATCTATTGTTTCCGGTTCATTGCAAACTACACATAGGTTAGTTAATGAAAATCCTGATTTGTTGAGATAAAAATTTAACAGAGGAACTCTACAGCGAAAGCTTGTGAGGGTCACCTCACATTGACGGGAAAGGCATTTTGCGGTGTTCCATGTGAATTGCAAGTGCCGAAATTCTTCAGATTGTAGAAGCGACGTTTCATTCATTTTTAAGATTAACAGGCGTTTGAATCGTTCGGCAGTAATAAAAGGAAACTGTGGAGCTACTAGCCCCACCGGGAAATTTAAAGATGCCGAAGCGAGCGAATCAGCAATTTCATTTAGTTCAATTCCAGCATGCCCGGGGACCCAAATAAACCGAACTTCTGATAGGCTATGCGGTACGAGAGACCAAAATATCCTGAGAAGAGGAGACTTCTTTGCGGACGTTAGATGTGTACATACAGACAAAGCATCCGAAATAATAATAGCTTTTGATTGCTAATAATTTAGTTTTTGAAGAGCCAATGTAATAGCCAGGAATTCTGCGAGAAAAATTGGTGTGAAGTCAGGCAATCGGAGCGCAAAAGACCAATTAAGCTGATGAGAAAAAATACCTACTCCTGCCTTCTGAAGATTTTGCGTTGCGTCCGTCGAAATTACTACGTATTTAGAAAAATGACTTAGATGGTCTTGAAGGAGGCCCTCCAGAACATGCTTTGGAAGTAACTTGGCATTTTTTGGAAAAATATCATCGAAAATTAAGTCAACTGGCACCGAGCATTGGGTTTGGGGAGTTAAATGCCGGAAGAAAACGTGAAGATTTGATAACAGAGACTCGACGAAAATGACTTGGGGTCTTTGATAACGAGACCACGGGCGCTGAAAGAAAGAAACTGGATGTTGGATGAAAACTGTCTGAGAACAGTAGAGGGGTGCATCGTAAAGTTTTAAAAATGTTTGCACAGTAAGCTGTCGAAATCTAGCATCAAGTGGAATAATTCTAGCTTCCAAATAAAGCACGCTATTCGGTACACACCTAGGTAGTCCGAGACACAGCCGCAGAGCTTGCCTTTCTAGCAATATAAGTAGTCTTAATTTGTACTCAGCACTTCCAGAAAACAGAACGCAGCCAAACTCCAGAATTGGGCGTACGTAAAGTTTGTATATCATAAGTAACGTATCCCTGCGCATCCCTGAATTCTTATTGCAAAACCGGCGGAGCAATCCTACGGCGCTTTCTGCTTTACGGGTGTTTGATTCTATTTGTTGCTGCCAATTTAAATTGTCCACGTAAACAATACCAAGATATTTTAGCGCTGTTACTTGTGGAATCGGATCATTTCGATAATGCAGTGAAAGAAATACGGGAACGGATAGAGGGAATACAAGCAGAGCACATTTACTAACATTAAGTGAAAAAGACAGCCCGCCAAGCCATACCTCAAGCTCACTCAAATATGACTGCAAGATTTGATATAAACTATTGATATCTCGGGATGACGAGAAAAAAGCAATATCATCGGCGTAGACATAAAGAGGAACATTTTTATGAACGGGAATAGATGATAATAATATATTAAATAAAACGGTGACAGGACTGATCCTTGCGGAACACCTCTTGTTTGCTTATATGAGGCAGAAGTAATTCCCTCGTGGCAACAAAAGAATTGTCTCTCAAAGAGAAACTCCTGAACCCAAGATATAATGTACTTGGGAACCTCACAGTCCACTAATCTTGAAATTAATGTACTGTATTCCACACTATCGTAGGCTTTTGCGATATCTAACGTGACTAATGCAGAAAGCTCACCAGATACTTTTGCAAGGCGGATTCGGCTTTCCAAATCAACATGAGCCGACCATATAGAGCACCCCTGTCTAAATCCTACTTGCCTTGGTGAAAGAATGTCCTGACGAGCGATGAATTCACTGAGCCTTCTATGAAGAATTCTTTCAATTATTTTAACTAGGTTTGAAGTAAGCGAAATTGGCCGAATGTTATCCAGGACATATCCGAGGCTTGGATTTTTTCGCAGCAACACAACTTTAGCAACTTTCCATGCGCTTGGAATCCATGTGTGCTGTAAGGAGCAGTTAACAATATTCAAAAGCTCCTCGGGATGGGAATTAAATATCAATTTAATCATAGAGTTTGTAATCTGATCTGGACCGGGAGCTGCTTGCTTTACAGTTAGTATCACATCTGCCAGTTCAGCCATAGTGACTTCCCGAAAGTCCGAGGTTGCGCTTTTTAATGTCACAGGTCTCAAGCATGACGAAGCGAAACGCGCTTCAAGTCCTTTCGCGATGCCCTCTAACAAATCTGTTGTCTCTTTAGGAGACAGCACTACTGAATGCGAATATGCTGGTACCTTCGTCGATTTTTTGTTCCGTAGAAACTTGTACAGGGCAGATCTTTTATCGGGTTTTGATAAACGCGAATGTAAGTCAGAATTGTGTTTATCTTTAGCTATTGCAACTGTACGTTTAAACAGCGCTGCGTGGAACTTATAGTCAACCCAATTTTATGGAGTATGGTTGTGGCGTAAACGTTTCCAAGCAGCCTTACGTCGCCTATACGCAAGCGTACAATCTTCATTCCACCAAGCTGAATTTGACGGTGTGCTGCCGTACTTAACAGAAAACTCTGCCGGCTGGATAGAGTCACTTAGACACGCTACGACTGAAGCAGCTCGTTGCTGTCCGACGCGTCCTCTCAATGACGAGAGCGCGGAGTTTAAAACAGTTTTATAAATTTTATAGTTGGTGAACCGTTGTTGCCGGAGAGCAGAGGTAAGTTGTGGTAGCATTATTTCATAGGTAATTGGTACATGATCACTACTCGTCCCATTATCAAACGTTTCCCACGATGAAGTCATAAACTGGCCACAAGAAAATGTTAGGTCTAATGTTGATGAGCTTATCCCGCGTAGAAAGGTAACTTGTCCAGAGTTATGGCAGCGAAAATTATTATCCTGCAACCAATTCCACAATATTTTGCCACAGCTATCTGTTTTAGGCCCCCAAGAGGTGTGATGCGAGTTAAAATCCCCAGCCAATAAAATTGAATTTGACGAAGAATTCTTGATAACACAGTCTAGGTGATCTGTGCGTCTTACTCCATTTGGAAAGTACGCATTAATCACTGTAATCCTGTTGGAGTTAGGTAACAAACAATCTATTCCTAACAATTCACAATCCGGACAAATATGTTCAAAAGTTACAGAAACATGATGACACATTTTTGAAGATATTAGAACCAATAATCCACCTCCTCTACCTGGCCGATCCAGTCTAAATGTTCGAAAATATTTCAGAGTAAATGTTTGGTTTACTGAAAGCCAAGACTCTTGAAGTAAAATTATATTAGGATTTGTTTGCTGTATGAGATAAATAAGATCTATGTAAGCGGAAGATACGGAGCGACAATTCCACTGAAGAACTTTTACAGGCGCTATGATGGACTTAATATAGTTGACTCTACTGCAGAACGCAAAACGTCCTGCTCATTGTTGGTATCAGTAATAACTTTTTTTGGTTTTGACATTGGCAAATTGGTTGGAGACAATGGAGCATTGCGTCGTTTATGAGTGATATTACCAAGCCTCATGTCACCAAACGACCCACTGGGCCCCACAGGGGTAGGCGACTGAGTGCTGACGAGCGTTTCAGGGGTAACATCTTCTTGACGCCGATTATTTTGTTCATTGTCGAGGTGCTCAGCTTCACCCTGGACCGTGACAGTGTGTGCAGCGAAGGAGGGAATAAGGCTGTTTAACCTGGCGGCGAGCATCTCGGTCAGACCTTCAGCAAAGGTGTTGAAAAGCCGTTCCATAATCATCGGCATGGCCTTATCTATCGCTGCCGACACTGCGGAAGCGACCGTCGCTTCAATTGACCCACACTGGCGTGACGTAGCAGCAGCGTACCCACTTCGCGCTCTTTAATGAAGGAAGTTGCCTCAGACCGAGAACAACGGCGTTTCTCCATTATATCTAGAATTTGTGTTTCACGTTCTCGAGCAGGGCAGCTATTGTCCGTGGCTGTGTGTGCTCCATCACATAGGCAACACCGGCAGTTGTCTTCCTGACAATTTGATGCGGCATGTGCCCCACCGCAATTCGCACATCTCAATGAGGACCTGCAAGCATTAGCGCTATGTCCAAATCGCCAGCAGTTACGGCATTGCAGTGGGCGAGGTGTCAATGCCTCTACACGGAATAGATAAGGCCAGGCCTTCAGCTCAGAGGGGCGTGTGAGACCAGCAAAGGTAACGATGACGCTTTCAGTAGGAACTCGCGTATCACCTACAGGTCTGGTGCATCTGTAGACAGATGTCACGCCAGCCGGAGAGGCCATCTTTAAGAATGCTTCAGGACTAATGTTAGTTGGAACACCACGAACAATGCCCTTCACGCAAGCAAGATGAGGGGGGATAAAAGGTAGATTTATAGGTTGCACGTGGAGCGAGTTTTTGTTTCGTCATTCTCAGTGTTTGGCGTCGGTGCATTGCCCAATAGCCACTACGATAAAAGGCACAAATAACTGCCGTGCCGTTGGTGTGAAAGAAGAGGAGAAAGCGGCTGCTTCCTGGCATTGATTTGTGAGTCAAAAAGGCCGTTACTATGATTCAGTGTGGCCCTAAAGAGAAATTACGGACAAATCGATTGACAGGCCCCAGTGAGCACCCGCGTATGCACGTTTCCATGTGCGCCTCCCCGCAAAGTGAGATCATCAATGCTTTCTCCGCTTTCTTTCAACTGATTACGCTCTTTCTGTTGCATTCAGAGGTGAACATAAAGGACTCCCAAATGACCTTTTTGCGCCTTTTTTTTTCTTCACGCAGTTCGGTAGTTTCATCAATTAGAAGCTGCGTAGACATGTTAAAACAGCCGGTGTCAGATTTAACTTCTGAAAATAAAAAGATATATTACGGCTAAGTCTACGTGCACAGCGGAACCCCAAACACGTCGTAGTTGTGGTTGCATATACTCACAGAAGCTCTGGCGCGTCTGGATATGTTCAAAGTTGAAGTGCTTATGTTCGTTCTCTTTCTTTAGTACGCAAGCTAATGAACTCAATTAATTCTCAAGTATTCTTTCAACACACACAATGCGTTTTCACTCAATGCATGCGCATATCAAGCAGATGTAACGTAAACATCTGAGTTAGGTATTGTGACATACCATCTATATTATTCTGACGTCATAGAACATGAACCCACTAAGAATTACGTAAGTATCTATGTCACATAAGCATCACGTCAACTAATGGCCACAGTGAACGGGGCACTGTCGTTGCGTACATTTTACGTGAGAGCAGCCAATGCTGATTTTGGACCTAAGAGGTTTGATAATATTGCTACGTCGTCATACGTTAAAATATTTAGGTACGCAGTAACCAATGACATAGCGTGGTTTCTCGTAGAACTGTGATAATAAAATGCGTCACGCAGCTACATCAATAAAGGCGGGTTACATCAATGCCAGAAGTGCATTTTGATTGAGTTCTATTCTTGTGCATAAATACCTTGTGATTACTGTAGCAATATAGCGTCTCGTTGAATGCCCACTTGGCTGCAAACCACACAGCGTAGAAGTCTGAAGCAGCGTGGGTGCAACTTTTTTTTTCTTACATCGCACCGAAATGTTCGTTATACTTCTACAGACGTGTCAACTGCGCGAAGGAGGTGCTGCAGTTTGTTTTCTAATGTAGGCCAGACTTATGGAAAGCAAAAAATGGCCCTTGCTAGACAAATGTGAATCGCGGCGAAAGTTTTCTCTTATCTAATTTCTTCTCCATTTGTCGACTTCATAAACTGTCCCGTGAGCTCCGCTTATCGTCCCCATATTGCCGCGCATAAACTGCCTGCTTCTTATCTAGCCATTCATTCATCGCACGCCCGCATGAACTGATATGCTCGTAGCCCACGCAACCGCAACCCAGGTAGAAACAGGACACGAAAGAGAGGCAGGTAAAAAGACGGTTGCCTCCTCAACATCTTGTGCTCATGTTATCAGCTATTTCTGTATGCGAGGAAAGGTCGAGTAGTGTGCCTAGTAGGCAGTGACAACATGTGTATTCGCCCTTATTACTTTAATTTTCCACTATCTCTATATGTATACTTCAGCATAGCCGGATACGTTTTCGTATGACATTTGGCAAAGTTCCAATTTCTCTTCGCTTTTCTCGCTTGTATTACAAAGTCTGTCGTTAAAAAAGAGTGAAGACACGGGGTACAAACAATGCAGGATGAGCGATGGTCAAGCGCTAGGCCTGCGTCCCTCGACCATCTCATTTCTCATCATTCTTTCCTGACAACGAATCCACAAACATTTGCCCTACCCACTCTGTTTATATGCCCAGAGGAAAAGTGTGTTTTATACTTGCTAGTTTCGTAAAAATACGAGGCCCATTCAAGTAAGACTGCCTGCCTAGATGTGTGAATTATGTTTTCACTTTGCCTTCAAGCTTTTGTCTTTTTTACGCAAATTACTTGGCAAAACCCTAGCGATGTTTTCATGAAGCCTACGTGTGTGGGCCGTAAAGGGGCCCTTAACACTTTTCCAGCGTGGTCAGAAAACACCGCCAGTTGATACTAAAAGCTCCTGAATACACGTGAGCCATTCACGTATACTGGGGAATTCAAAAGTATTTTCAAATTGTGGAAGCAATCACTCCTTCTCTTCTCTGCAAATGACGTCATATATCAAGATTACTGCGTGGTATACCCAAAGTTTTGGCTGCTGGCTGATTTGAGCATCGTGAGGTGCATATTTGCCGCGACGGCCGCCGCTGGATTCCACCAAATTCCCACGCACTTGCCTGCGATAATATTAAAACTAAGCCATGCGTTCAACGAAGAAAAGCACTCGTGATAATGACGCTCGCGGACAAAGAGACACATCTTGTTGCTCCCTGTCATTTCACTTTTTGCGTAGCTTTCAGTGCGCTCGCTCTTACAAAAGGAGAGAAGTAGCGCTTAAAAGCGTGCAGTAAACTCCTGTTACTGCACTGGCACTTGAACGATTCAAAACATTTCTGCGGCAGTCGATCCGAAAGGCAACAAGCTATTTTAGTTGACCAACTACACGATTACTTGGAAAAGACTTGTAGAGTCTTTTTCAAGTAATCATTTTTTTGTGTAATCAAAGGTCTTAAGGGCCGAAACCATAACGCGATTTCGGGGCATGTTGTAGAGAAAAGTCCGTATTAATTCAGACAACCGGTAGTTTTACAACATGCATAGCACAAGTATAGGGACCAGGGGAACATGTGCCGAAATTGCCGTCTTCACTATCCAGTGGGGAGCGGTCTACTATTGAGATGACTATAGACGGATACAACTACAGAATCCTGCATCATTTTCACCTCAAAGTCGAATGTATACAAGCCTGCCCCAATTGACATGCGCTCCAGATTGACGTCATGAGCCGGACGGCCACTGATCTCGCCTGCGGAGAACATTGCCGAGTACATGAGTGGGGCTATTGCTTTAGACGCGGAGGTGGTTGACTGCAACGCTTTGCTTGTCTGGGCGAAGTGTCTCCAGAATGCTTGAAGGGACCCAGCAACATTTTTTCAAGTAGCCATAGAATGGATTCACTAAATTTGCTTATTGCCTTATGAATTCATCACCGCAAAAATTTTTAAAATCCGTTCAGTACAAGTGGAGTTACAAAAATCTCCCACTCGCTGCAATTGCATTATTTCTTGTCTTGTCTCGACGAAAACGCTAGAACGCAAAGGGGGGGGGGAAAGTGATTGTAAATGACAAGAAGAGAAAAGTGAGCCCCGTAACTGTCTCTCAGGGGGAGACACCTCAACAGTAGCTCACGAGGAATGGGGGTAGAGAAGGGAGTAAAAGGATAGGATTAAAAGGTAGAGAGATAGAGAGAGAGAGAGAGAGGAAGGAGATGGCGAGGCGCAGGGACAGGGAGTGACAAAAGTAAGGAGAAGACAGGAATGATGGACACGGTTGCAGGAGTCCGTGAACAGGGCACCACTGGCCAGAGCTCTTGTCGGCAACAGGAGATGGCGTAGGGCTAATCCAATCGGCCAGAGCTACGCTGCCGTCGTCGAAGGGACAGGCGTCAGGAAATGGCGTAGGACCAACCCAGTCGGCCATGGCTGCAGTGTCGTCGGAGATCGCTAGGGCACAACCGATCGGCACGGAATCCAGCGAGCGAGTGCTAGAACGCAAGTAGGGAGAAATGGCTCGGGGAAAGAAAATAATTCATGCGGGCTTCGTGGTGGTAAGCACGGTTCTTGCCTTTTCTTCGAGTGTGTGGATTTTTAGTGCTATTGTGCACGCACGCGTGAAAAAGTCGTGACCTCCCGCGGCAGCCCCTGTCACGAACGCCACGCCAAGTTCGAATCAGCCAATGGAGGATACGTTAACTGCGAAAAGCGATTTTCAGTTTGAAGCGTCACTTCTCGAGAGAAGAAAAAGCAATTTTTAACTGACTTCGAGAACTGATTGTGATTTCATGGCTGCGTGCTGGGCCATGTTAATTGACTCACTTGTTATTTTGAGCTACGACTATTCATTGGCAGCATTTTCTGACCATGTTCAAAAAGTATTGCAGGGCTGTTTTGAGTTGTATTCGGCTCTAATTGTTCTATGGTGAGTGAGCGGCCAGAACGACGCTTTCGACACCAGACGACGCGCCACTGGGCGGAGCAGATGGCGATTTCACCACACGCTCCCTCGGTAGGATATGCTTTTGCTCACGGGTGTGTATTGGTGTTCTCGAATTGCGGCCCCATGGAAATGCGCCGATTGCGCCCGGAAACCGAACCTGCCTTTTTCAGATAGCAGTACGACACCTCAACTGATAAGATGTCATGGTGGTTTAAGAGCGTTGCGGTTCAGCTAGCGTAACAAATGGATAGTAAGTAGATCTGCCTAAATTTTGTTCTTCTTGCTCCATTCGGAAATCGCGATAGCATTGCAACCAGGTCCCAAAAACTCGGTGCTAGTTTTGGTTTCAAGAAACATGCACGTTCGTAGCGATTGCCGGTGTTGCGACTAGTGCCTCAGCTGACAAAGGAACGGCGTTCTATTGAATCTCATAGCAGTCACCGAACGACTGGCGACCTATATCCGCCATGTATTGCAACCTCCCAGCCGGGAAGCGAGGCGCCGTGCCGTGAGTTGCCCAAGCCGTTTCTCGAGACGATGACAAGTACAGTATCTTCGTTGGAAAGAACAGCGGCTGCAGCCGCAAATCGCCCAGCTAATTGAACGAGTAGTTTGGCGGACCCTTTTGAGCTTGGTTGCGGCGGCCCTTATGATGTATGCTGTCGTGAGCTTGAGACCCCTCGCCCAGCTACGACACACGCACAACGAGGGAGAACCACGTTTGTGCCACATGGCAGTGCACTGACCACGCCTCCATATTGGACATTCTCGTGGGCCGTGCATGCTCGTCAAACTCGCTGGTTATGTGCGATTCATGATTGGACAGTGCCATCTGCACATGTTCTTTGATCTAGGGATCTCGAATGAGTCACCTCGAATGAGCCGGGAGAGCCATGTAGAAGAGTGCCACGTAAGAGAGCTCACCATGTAGAAGAGTTCGCCATGTACGAATGAGCTCGCCATGTATATGATGTAAACACATTCTCTCTAATAAGTCAACCTCTTCCTGCCTCGACATCTTTATCCCAGATCTCCGGCGCCTGCTAACCGTGGTCGCAACAACTGGATGGCAGCGTTGGGATAAGACTACGCGACGGAGAGTGACATGAACCGGAGGTCAGCCGAAAGTCCTAGTCCTGGAATTCAGCGATATCGATGCAGCATACTACGACCACACGTAATAGGGCTAGTGCCTGGTTTTGTGCTTGCGATGTCAAGTCTTCTGGCCTAGAACCGTTAAATATATATATAACCAACAGCTGCCTAGCCACTGTGGTTGTTATCTCAGCACATAGCTGCAGCACTGGATGATTACCTGAGCAAGTAGTTTAAGCAGGAAAGCTTTGATAATTAGGTAAAAACGTGTGTTAGTTTGGCGGAAGTTTAAAGGGTACATTGCGTTAAATGTTTTAGATGTTGGAGTGAGCAGAAGAGGGAAGAACGAACAGAAAAAAAGTAGAGAGGGAGGTTGGCCACATAGGACTCCTTGTGTAGTTAAGCTCTTGGTCTCCACTGTAGGATTTGCTAGGCTTCAATTTCTCCAGCCCCGCTGCGGCGGCTGCATTTCCGGTGGAGGCGGAAATGTTGTAGGCCCGTGTACTCAGATTTGGGTGCACGTTAAAGAATACCAGGTAGTCGAAATTTCTGGAGCCCTCCACTACGGCGTCTCTCTTAATCATATGGTGGTTTTGGGACGTTAAACCCCACATATCAATCAATCAATCAATCAATCAATTTCTCCAGAGCCAGAATTAAAACTAGTGGATTTGTGTTTTATGACAGCTGAGTCAAAGCAGAATAGTCGCCATAGACCTTACAGAATCGATGAGAGATAACCTGCCAAATTTGTGCATGGATCTCGACCTAGCATTTTACGACAATATGGCTGAATCTCAACTCGGTGGAATATTTCCCGAAAGCAAAAGTGACAAGGCAGATATCAAGCGCTTCGGCTGTGTGTATTTAATGAAACAGGAGGAGAGAGAAAAAAAGAGGAAAAGAAGACCCATGAGGAAAGAAAGGAAAGATTGCACAGAGAATATATGGGAGCAAAGTGCAGCCAAGAAGAACGTAGGAGGAAGATGCAGGCAATTGATGAAAAGATAGAAAGGGTGCATCGAAAAGTGGTGGCACTGCAGCAAAGACCCCATACATCCGTAGATATAGCACACAAACCGTGCGATGTAGCGGCGGTGCCGTTTAGGGCGAAAAGCAGGCTAGTGCCTGTAAGAAAATGGTTGAAGTCCTGACCCGTTTCGAGGAAAAAGAGCTTGTGGTCAAATTTGGGTAAAAGGGGGTGGGGGCGGGGTTCCGTGGTGGTGGAAACGGAGTTAGGAGTACCAAAGTGTTGCACGAGAATTTAACCTTGCAGCCGTATAGGCGATGTCGATGAGCATCAAAGGCAGACGAAAGGCTCTAAAGTTGGCACCAAGGAGCGTGCCAACCGGAGAAAGCATCCGAAAGACCGTGGCGTAGCAAAGCTCGCAATCAGCATGACACATTTGACGAAGGGATTCAAACTGTGTTGCGAAATAGCGAGAAAAGTGTCATTGTCTCCTCTGACAGCTCGGTGTAGCATGCATCCAAGCGGCCGGAGAGCAAGGAAAAGAAAAGCGGAATTTACGCGGCGGCGGTCTAAAGATGAACTGATAAGCAATCATTAGGACTGTATGCACGATAGAGCGGAAAAGCATATTGATGATAATGATGAACGTCAGAGTAGGACGAAATGCTCCTAAGTCCGTAGAAAGAAGCAAGCACGAATCGAACTTGGGTCCTCTGAATCGTGAGTGCGTGGCGTTAACCACTAAGCCACCGAGGAGCACAAGCATTTCCGATGGAGGCGGAAATGTTGTAGGCCCGTGTGCTCAGATTTGTGTGCACGTTAAAGAACCCCAGGTGGTCGAAATTTCCGGAGCCCTCCACTACGGCGTCTCTCATAATCATATAGTGGTTTTGGGACGTTAAACCCCACATATCAATCAATCAATCACCGAGGAGCACGTCCTTCAACATTCAAATGGCAAGCTATTTACAACTACCACTTACCGCTGCTTACGGGCATCTCGGGGGGAATCATCGTCTTTTCAGCATCACCAGCAAGATAACGCAATGAGCGTGCGCCGATGTGGCGGCGTGCCCTCTAATCTCCCACAGGTACTTTGCCCCACTTAGAAGAGGGGAGCGACGCTCCTTCGCTCGCTCTTATCTCGCGTTGAGGAGAAGAGGAGGATCACACTTCTTGGCTAGTCTGGGGCTTTACCTGGCACAACCAGGCGCAGAAAGGTCACTGCAATCATTGCAGTCTCCTTTTGCGAAAAGCGCGCGCTTTTCAGACACAGTGAATTAACAACTGTGACGCTTGTCCGCGTGCATCTGTACCTGTGCGCACATTTCGTGCGTGATTTGTGCGTGAGAAACAAGCAGTACGTTTCGATCTCCTTTTCATTCTGCGCATGACCTTTGAATTTGTTGCTATCGCGTTCATGGCATCACCTTTGCGGCAAAGCTGCGACTTTTTGATGCAGAAGGTGCGATAAGAAAGTTCGTTTTATTTGTGTCGATCGAGTTTCGTCTTACTAATAAATCAGTCGGTTTAACTTATACTTGTTCGAAAAACACGAAAAAAATTAAGAAAAAAGAATATTAACAAACTTTTACGAATGCCCGCATTACCTAAGCGGCCAACAGGCCTGAAAGAAGGCACGAGTGCATTTCGCTTGTATGTGAAGTGGGAAAGGAAGTCTTCCGTGGCCACCCTCCTTCTCTCAATTTTTTGTTCTTCCTCTTTTCTACGCTGGCTCGATACTGGCAATTCGATAAAAATGAAATTCTAGAAGCCCATCAACTGTGTGCTGTCAATGCATGCTAGATATTTCAGATTTGGGTGCACGTTAAAAAAACCTCAGGTGGTCGAAATTCTGCAGCCCTCCACTACAGCGTTTTTCATAATCATATGCTGGTTTCGGGACGTTAAACCCAATATAGCAGTCAACATCAATGCACGTAAATATTCCCTTGCATGGTCACAATTATCCAGAGCACTCCCCTTTTATCATAATCTGAGTTGCTTCGGCGCTATAAACGACAGGAATCAACTAACAAATCCTTGCAATCATCGAAGGCAGCACATCTATAAGTCCCTCGCTGTCGCTACCAAACAAAGTCTTTCTCAATTTTTTTGTTGAAAGACATAGTTTTTTTTTTTGCTTGCTCCGGCAAAACTGTTTTTGACATTTCCTGGCTTCCACGAAAACCTCGCGCTCGAAAACTATCCTGCAGTTTGGCAGTGGTGTGCGTGGAAAAACAGAGGCACCTCGCTCATCGTTCGAATGCCTTCGACATATAAATAAATCTGAAACATACATATGAGTTGCTCGTAAAATAGACTGAAGCGCTGTGGCTGTGACGTACAGCGTCTCGTAACGGCTTGTCGTAAAAATGGCAGACGGGCTTACGCAGCATTCGGGGCTACCCGTAGTGAACAAATACACAAGTTTGATTGGAGTGACGTATAGCATGGAGGATTCTCATAAAAAAGTTTGTTTTGTATTGGTTTCTCTTAAAAAAAAGTGCTTCCGCCTGGGTTGGGGCTTGCATGTAGCAGAAAAATACACGGCAACTGCAGGTGGGAGGACGTATCGTATCGCCGCACGCAGGGTAAAGCAGAGCTCGGAGCACCATACGACTTAGTGTCTCGCAAGCGCCTATGCATCATTGGGCTGTGAACCACTTTATTCTATTCATTGGCTTTTTGCGTAATTCAAAGGGTTTCGCATCAAAACAGATAATCAGCGCATATAATTATATGAGGCAAGTACATGCCAAAACGCGTATATGATTATGGTGCACGTCGTAGTAGAGAAATCTGACAGTTTAGACCACCTGGTGTTATTTCACATGTACTCATATAACACAGTACACAGGCCTCGAACATTTCATGTGCACTTCCATCTAAGTGCGATGGCGGCAGCCGGAATCGAACCCGGGACTATCGAGTCATCGGCCAAGGCCCGTAATCACTGTGCCAGCAAATTAGGCAATCATCGCAGATGACTTTTGCCACGCAGTTTTTGTTTCTAGCTTCGTTGTCCTGCTCAATGCACTGAACTATTCCCCCTTTTCCATTATTCAAGATGGAAATAAGGAGCTATGCGCGCACAAACGCTGCAAATCTGTAGCCGCCCAGACGATTAAACGCTGGCTCCCCAGATCTTCTATTTAGATCACCATTGATCATAGACAGGTGCTGAAGACTCTTATTTTGCCTCTTCTCCCTTTCTTCCCTTCTTGTCTCCATCGTGCACACACATTAGTGACAGCGTACACACACACACACACACACACACACACACACACACACATATATATATATATATATATATATATATATATATATATATATATATATATATATATATAAGGTATTTATTTATTTCTTATGTGCCTAGCCGATGGTATTCCATTGCTGTATAAGTAAAAGAACACGAATTGCAATTCATAATTACTGAATTGGTTTATGCGAGAGGAGAGCTAGGTTTTAATCTGCAGACAACAAAAGTAATGTAAACAGCCTTTGAAAAGAACAGCGCTTTGAAATAGGTAGCAGTACATTTGAAGTTGCAGAAGAGTACGTCTACTTAAGAGAGGTGGTCACCGCGAAGCCGAACCACAAATCTGAAGTAACTAGAAAAATAAGAATGGGGTGCAGAACACTGGGCAAGTGTTCTCAAATCATAACTAGTGAATTGCCACTATTTCTAAAGCGCAAGGTATATAACAGCTGCATATTACCGGTACTTAACTACAGAGCAGGAACCTAGAGGCTTACAAAGAGGGTTCAGTTCAAATTGAGGACGACACAGCTAGCAATGGAAATGAAAATAGTAGGTGTAACCCTAATAAACAAGAAGAGAGCAGAGTGTATTAAGGAACAAACGGGTATTAAGGATATCATAGTCAAAATCAAAAAGAAATTGTAATAGGCAGGGCAGGTAGCACGAAGGCAATATGGCCGCTGGTCAATAAGGATCACAGACTGGACTCCAAGAGAATGCAAGTTGGTGAGCGAAAGACAGGAAGATGGGCGGGTAGATGAGATTAGAAAGTTTTCGGTTATGGAAACAGCAAGTACAAGACCGAATTGACAGGCGAAACACGGGAGAGGTCTTTGTCCTGCAGTGGGCGTAGTCATGCTGAAAGAATCATGATGATGATCATAATATACTTATAATCACTTCGTTTTCGCTGCTAGTGCGTCTAAAATGTGGCCGACTTCATCATAATCATCAGCCTGACTACGTCCACTGCAGTGGACCTCCCATGTTCCCATGTTCTGCAAGGCCTCTCCCATGTTCCGCCTGTCAACTCGTTCCTGTGCTTGGTGCTGCCACTTTATACCCGCAAACTTTATTATTAAACTTATCTGACCAACTAACTTTCTGTCTCCACCTAACCCACTTGCCTTCTCTGGGAATTCAGTCCGTTATGCTTAATGACCAGCGATTATCTTGCCTGCGCGCTACATGCCCAGCCCATGTCCATTTCTTTTTTTTATTTCAACTTTATTATCCTCAACCCCGGTGTGTTCCCTGATACGCTCGGCTCTCTTCTTGTCTCTTAAGGATACACCTATCTTTTTCTTTCCATCGTTCGCTGTGTCGTCCTCAATTTTAGCTGAACCCTCTTTGTAAGTTTTCAGGTTTCTGCTCCATAGATAGGTACCGCCGGCAAGATGAAGCTGTTGTAAAGCTTCCTTTCGAGAGATAGTGGCAACCTACTAGTCATGATTTGAAAGTGCTTCCCAAATGTTACTCCACCACATTCTCATACTTCTAGTTATTTACAGTTCGTGGTTCGGCTCGGCGATTATTACCTGTACTAAGTAGACATAGTATTTTACAACTTTAAGTGCACTATTACATATCTCGAAGCACTGTTATCTTCTGAAGCTGTTGTGCATTACTTCTTGTTTTCTGCAGATTGATTTTAAGACCTAACTTCCTGCTTTCCTTGTCTGACTCTGTAATCATGAGTTGCGATTCATCCCCTGAGTTACACAGCAATGCATTGTTATTGGTGAAGTGCAGGTTGCTAATGTACTCTCCCTTAACTCTTATGCCTAACTGTTTTCATTTTAGGCCTCTGAAAATCTTCTGTAAGCACGCGGTAAATAGCATCGGTGAGATTGTATCTTCCCACCTTGCACTCTTCTTGATTGGTATTCTGTTGCTTTTCTTATGGATCATTATATGGTAGCAGTTGATCCCCTGTATATTTTTTCAAGATGTTTATATATGCTTCGTCGACGCCCTGATTTCACAGTGTCTGCATGACTGCTGATATTTCTACTGAATCGAACGCCTTCTCGTAATCTATGAAGCCTCTGTATAGCGATTGGTTGTATTCTAAGTATTTTTCTATTACTTTATTCATAGTATGAATGTGGTCGATTGCTCAGTAGCCTGTTCGAAATCCTTCTTGTTCCTTTGGTTGATTGAATTCTAATGTTGTCTTAGTTCTGTTAGCTATTACATTTGTAAATAGCTTGTATACGACGGAGAGCAAGCTTATCGGTCTGTTATTCTTCAAGTCCTTGTTATCTCATTTCTTATGGATTAAGATGATGTTAGCATTCTTCCGAGATTCTAGTACTCTTCCCGTCAGGAGACTCTTTGCAAACAGGGTGGTTAGTTTTTCTAGCCCAATCTGTCCTCCGTCTTTCAGCAGATGTGATGTTACCTGCTCCTCACCAGCAGCTTTGCATCTTTGCATTCCCTTCAAGGTTTTTCATACCGACTTGTTCAACACTAATAAATGGCAGCCAAAGACCGGAGCGAAGTCTTAGGCCCGTAGCCTCTGTGACGTTTCATGCATGCGTTTTAATAACGTTTTACAGCGCGGGCTACTTCTGGTGCTCATATAGGCACGTCAGTCTGCTAAAGTGAATTTGCAATAAGTCATTATAGTTCAGTAAAAAACACATTGTAGGAACACCTTTACTTTGTAGGTTTTAGGCAATTGCCAATCACCTGCTCTGAGTTATGGTTACAGCTTCGGCGTCTCAATGGGTTTACGTTATATGATTGAGTCCTTACTACAAATTAAAAAAAAACACTATTACTAACACTGTACACTATTATTTTTAGTTTTTTAGCTTTTTTGGTATTAGCTTTTTGGTTTTTGTGAGCGTATAGGTTCCCAAAGTTAATGACTACACGATCATGCGTGCAAATCCGTAAATGATGATTTACGTAGAGACAGCACTCTTCCATCCATCTCCTATAATTTCACGCTGTACAATCTGGAAAAGGCGATGAGAATACCTAAAACATTATTGTTTACGCTAACTTACATAGGTTGGGTTCTGTCCGAACGGTTAGATGGGGACGCTGGTGATGGTTGGACAATTTTACCCTCATAGACTGCAAGATGGCCTAATCGTCGCAATGCATCACGGTTGATTGTGCCTGAAAATTAGTCCATGATAACAATGCGTCAAACAAATCAGCCTGGTTATGAACATGGTGCACTTAGTTCACCCAAGGTATTTTTTTCACGCTTATTTGCTCTACGGTATTTTTTTTAGTAGAGCACGTGCTTTTTGTCAAGTAATTACAAAGCTTTCTATTGCTTCAATGAGATGATTTCGTTTGCTTTCCGCAGCAACGTTTTTATGGCTGTTATGCGAGTGTTATCAAAACTCACAAATTTATGCTGCACAGTTAATGCCTGTTGCCCTGCTGAAAAGACCACAGAACACTATCTCGCAGTCCCTCAAACCGCGGAGAACGACGACGAAGTGATTCTGGCGTAGAACACTGCTGTCACTATCTGTAATTTTTCAAAGTTTTTCTGCGACTCTGTGGAAGACACCGTTCCAGTGACTGCGGCGATGGACGTGGATTCGCCTGGGCTTCCACCACAACCATCGACGTCGTCTGCAGCTACCACGAGAAAGCGTACAGGCCACCCGAGTGATGCCGACAGCGAAGACACGCTGATTTACTCTACGGCCAGCGACGAAAGCTCCGATGAAGGCGACATCGTGCCTGTGACAAGGCGGCAGCGAAAAAGAAGACTAGTGATGCCGTCTCCAACAACAAGTAAGAATGTGACGACGACGCGAGAGCCCACGATATACACAATTCTGTTTGTGCCGGTCAATGCGGCTCATAGTCTCAAGCGGCTAAATCGTCAAGTCACGTCTAGGTTTCTTGAGGAACTTGCCCAGGGAGAGATCGCGGACGTGCGGATCAATGGCCGTAAGAATATCCTCGCCGTAGACATCACTCAACGAAGCACATTGGAAGTGCTGAGCAACGTCAAGATGTTGGATAACATCAATGTTCGCTCATATATACCTGATGGCCGCGACTCTACGGCAGGCGTCATTTACGACGTCGACATTTCCATCAGCGAAAGTGACTGCTGCTCTCATAAAACCGGTGTCTGCAGAACCTACTATACTGCAAGCTCGTCGCCTTGGCAAATCACGCTGCGTGAAGCTCGTGTTCAAGGGTGACAGCCTTCCATCGCAAGTCAAGGTCGGCCATTTTCGACACACAGTGCGACCCTTCGTACCAAAGCCCCTTCAATGCCGGAAATGTTATAGATTGGGACATGTCAGTGCTGTTTGTACAAACCTGGCTGTGTGCTCGCTATGCTCAGAATCACATAGCGCAGACGCTTGCCAGGCAGAACTTCGAAAATGTCGAAACTGTCATGACCCTCACGAAGCATCGTCGAAAGATTGCCCAATCATGAAAAAGGAAATGCAAGTGTTGAGGCAAATGGTCCGGGATGGCTCAACTCACAGGGACGCCGCTGCCCAAGTACGACGCTGGCAGTCTCGTCGCCGAAGTCCCCTGAGGAGACCCAGTGCTGAAGCAAGGATTGAACCTCACCAAACGACCACCGGCATACCACCTCAAGCGTCCATACACGCCGACAACAAATCCTCCAAGCAAGACAAGAGCATCACCGGCTCGCCTGAAGCATGGCCAGCGCTGCCAACGATAGACCCACCGTCTGAGCCACCGCATCGCTCGTCTACAATCACTTCGGAACGAGAATACGGTGATAGTCGCGAAAAAGAAATCGTAGCCATGGTAAAGGCCCTTATGAATACCATTCGTATGCTCCTCACTAGCATTGACAGTCCGGCTGCAAAGAGTGCACTTCAGTTAGTGGATGCGCTGAAGCCGGTGCTATCAAGTCTGGAAAGGCACCATGGCTCCGTCTCTGCAAGCCTTTCGTAAAGAGGTCAAAGGAGCTTCGATATTTCAGTGGAATGCCCGAGGCCTCAAGCCCCGCATTTCTGATATACGACAATTTGTGTTCAAAAACAAGTTTACAATTATTGTTATCTGTGAGCCAAGGCTACACAATGCAATACGACTATCCAGGTACGAAGCCTTCAAGTCCGCTACCTGCAACGAACAGAGTAAAGTCATTGTATATATCAGATGCGACCTTACCTATATCGAGCACCGTGTAGGACCTCACGATGACAACCAGTATCTGTGCTTGACAGTTAAACGTAGAGACCTCAATTTCACGCTCGTAGGCGCAAATATATCACCTTCGAACCGTTTTGAACCTGAAAGACTACGTGCACTGTTAACAGCCACACCTGGACCATGGATCATCACCGGATATTTCAATGCTCACCACCCACTATGGGGAAGTCAGAAGACAGACAGTCGCGGAAGGCAAGTATTCTCCTTTGCTCTGGAGCAGCAGCTGCTTTGTGTAAACGACGGAAGCCCAACGTTTCTACGGGGAACGACATACAGCAGCTGCCTTGACTTGACATTTGTGTCACGAAGCCTAAATGGAAAGGTCAAGTGGTTCGCAGACTATGAAACTCATGGAAGCGACTACGTACCAACTTATTTGAAGATCAAGGGCCTTGAAAAATCGCCTAACTACGACACTTCGACTCGCATCGACTGGACAAAGTTCAGGTCACTGACGGAAAAAAGATGTCAAGAAAATAAAACGCCTCCTCTTGACACCCTCGAGGATATGATTAGAGGTGCTACTCAAGAAGCGACCTATCATATTCAACATACTTCAGATTATTGTCAATATCAAGCGGAATTGGAACGGCTCAGAGCGATCCGTCGTCGCGCAGAAAGAAGATATAGGTGCACTAAGTCCATTCACGACTTGAGGGAGGCAAGGCGCCTACAGAAAAAAATTAAGCGGCGAATCATTTCACTTCAATACTTTCGCTGGAAACATCTGTGCGAATCTTTGGATCCACACAAGCCTTTGACGCAGACATGGAGGATTGTCCGTGGCCTACGAACATCGCCACATCAACATCGCCCCTTCAAGTGTCTTTCTCTCCACCGAGGACGCACCGAAATTGAAGTAGTAGATTTCTGCATGAAAGTTGCCGGTCATGCGTCCACGTGCACCACGAGCCACCTAGAAAACGCTCCAGTTTCCAGAGATTCAAGAATGGACACCTTTTTCTCTCTAGAGGAACTACAAGCGGCCTTGACGGCATGCAAACGATCTTCATCGCCTGGTCCTGATGGGATCACGTACATGGCTCTTTGCAACCTCGAAGAAGCAGCTCGACGGGCCCTTCTATCCGTGTACAACGACTCGTGGAGCAGCGGATTTATCCCTCATTTATGGAAATCCAGCCGCCTCGTCCCTGTGCTTAAACCAGCTAAATCTCCTCTGCACTTGACCTCTTATCGCCCCATCGCGCTTACCAGCTGTTTCGGGAAAGTGATGGAGAGGATAATTTTGACTCGTCTAGAGTGGTACCTGGAGCGCTACGAGGTATACCCTCATGCTATGACGGGCGTTCGGCGTGGGAGGTCCGCAATTGATAACGTTATAGACCTGGTCTCATCTGTTCAGCATCAAAAAAGACTGAAACGTTTATCTGCGGCGTTGTTCTTGGACGTGAAAGGTGCATACGATAACGTATCACATGAAGCCATTCTGGATGTCATGGAAAATGTTGGATTAGGGGGTCGGGCTTACCAATGGATCCACAGCTATCTGAAAGGCAGAACTTTCTTTGTACAGACGGAGAATGGCACAACAACGCACCATTGCAACCGTCGAGGTGTGCCTCAAGGCGGCGTTCTTAGCCCCACACTTTTCAATCTAGCGCTACTCGGCCTGGTTGATGCACTTCCAGAATCTGTCCATCTATCAATATATGCAGATGACATCTGCACCTGGGCGTCAGGCGTAACACGCCTTCGTTTGCGTGCCCGGCTTCAGAGAGCGGCAAAAATAGCGACAAAGTACCTGGAAAAACGGGGACTAGAGCTGTCATCAGAGAAATGCTCGCTTATAGCATTCACGCATAAGGCTATGAGCCCATATGTTATTAAAATCAACGGACACACGATCAACTACGTGAAGACCCACCGATTCCCCGGAGTCATAGTTGATCGCGACCTCTCCTGGAGCCCTCACATCGCCCACATGAAAACTAAACTCACCATGATCACCCACGTACTGAGGTTTCTTGCTGGAAAAACGTGGGGTGCATCGGTACAAGCAATGCTCCAACTGTACACTGTTTTGTTCCTCGGTTATATGCGATACAGCTTACCCGTGCTTTGCGGGATCCGAAGAACAAACTTGCGCGTCCTCCAGTCGATCCAAGCCCAAGCCCTGAGGATATGCCTTGGTCTCCCGAGATGCGCGTCTACAGCAGCGACAGTCATCATTGCGCGTGATTATCCAGTCAACGCATACATCCGCGTAGACGCTTTGAGAATGCACTTAAGACATTTCGCTCGGCTTCCATCTCATCACCTAGCCTCACTTCGAACTTCCAGGCCCCACTCAGCGCTCAGCGCTACTGTAGCTCAGCATTGCGCAGTGCTTCCATTGCACTTCACGCATGCAGCACAGCTGCCGATACCATTATGGTGCCTACACCCACTCAAAGCCCTTCTTACAATTCCTGGCATCCAAAATAAGAAAAAGTCGTCGCATCTAGCCTTGAAACAGGCCACATTACTTTTCCTGCAAGAGAAGCACAACGGACGCCTTCACATTTACACGGATGGCTCGGTGTCTTCAGTAAGCTCTGCAGGGGCGGTGGTTATTCCCGCGAGGAACATCACAATTAAATTCATGACATCGCATTTGACGTCGTCGACAGCTGCAGAACTTGCAGCCATTCGTGCAGCTCTGGAGTTTATAGTGAAAGAACCTTCGGGAATTTGGTCGATCTTCTCGGACTCGAAGGCATCTCTTCAATGTCGTATATCACCCTTTCGCCATGGACCTAATGAACAGTTAGTAGCTGAAATAAGGCTTCTTCATCACCAAGCAACCGAAAAACAGCACAGCATAGTGTATCAGTAGATACCAGGCCATTGCGGTATATATGGCAATGACCGCGCAGATGAGGTCGCTAGATCTGCACACGATGGTACCCAATACACAGCAATCCCGTTCTCAAGAACCGACGCAGCTACGAGACTTCGTTCGCTTGCACGTGACCTCACACTGGTACAGTGGAACTCGACAGACTTCACAAACGCGCGCCTGCATAACTTGGATCCCGATCTGCAGCTTCGTCTTCCCCCAAGGATATCTCGAGCTGAGGAGACTCTTCTATGCCGCCTGTGGCTTGGAGTGGCCTTCACGAATGCATACTCTTATCTCATCGGGATGGCCAGCTCTCCTACATGCACTTACTGCAGTTGCGAAGAAACCATCGCGCACCTTCTGTGTGAGTGCACCTATTTCAACGTGCAAAGACAAGAACTCTCTGCAGCTCTGGATAGACTAGACAATCGGCCTTTGTCGGAACAAAGGATTCTGGGTCATTGGCCAAGCCCATCCTCAGCCCAGGAGGCTTTGAAAGCTTTGCTGCGCTTTTTGCGGACAACTGGCCTCAGAAACAGACTTTAGTGTCTTATACTCTTTGATGTTGCCTTTCCTCTGTCGCATTTTTTTTTGTAATTTCTCCCTCTCTTCGCAACATTTCTTTTTAACATTTATCATTCCCCTCACCCCTTTCCCCAGCACAGGGTAGCCAGCCGGTCTAAGAACTGGCTAACCTCCCTGTCTTTCCGCTTAAACTTTCTTCCTCCCTCAAACCGCCACACAGGAACAGAAATTTTCGTGCTAGCAAGCGTTCTGCGAGACGCGACAACTCATGCTTCACTCTTACAGAAAAGATTGTTTGATATGTGGGGTTTAACGTCCCAAAACCTCCCTATCATTATGAGAGACGCCGTAGTGGAGGGCTCCGGAAATTTCAACAACCTGGGGTTCTTTAACATGCACTCAAATCTGAGCACACGGGCCTACAGCATTTTCACCTCCAAAAATGCCTCCATCAAAAATGCAGCCGCCGCAGCCATGCGATTTGATCCCGCGACCTGCGGGTCAGCAGCCGAGTATCTTAGCCACTAGACCACCGCAGTGGGGCCTCTTACAGAAAAGAGTTTGCTTGAAATTGGGTCAATAACAACACCGCGTTTTTAAACGACAAATCGCAACTTGTCAGAACATTTATTTTACCATACCAGCGCAATATAAGCAGCAACTCGACAAATACTTTGTCATTTTTTCTAGGCAAAAAGGACGTCCGCGGCTTCACAAGAGAATGTATTATTTTTGCTCAATTGTGAGTACGTGGTCTGCTTTGATTGGGCTCGACAAACATGAACGGCTAAAGTGTGCGAAAGCTTGCATAACACCCGGTCTCTTTCCACGTGTGCAGCCGACTGCGTAATCACAAAGATGCAAAGACGGTAATCTTAACAGTATATAGCGCCAACTGGAGGCAAATGATGGTCATTAAAGGCACTACACACCATAAAAGATGCCCGGTGGCAACTTCTCTCTATCATTTCAACATCTACAATAGAAAGCATACAAGTACCGTAAAATTCTTTTCATGAAAACTTCCGCGGGAGTAAACAGAATTTCTATCCTGAAAGCAAGCTTTTAATTCGAAATATCCCAGGCTCATTGTCAAACATTTTAAGCAATTAGATATTTTAGGCAAAGAAACTCCGATCTATTTATGGTGGTGTAATGTAATGAAAGAGCAAACTTGTGGTGCCCTTTACCCGTTCATGTATGCTGGTCAAAGAAGACCGAAGTTCGGACAATATTCATGCTTATCACGTAGCAATCAAAGAATCACTGAGGCGGCTCGAAATTATTCATGAGTTTTCAGAAAGGCTACCCGCACGACCCAATTTCAAAAAAAAAATGATCAAGGCCTGTAAAACAAGATATGGGAACGCGAGAGAATGAAAAGGTTTCGTGTTACCTTGTTCGTTTAATTCTGAAAAAAAAAAATCGGGAGTCTGCACTCTTATATAAGAACACAAGTTTAAACGCACATGATGATTTTTATATAAAATGGCAGATAGTAGCATCCACTAGAACATGCCATCGACCATTTTCGATGAGAACGCAATACCGGCGTGGTTGTAAGTAACGCTCGAATAATGTTCAGGAGGAAGCAAAAGGGGGCAGGCCACGGGATCATGTGGCGGAAGTCATCGTCGCGCCATCTAGCGACCAGACACCTGCTGCGGTGCACATGCGCGTCCTGTCGTATCAGTTGGCCGCTCATGTCGATCCGTCTGTCGTGGTCAGGGCACTCGTCGCGAAAGCAAGAACGGGATGTCGCTTTCTTTGCTCCATCAATTTTAATGCGATAGCGTTTGAGAGCTCGCGTCGCAGAAATTACACCGTCGGCGTCGGCCCCGTTGGTTGATATGAGGGGTTTAACGTCCCAAAACCACCAAATGGTTACGAGAGACGCCGTAGTGGAGGGCTCCGGAAACTTCGATCACCTGGGGTTCTTTAACGTGCACCCAAATCTGAGCACACGGGCCTACAACATTTCCGCCTCCATTGGAAATGCAGCCGCCGCGGCCTGGATTTGATCCTGCGACCTGCGGGTCAGCAGCCGAGTACCTTAGCCACTAGACCACCGCGGCGAGGTGTTGGCCCCGTTGGTTGTGAACGAAAAATTGTCCGGGAGTGAAAAAGCTCGTTTCAAAGATCGCCGCGGGAGGCCGCTACTAGTCTACGCGTGCGCGCGCGTTCACACTGACAAAGCCACGTATTCGAAGGAAAAAAAAAGTGCTGAAGGTCACGACGCGTGGATGACGTAGTTTTTTGCCCTTTCCACGCTTTCCTGATTAGCGTCTAGCACTTTTGTTAGGACGAGAGAAGATTGATTGATTGATATGTGGGGTTTAACGTCCCAAAACCACTCTATGATTATGAGAGACGCCGTAGTGGAGGGCTCCGGAAATTTAGACCACCTGGGGTTCTTTAACGTGCACCCAAATCTGAGCACACGGGCCTACAACATTTCCGCCTTAGGACGAGAGAAGAGAGAATGCAATTGCAGCATAGAACAAATTTTTGTGACTCCACTCACACCGGAATGATTTTTAAAATGTTTGCAGCGTTGAATAAGCTCTTTTAATGAATTCACTTCATGGTTACTTGAAAAATTGTTTCTGTACCACTTTAACGCATTTTGTTCGACAAGTTTTACGACAAAAACGAGCCCAATTGGCGATTTGTAGGCGCATTTGGGAGGCCTTACACTACGTCGAAAAAGGCCGCGATAGTGCAGTCATCGCCGCTAAAAACACACAGGAACTTTTAAACAGCTCTAAAAATGAACAACTATGTCCATCTAGCGGGAAAAAAATGTCATGCCTTTTCAGACGCGTTGATCAAGCAAACAGCAAACGCTAGATAGTGTGCTGCCATCTGTGAGGCATTGTCGGACTCTTTAAGGTCTCCTAGATGGCAAGCGCGCGGCGTGTATCTTGGAGGGCATGCGACTCTTGCTTTAGATCAAACACCTGTATGTATATTCACGCGCACGTGATGGTACAATCTACTGTGTGTGTATGTGTGTGCGCGCGTGCGTGTATGTGTGTAACAAAACATATTAATAAGTACGCACTTAGCGGTTGAAGGGTGCACTAAAGGGCTGAATTTCGCTATCGCGTTCAACTCTTAAAGGCGAAGCTTAAGGGTCCCCCAATTTATTGTGCTGTTCTTCTACACAGAGGCTGTGGCGGGGCCGGTAAGCGCTGCGCTCGTGTCATTGTTTATACCTGTCGATTAGCATAACTAAGCATAGCGAGCATAGTACAAGATAATGAAGCCAAGAACGTAAAATTAAGTTCCCTCAGCCGAGTTTGCTTGTCGCATCAAGCCAAGCTATACTTTAATGAGCCTGGTTAAATATAAGTAAGTGCATCCAAAACTAACCGAACCTCGTTGAGCATGTCATCACATAATAAAGTCAGGTGAAAGTTGAAATAAGCGCAGCGTACTTTCCCGTTTTCATGTTAAGCTTCGTTACGCCCAGATGGGTCGAGTTAAGTACAGCCTTTTCTAAGTATGCATTGTTGATTATGCTATCCCTTAATTCAGCTGAGCAAAACTAGCTTGCAAAGGCAAACCTTAACCACGTGCCTTAACCAGCCCCGTCGCAGCCGCTGCGTAAAAGAACGGCACAAATTTGATGGAACAAAGAAAGTGGCCCCCAGTTGGCGTTTTGGCTACGAGCGGCGTAACCGCGTCGGCCAGAGCGGCCTTTGAGGTCACCTGATACGACTGGACACGCTTGCGTGCTGCAGCAGGTATCAGGTGCAGATATCGCGTCGATGCCTTCTGCTACGCGTCCAGTTGTCTACACACGTTTTCTCACGCCAGTACTTACGTACACATGGGCATCTACAATCAAACACTACCGTATTTAAGGGGCATGTAATAATCACGTCCTGAACATTTTCGTAAAGTATAGATCTTATCGCTCTTTAAAAACACAGGTGGTCGATAGCTTCCGGTTCTGTGTGCCGGCGTAGCCTAGCAGTGTTGGTGAGGAACACAAGCCTCAACAAGTAGCCAGTTCATTTTCAAGAGTTTTCTCCCTGTGTCTGGTCACATATTTTATAAACACTTTTTTAAGCTGGATACAAGCATACAAGAGTTAGTTCTTAACTTTGAGCGCTTTCTTTCAACCTGAAAGCGCAAAAAAGTCTATCCTTATTCTAGCACAACTTAAAACACAAGATGTTCGTTTCGGTGCTAGAGAGTAATAAATGAAGTGACCAGAAGTTTCTCTTGTGGCAACACGAGCTGATTCTATTGTTATGTTGAAACCGACCGAAAAGGTGAATAAGTGTATAAAAATATCAGAGCTTCTTTTTTGCGCATGCACATATTTCTGGTTACATTAGCTGGCACAGTGTGTACTGAAGCCGTGTTTGAGGTCAAAGCTTTGAATCTTGCTAACCGGGCAGCAGCTACCTCCGAGCATATTACGCAAAGCTCAAAACGGAGAAATAACGAAGAAAGCACAACGTAACCAATTCTTTTATGCGAACAAAAAAAGAAAAAAAGGTGGACCACCGGGCCAACTCACCAGCGCGCGTTAGCACAACCATGTTTCAGTAAGGTCATCAAGAGCGAATACGGCGTACTTTTTATATATAGCGACGGAGTGCTCCAGTGTCGCCTTGTAACACACCGCGAATAACAGAATGGCGGCAACTGTCGCCACCGCTCTAAAAACTGCCGGACGCACAGTATATAGAGGAGTCTAACATCCTCTATGAGGAAATGCGCCCAAATTTTGTGCTCGCGAGCACGTCTGTTCTCGGTGAGATAACAAGGAGACTACTTTCGAGTGATGGGCTTAACCTGTCTTGGCTTCTTTTTTTTTTGTAGTTCGCTTTCCGCAGTGACAGTTTTCAGAACAGACCTCAGGCGTAGTAGGCATGTATTTCGACACTGTTCAGGTTTCGCCGCGGGGTTTCATTGCTCGTTCGCTGTCTATTTCCCACTCAGCAGGCCATTACGTTTTCGCTGAGCAAACCATATGCCACAATTTCGTAACCAGTACAGATCTCCACGCTTTCGAGTTTCTCGCTATTGTCGTTCCCCTCAATTCGATCAAGGGAATCATATATCTATATGGTTACCATGCCAATTTAATTAACGATGAAATACTATTCCCCAAGAGAGAGAGAGAGAGAGAGAGTGAGAAAGAAAAGGCCGGGAGGTTAACCAGATATTAGCATCTGGTTTGCTACCCAGCACTGGGGGCGGGGAAGTAGGGGCAAGAAAGAGGGAGTAGATAGAGAGAAAAAAAAACAAAAAAACGCACGCACACTCATAAAAAAACGGAAACACACACAGGAAGGGCGTTCTAGCTACAACCGTTCAGTTAGGCGGGTCGATCGCAAAGATTCAATTGTGGCTATGAGTGATGGCGCCAGGATTAGTCGCTAATTTACTCGATGACTGAATTGAGGTGTGAGCACAACGCGAGAAACTTCATAACTAATGAATACTGTCGAGCACATGCTATATGCTCTCCGGACGGTGAAAAATGAGGTGATACCGAACATGCTTCCCCAATGCGAGGCTTCTCAAATGACCTCACTTGCAACAGACTTCGGAAAGTTGCTACATTCTTTCAAAGAGGCGATCACTGATCAAAAACTAAATTTTTAAGTAATATTACGGAAGAAAGTGTGAAGAGCCTTACGCTACACGCCTAGGTTTTTATAGACATTTTCTTTTATAGAGGACCAAGCACCAACTGCATCGCTCCGGTGCTAAGTGGGATGCATTGCCCTTCTCTCACTGGAAACTAAAAAGCTAGAGCAAACTTGGTGAGCGTTTTCAATACACACATGCTAGTTAGGAACATGTAAAAACAAAAAAACAGAGCCCCCCTCTCAAAAAAAAAAAACGAGAGCAGGGGCGCTATGCAGGATCACCCGAGCATGGCGGAACTCGGAGTCAGCTAGAGATCTTTCCAAGCTCTGTCAATGCCCCATTTTAAATGAGCCAACAGTAGGAAAACGTGAAGTCCAGCCCTGAGCACGCTGCGTTTCATTGGTTTTGATGGAACTAGGCATTGCGTCAAGGATGGCCGAGAAAGTTGGGCGGTGTTTTCAAACCACAAGCAGCATCTTTCATTTGTTTGTCGGTCGACTGAGTGCCGAAGCGACCCATGCAATATAATTTTGAGAAAATGTTTGTCAATATATTTACCAATGACACGAGGTGGTCAAATTTATTTTGAAGCTTTTATTGCCTGCCCTCTGTCTGTTTTGGTATATTCATCACGGTGGCCTCTGAAATTAGTTCTGGCCATGTGTATGACATCATGACCGCAGGTAAACTCGAGGCCAGGTGTCAATCATCATGGTCGGCCCGCACATTCTAGCACGTTCCTTCGCTGGTGCGTGCCTTCTTCATCGTATGCAAGCGACCAAGCACGTGCGCCCGGCTAATTAGCGATTTATCTGGGTAGTATACTTGACTAATTAGGCCAGAACATGCTATGACTAAACTGATTACGCCAAGTCCTGGATAGGCCAAAGTAATTACGCCGCATCTTGATGATTTGTGGGGTTTAACGACCCAAAACCACCATAAGATTATGAGAGACGCCGTAGTGGAGGGCTCCGGAAATTTAGACCACCTGGGGTTCTTTAACGTGCACCCGAATCTGAGTACATGGGCCTACAACATTTCCGTTTCCATCGGAAATGCAACCGCCGCAGCCGGGATTTGATCCCGCGACCTGCGGGTCAGTAGCCGAGTACCTTAGCCTCTAGACCAACGTGGTGGGGCGTACGCCGCATCTTAAGACCATGCTAACGAAGCCATGTAAAGCTAGCACTCTGCTAACTAAAGTATGCTAGTTGATGAGCTAAGTCATCCCAACTAACGTAACGTTAATCATAAGCACGCCAAGTAAAGTGCTTCTACTTATTCCTTACTAATTTGATGATGATTATCACCACGTTAATAAAAATTACGTTTATTAGTTTCATATACTGACCTTGCTAATTGTGCCCGAGATAATAGTCTTTTAAGTGAAACCTTATCAATGAAGACAAAACAAATCAGTGTAATGGTCATACAACGCCGCCTTAGTCACTTCGTATAATCAAAGTTAAGACAGAGCTCATGCGGTCTTAATCTTCGAAGCCGACCGAGCGGATGAGTTAAAAAGCTGCAAGAAGCTAAGCTAACACAATATCCTCTATGGCTCCAGCCCTTCACAAGTAGTGTAAGCTTACCAAATTAGTTTATATGCAAAGAAGCTGCCACCTAGTGTTCACCGCATCAAACGCTTGACAGTCACAGTCACGAGTTGAACTGGGGCCTTCTCAGAATCAGCTTGTTTGTATCCAAGTTCACGCGTCAATCAGTTTGATTGACAGATGCCCACGGCGAAGATAGGGCACGCCCACCACATTTGTTCGTGTCGAGAAGCAGTAACGTGTAGCGACCCAATTAATCCATCAGCTTTATCGCACAGACTTTGCGCACACGCACGCAGAAGCAAAAGTGGCATCACCACGCGGCGGCTATGTATCGCATTCAATTTGACCGCGCTCACGACGTATACACTCACAGCCGCGTGGCCGCCTTCATTCGAGCGCACCTGGTGACAACCTGTGCTTATATTTGTTCGAAATATTTGATAGAAGCGAAACGAGCAACGCCTCGTTATGGTGGTCTGATGGCTAAGGTACTCGGCTGCTTACCCGCAGTTCGCGGGATTGAATGCCGGTTGTAGCGGCTGAATTAACGATGGTGAAGAAAATGCTGTAGGCCCGTGTGCTCAGATGTGGAGGCACGTGGTCAATATTTCCGGAATCCTCGACTACGGTGCCTTTCATAATCTTACGGTGGTTTCGGAACTCTCAATCACATATATCAATCAATCAAACGGGCAGCAGGATAGTGCTGCGTGGGCACCCTTGCTGCCTTCGGAATAAAGGTATAATAATTTCTAACATTTTACGTCCCAAAACCACAATAATATTGTGAGAGACGTCGTAGTGGAAAGCTGCAAAGATTTTGAACACCTGGTGTTCTTTCACTGCACCTAAATCAAGCCTACTGGTCTTCAGCATTTAGCCTCTATCAAAACACAGCCGCTACGGCCGGGGCTCAATCCTGCTGACTTCGGCTCGGCACTCCAGTACCATACCAACTGGACTATCGTGGATGGTTTGAAATAAATGAAAAACAAACTTCATTTTTGCCGAAATAATGAGTCACTGCACGCAGTTTGTGCATGCATCACAGTGATGACCCCTTTCGCTTTGTTTAATTTTCTTTCAAGTGCCAGGTAAAGTGTATTATAATCGACCAAGATGCACATACGGAGCTAGTAAATATATAGTGTTTTGTTATTCTATTTTTTTTATTCAGGCGCGAACGAGCAACTTCCATAGAAGCACGTTTTTTTACACACTGCGCTCGTTCGCGCAGTCCTTATGTAAGTGTCGCTTCCATGGCCTGTTGCTGTAACCGCTTCGTCGCAGCACGTGAAGGCTTGAACGTGACGAACGAGCCGATGGCTGCAAGTTATTGCAGTGCCCCTGGCGTTGATGCGAAATTAAAGGACCGTGCATGCATACCTTCCAACACATTCGAACGAGCCTCGTGCGGGAAGCTGGTCTTGTGATCAATATCAACGGACTGAAAACGCTGCTTACTTTGTTAAAGAGCTTCTGTTGAATGTAAATTCTTAAAAAAATAGTACTAAAATACTTATAAGCTCAAACGTTTAGAAAGCTCCACGACCACGAATGTGAAATGAGGTAATGGGGCGCAAAAAAAAATCTATTATAACTGGAACAGGTGCCCTCCGGTAAAAATTTAACGATGTAAAGATGTATAATAATTTCTTTGACACTTCGGACATAAACATACATCATATTTTGAAGAACACATAACTTAATCATAGCAACTTGGAATAATTATGTATCTGATGTTTTAATTGATTCAAAGCACTTTCCCGCCGAGTCAGAGAAACTGCCTGTGCTGAATATTCAGCATCATGCATTAGAAAAAGAATACACTTAGTTTATCTATGGTGGGAGACTACAGTTTGAATGCATGGCAGCATCCCAAGCACCGCGTTACACTTCGCAATAGCTGACAATCGTTCGGCTATCATGAAAAACTGCCAGTTTTTCATAATTATGTCTTGCTTTTAGCACTCAAATGTTCTGACCCGTTGTGCTTATTGTCATTCTTGTCATTTATTGTATACAAGGTCAGTTTTTCCCCCTTTACGGCTTTTCTTCACGGCGTGTTGTGCCAGTTAAGCGGCTCAAACTATACCTATGTGAGTGCTCCCGTATACAGCCATATCGCGTCATCATTACCATAACCAAACTGGATGCCCCAGCGTTGCATGTGTTTACTGGTGGAAAGATCAGTTTCTGTATTTTTGGACATACTGCTTGCGTGTTGCATATCGCGAAAATTTGGATTTTGGCCCCCGTTGATAACCGTTATATTCAGCGTCTTTCGTTCATTTTGCAAGTTAGCACTAACTAGTTGACCTTGGGTGTTTCAAAGGCTATCAATATGATTTGAATGGGTTAGTGCTTGCATCTTTCAATTCTCTGCGTTCCTACAACAATGGAAATGTTGGTCCCCTAGTTACATTTTTGGCTAGTTCATGGGCTCCACTGCATTACCGACTTTTGCTACACTTACAACGTAACAGCATTCAAATATTACTATTTTAACGAATGAGGAGAAGAGCGGAGCACAAATAGTCGACTAGATTTTTGCATGACTAGCGTGCATACGGTTGTAGCCGGCAGGGATAGGATTGGACGGCGCCAGTGGACTGTCATTCGTTCGTCACTAATCCTGAGTAGTGTAGTATAGTGTAGTGAAATGCGTGTGTGCGTGCGTGCGTGCGTGTGTGTGTGTGTGTGTGTGTGTGTGTGTGTGTGTGTGTGTGTGTGTGTGTGTGATAGAGAGAGAGAACTGAATCACCGAGGCACTCATGTTGCTCTGGTGGACTTATAATCATTAGCACTACCAGGTACTAACAGTTGTTGCAACAATACCTATGCAGTTCTTATGTGCCTTCAATATCAACGCGAAGAGGAGAAGTAGGTGAGTGAACTGAACCGCAATGTCTTCTATTATCTTGTTAGCACATTTCATATACTGTTACAAGTATTCTTTAAAGTTTCCTTTAAAATATAAATCTGATCCTAATAACGTTGTTAATGTGGGTTCCTTCAGCGAAGTCGAACTGATTGAAATTTCAGAACATAGAGTAATGGCACCAGTAACGCGAGTTACTTTTTTTTCCTGTAATGGTAAAGGTAACGCGCTACCCTTACTTCTTGTTGGAGGTTACGTAGGGTGGAAACACCTTTCTTTTTTGTTAGCGTAACGAACCACGTATTTAGCTACTATTTTTCGTCCACCAAGGTGTATCACTGCTTACGACACTCGGCTGGTGAGTCGACGGTCACGGGTTCAAATCCGGCTGTGGTCATCACATTTTAGAGGAGGCCAAATGATAGAGGCCTATGTATACTGTGCGATGTCCGTTTACGATATGGAACGCCGAGTCATCAAAATTCTAGCAGCCCTCTCCCACGGCGTTCCTTGTGATTATATGGCGGTTTTGGGACTTCAGACCCCCAATATTTTTTCTTAATCATTACTAGTTGTTGGTCACGCCTATAACACTGGCATTATACCAACTTACCGTCAGAAGTGTGCACTATTGGTTGTTGATAATGATGATGATGATGCCTTCCCTATGGCTCTTGCACACTCAGGTGGATTGGCCAAGGATTGAGGATATGAAATTTAAGGCCTTTCGATCGATACCTAATCCTAACAGAATGAGGATAAGTACACGTAAATACAGAAAGAGTGCAATATTTTTTTGCCATTTCAACCAGACAGAATGATATATATATCGAATTGAAATTGCAGTAATATTGAGCTTCTTGTGTGTTCTTTCTCTTCCAAACCAAGATGACAAAGTACCACACTAGGATCGTTTGCATGAACTCGATGTAGGCGGCTCAAGTAAAATATCTCGCTGACCCAACCTGACCACACCGCGTTTACAAGAACTTTGTCCAGTGAGTTTTATTATTTTTGTTATTGTTGGTTTTGATGTCTACGACTTTGTGGCAGCGCGTGACAGTTCTATCCAAGTTTTATATTTTTAGTTCTGTTCTGCATATCATAAAAAGATCTCTTAGCTTGCGAGTGGGTTCGCCTAGCTGGCTTCAGTGCTCGCTCAGTCCAAGGTGCTAGCATTCACTTACACCTGACGAATGATTTTCAATCGAAACAAACCAACTTGACCGCCTTTTTTAGGTTCCTGTGAACGTGGCTATAGTTCCTATTTTCCATTTAGATGCAATAATACCACGAAGTAAATTGTGAAGGCAATGTCAGGATCTTGTTAAAGCTGGCAGAACAATTTCTTGTAACGGTTGCTTGAGCGCGATAACCTGAGCGCAAAACAATGAAAGTAGCCGTCGCACTGACGACGGGCTTTTATTGTGCAGATGACAAAACATTTAAAGCAAACAAAAGCACTAACACCTAAAGGGTGCATACTTACTGACGTTGTGTAAATTTTTGCGCCAGAACCACCAAGCAGAAACAAAAGAGAGAGAAAACGAAATGCATATCGAATCTGCAATTCACGGCACAGTGACCTACAAGGAAGTCCGTATAAAAGTTCGCTTGGAGGATGATGTTCGCTTATTGAACAGCACAAAACGCTTGCGTAAAACAATGGTGCCAACATTTTTTATTCTTAGTTTTTCTTCATCTTTCAGAACTTCGATTTCCCTAAGCGCACCTGAGACACAAGCATGTTGCAATGCATAGATAAGTGTGCGTCTTCTGCACCTTTTTTTGACGCCGTGAGTTCTTACGCAACCACCAACTACGGCCTTCATAGTAGCTTTCAACGCGAAGCGCCAGTATGTACAGCCCTCGTATCTGTTGTGCATTTTACTGAAGATACCTGGTTAACATGCTACAGTTCAACGCCGAGTGTTTTACATCATATACAGGAATTACGCATGCGCATAACAGCATGATATTTTGTTGCATTATACTGCATCTACCTTTTTTATAGATTTTTTTGTTTTCGTTCGAGCAACTTTGTACCATAGCATAAATATATATAAGCAGCCCCTCCCCCACACCCATCTTGTTTTCATTAGTTTCCGGCTAGAAAGTTGCTTTTCAGCGAGAACGAGTACAACACAGGATAATTTTCCAAACATCCATCGGTGTTTAGTGTAATTTGTCTAGTAGGTATCCGAAAGAAGGGCAATTGACACTTTTTTTTCAAGTTACAAACACGTGAAAAAGAACCGACTGTAAAGGCACGGGAGGGCAAGTAAAAACGCAAGTTTACTTTAATTGATCTTCAGAGATAAATCGGTGGGAATGAAAGCGCACAACTTGCTGTGGGCAAAATCTGAACTGACTTTTTCTTCATTATGCCAGCAGTGGCCTGCACGCCATAAGAATGCCGTTCCATCGAAGCCACATGTCCGCCCAAACATTTTCCTGGGCATCTGTATTCGAAGTGTCAGCGAACCGGCCCGCCTAATGCAGTAGACGCCCCTATCCACCTGGCCCTGGGGTCACTCTTAGCTTGGAACCAGAAACATAGTTAAGGAAAACGCTGTGGACCCGCAGGGCGCGGGTTCGAATCCCGGCTGCGGCGGCTGCATTTTCGATGGAGGCGGAAATGTTGTAGGCCCGTGTGCTCAGATTTGGGTGCACGTTAAAGAACCCCAGGTGGTCTAAATTTCCGGAGCCCTCTACTACGGCGTCTCTCATAATCATATAGTGGTTTTGGGACGTTAAACCCCACATATCAATCAAGGAAAACTCTGTGTACATGCGCGCTTACTTCCTATCGGCTACGGTGAAAACAAGTCAGCCCCGACGCTCATTGTCCAGTCACCACCAACTTATAACCAGGTGTTTGTGGCGGGAACTGAAACGCTTCATTTCTAACTCTAGCCATACAGATGATTGAGAGATTGTGTGTGGATATTGGCACGTGGTGTGCTTGAGATAAGAAAAACACTTGAGGACATGCACTTGCCCGATTACGTTGACCTTGTATTCAGCGCCTCACATAACCAATGCGGCTGTTGTCACATTTATAAAATCCAGCCATCATCAACATGTTAACCTATAGTTACGTTATTAGCAGTTTCAATCACCGTAGTGCGTCAAAAATGTCGTTAGCACAAGGCGCGCACGTGCTAGGTCAATAAACAAGTATAGAATGTTACGAAGTGCGCGGGGCGAAGAAAAAGAAGAAAAACAAAAATAATAAAAAGTAAAGGAACAAAGGAGCTGCTTCAATTTCCTCCCAGCAGCACTTTTCTGCTTTCTAGCAGCTTGGCGACTTGGCTCACATTCTTGAGACATTACTCAAGCAGGTAACAGTGGTGCGCGTGAATGTGCACTTGTTTCGTTGTAAACGCGGCACCGTATTCGTTGAGCCCGAACGGCGCGCTATTTAGTTGCACCACTTCTCGCAAAGGTTCGTTAGAAGGGCTAATTTTCCTTCCGGTTAATGAGATGCAATTACTTTACCCGTATTAGCAACGTGCCCGAGCCCGTCAAACTACTCGTTCACACTTCTCTTTTTATCCTAGGGAAGGAAGAAAGAAACCGCAAATGATCGCACCGAGCTGCTACTCTGTTACGCGTACAGTATCTAGCACCAGCAAAATCGTGCTCATTGAAATTATTCCTCTTTCTCTTCTGAACTCTTTTTGCCTTACGCCTTGTGCTCATGACTTGCACAAGTGTAAAAAGAGAAACAAAGAAGCTCGAGAAAGGACCCCGGCCCGGATGCTGCAAGGGCGCTGTTGATCGTCGACGCTCCGGCGTGGTTACAAATTGATGGAGCATGAATGGGGTAAATCATTTGCATTCGCCGGCCACAATTTGTAAAACAAAGTTCTCTGCAAATGTTAATGGAGGCCGCAGTGCACAGGAGGGTGCCGCAATTAGCCGGTCGCCAGTGGGCAGCCCGAAATTCTTTGACCATGCAGATGGTCACGTCAAGCGCGAGAAGGGGGGGGGGGAGCAAGAATAGGACGAGGGGGGGGGGGCGCATATGTACAGAGGGTGCGGAAAACCGGACGTCACGCTTTCCTTGCGGAAGGAAGCGAACAAAGCAGCACTGTCATCATTCGCTTTTCAAAGACTTAATGAAAAAATGACTGGGTTGGTCATCACTTCGCACCAACCAGGAAAACTTTGTTTAAACTGCCTGAAGAGAAAAGAAATATGCATGCCGTTCAAGCAGTGTTAGTCCACTTCACTGCATATGTATATATATATATATATATATATATATATATATATATATATCTTGCGACACACACACACAAGCACACACAGGTTGCGTGCGTATGCGTCCTAAAGCACGGGCGTTATGGGGTAAATGTGAGGTTTGGACCAATTACTCAGCATTTCACCGCTTGCGAACGTTACACACATTACCGTGTTAATTTACATTATAGGGTTAATAGCTTGAAATGCGCACTTGTATAGCCTTCCAAAAAAAAAAGGGGTGGGGGAATGTTTTGATTGTGAATATGTGAATGAACGCATAGTCAGAATACGACAGATACACGGCACTTTTGATATTCGCCAATAAGCATGCCCAAAATAAGTTTTAGTAGAAAGAAGGAACGCGTGTCCGCTGATATGAACTTTAGTGACTAATAGTTTGGTCTTCGGTGGTAGGTTAATTAGTGCGTGCGAAAAAAACACGAAGTTTCGCGAGTGGTAATTGCTTGCCCTAGGTAAGGCCCAGTCGGTGTTAATTATTGCATGTATCAGCTAGGTGAGAAAACAAGAACGCAAAAGTATATGTTCCAGAAGCTTTAATGACAAAACGGAACAGCGTGCGGAGGGGTAGACGGCGTAAGAGTTTGAGAAGTTAGAGAACATGAAAATTGGCGTCAGAGAAATGGGACTGCTGTCTAGCCTGTTCTCCGTTTTCTTTGCACTGCTTGTAAATACAACAAAAGTAAGCATTTGCACAACAGGATAGAATGTGAAATTCATGCAACTGTAGCTTCGCGTCCAGACAAATTCATTAGAGCAGGCGATGCGGAAACCCAATTATATTGAGAGTTTCACTATAATGTTCAGAGAGCCTGATAACAATGCATGTGAGGATGACCGCGAAGATATACATTGATACTTCTCACTCTCCTAAGCGATATATTTCAATGAAATGGTTAAAGGCAGGGACGTTATCCGGAAAAAAAATGCCCGATTTGCTACCCTGCACAGGGAACCGTGTAAAGGAGAGAAGAAAAAGCAAGACCGACAAAAATGAAATCAACCTTGCTCAACGATTGTGACACTCGTGTGCGTGTGTGTGTGTGTGTTTGTGTTTGTGTACGCGTGCATGTCTATGTGTGTGGAGGGGTGCGTCTGTGTGTGTGTGCGTTCGTAATCATCTGAACATTATTACTCAGAATATTAGCCGGAAAAATATAAACCACAGCTTATCGAAATTTAGTATTTGCTATAGTAAAGCATGACTTCGTACTATAGTGAAAGAATATTGCGGGTCTTCGGACATCTATGCGAAGGGCCCCACAGAACGAATGACGATACCTGCAGGAAAAGTATTGCGCTTTCCCCCAGAATGCCAAGCATTGTAGGAAATAGCAATGTACCACTCAACAACAACAACAACAACAAAACCAGCACGCTTGACCTTCGCTTTCAAAAGTAGAATGTGAGAGCGTTGATTGGTATGTAGCGTTTAACGTCCTAAAACCATCATATGATTATGAGAGATGGAACGCAAGAGCGTAATGACCAGTCTGTGTACGTCACCGCCAACTATTTCCGCCAGTAAAGTCGTGTTTCTGTGCAAAACATTGGCAGTTTCAAACTATTCTGGAATTCCTACAGTAGGTACAGTTGCAAAGTGCCCACTGCACCGTAATTTTTCTTTTTTCGTATTATGGCGATAGCGAATACGCGTCCGTAAGTGTCTACATCACCTGCGCAGCCGCATACTTCGTAATTATTGGACAGCCTAAAGCACTCAGTGGTTGCAAAATTTGCTTGTTTTGACGCCTGGTGTGATTCTGCGATTATGCCCAGGAGCATTATATGCCCTAATAAGACTCCTCATAGAAAATTCGTAAAGTGTGATAGTGAACAGGACTTTTATTTTGTTATTTCTATGCCTCTATTATGAATTTTCCCTCAAGGCCCATGCTGATTTATTGCTCAAAAACAACACCAACATCACCGCAATAACATTATTTTGGCAAAACGAGGTATGCTTTGGCTGGTACCCACTATGAGGGATTGGCCCTTAAACGGGCGTTTATTGTAATGGTGAAAACGAATCGGTAAATTTTGAAAACGAAAAAATAATTGTTGAGTCATTTAGGGAATATAAGAGCAGATAATTATAAGGTGACTTATGAATAAAGTAGGTAAATAAAGACTAATTGAAAGCAATAATTGGATGATAATTCTAAAAAAACTAGAAATTTATTAGGTAAAAAAGAAAAAAAAAGAAATTCAACAAGCAAACATTCTTGTGTCTTTTAGAAATTCACAAACTGCTACGCAGACGCTCCTGTTGCTGTGACCCAGAGAGAAGCCCCAAGGGAAGGGATATTTTCAGAATAAAGGGTAATGTTTAATTTTATGAATATAGTTTCTAAATGTTTCTTCCTGTGGCTTGTGAAACGTCGGTAAAGAAGGAAAAAAATGATCGATGTTTTCTGGCTCTTGACAGTAAGAGCAAAAGGGAAATGGCGCCTGACCAGACCTGTATAAATAGATGCGAAATTTGGCATGGAAATTTTGTGATGCAAGCTTCAAATTTGTGAGAGGGGCTCCATTTATTGATCCAAGCAAAAGGAAGACGACCGTACTCTTGAACTGGTAATCTAATTTTCATGGAATTCTGGAGCAAAGAGTATTTACGAATTGGGTATTCAATGACAAAGCTGGTATCAGGTACAATGGACATTACAGGACCATCTAGAGACCACCGCGTGAGAGTGTCAGCCATTTCATTTATATATATGCCTCGGTGACCTGGCACCCACTCCAATCGCCACGTACTTGAGTGTTTTGGGAATAGAGAAGCGAAAGCATTCCAAGGGGAATACTCGAATGAAGAAGATGAGGCTATAGATCTACATACGAAAAGTGAATCAGTATTAATAATAACTGTCAAATCATTCATTAAAAGTTTTCTAAGGGTAAAAATAATTGCTGTAAGCTCTGCTTCAAATATAGGAGTGTAATCTGAGATACGTACTGACAATGACCAAGGCCAATGTATCTGAGAAGATGCCTACCACCGCTTTCTCTTCACACATGGATGCATTCGTAACAATAACAATAACGATTCTTAATCGAAGTGGATAAGTATTTTAATAAGCCTTTTAGATACCTGTTAGGTAGAAGTTTGGCATTAGAAGATAATATATCATCAAATTCCATTTTGGTTCTTGCCAATGAGTCATTTAAAACAATGTAGCGTATAGTAACATTCAAAGGTTCTAGCTGCTCTTTAACCAACAAAACTTGAGGTCTATGTATTCTAGACCATGGCTCATTCAAAAATGTTCTAGGTACGGAAATGAATACGAACTGTGAACGTCTAACTGAAGATGCGTAAATTTTTAAATACGCTTTAATGGTAAGCATGCGGAATCTACAAGCTAGGGTGGGGATTCGGGCTTTTTGATGTAGCACACTGTTCGCAATAAATTTCGGAACCTCCCGACAACTTCGAAGGGCCTCTCGTTCTAAGATAACTACGAGAATAATCTTAAATGCTGCCCCCCTCCCCGAATATAAAACGCGACCAACTTCTACAATTCGGCGAACCTACATACGATAAATCATTATTAGACTGTCCTTGCGTAGGTCAGTGTGGTGTAGACCAAGTTTCCAAATTGTTCCAATATGACGAGTTGCCTTAAATTTAATATGCTCAATTTGATTTTACCAAGTCACTTTTTTATCATAGATAAATCCTAAATATTCAACACAGCCATTTTGTGGTAGCACCTCTTGGTGGTATTAAAGGAAATGCTAAATGAAGAATTCAAAGGAAAAACAGTAACAGGACCTTATCTAACAGTTAGTGTCATTAGAATCTGTTGAATCCAAACTTCTAATGTTGCTAAATATGAATGTAGAGTGTGAAGAATCAATATCACATGCAGCAGCGAAGAACGCAATGCCATATGCTTATACATACACTCCGACGTTATTGTGGAGCAAATTTGAACCTAATAAGATATTAAATAAAATGGGAGAAAGGACAGGACCTTGAGGAACCACTGTGTACTGACTATATTTTGGGGAATATAATCCTCGTTGGGAACAATTAAATTTTCTATCCTTTCGAAATTTGTACACACAATAATATACCACGGGAAGTTCAAGCTCCGTGACGTGTTGAGTAGGGTGGTATTTTCTATGGTGTTATATACCTTATCCAAATCTAGAGTCACTTATGCTGAAAAGTGACGCCTGTGACGAGCAAACTTAGCGCGTCCTTCTAAATCAATATGTGCATCCTAAATGGAACATCTTGGTGCAAATCCTATCTGACGAGGACTTAGTACTGAGTTGTCTGTCCTAACTAGAATGATTATAAGTTATAATACTCTTTCAATTAACTCTATTACATGCAAAGGCAATGCGACAGGTCTTATGTTATCAATATGTGCACCTGAACCTTATTTATTAAGCGAGGGGATCATTATTTCAAATTTTCTAATCTGGAAGAAGCCAGCCATTCCTAAGTGAATGGTTAACGAGATTAAAAAGATTATGAAGAGTCTCCTCGAACAGCGTTTTTAACATACATGTCGTAATGCTGTTTGGACCTGGAGCACGTGGCCACTTCAAGGAGGAGTCTTCCTCCTCTGGTTTTTTGGGCCTCTTGATGGTGATAAATTAGCGCGCGCTCACGCAAAGCAAAAGTCTTCTTCATCTTGTTCTTCGAGAGCCTTGATGACTATCACATATCGTAATCCACAACAACAACAAAAACAAAAAAACTAGCGTGCTTGGAGTACCGCTGTCTGAACCACGCGTAAAAATAGCAAAAAAAAGAAAAAAGCAAGCGCGGAACAAAAAGAGAGGACAAAGGACAAAATAGGAAGAAGTAGAGGAAAAATGAAATGAATAAAGAGAGTAAAATAAATAAGTATAAATAGAAAAAAACATAGAAACAAACAGAAAAGATCAAATATAAAGAGAAGATTACAGACAGCAAACACTGAAAAGCGAAAAAGCAGTATGCCCAGCTCTGCACTTCCATCAGCCGTGGCACCACTACTGCGAAGCTGCTCCAAATTTTTTTTCTGAGGCCCACTAAAGTAAAGGGTACTAGAAATTTCGGCCATCCGATGTTATTAACGGCACACTGACATAGCGCAGTGTTCGAGCATCCAGTATTTCAGCTTTATCGCAATGAGACTCCCATGTCCGGGTCTCCTGCGGGTCAGCAGCCAATACCAATACTATGCCACCGCGGTGGACGTTTTAGCGGTCAACGAGAGAAAATAGGCTTCGTGTTTCAACTGTACAAATAGCACTAAATATTCTCTTGTTAGTGAATTTAAAAGCGTGGTATCAAGCCCACACAGGCAAACATAAAGCGATTTCACACGATGCCCTCCATAACTCCGCAATGCTGACGTCATGAACAACGCGGGTGGTGAAGCAAACACTGCGCGTTGTGCTTTGCTTCAATGCGTCTCCGAAACACTGAGGTAACTCGGCCTCCAACACTGACCTCCAAGAGAACGCAGCGCATGGGAATCCAACAACCATCTCGGCACCTTCCACAGAATGGCGCGCGTGGGCCGCCCATGCTCGCAGCCCCGCGGAAAGATTGCGTTAGCCGCACCATTCACTCAAGCTAAGGGAGCATGCAAGTGCGATAACGTTTTCTCACCCACATTTCTTTTTTAAAGACGATAGTATTTCTTGGGGACCTTCGACGGAAAAGTTTTGGTCTGTCTGTCTGTCTGTCTGTCTGTCTGTCTGTCTGTCTGTCTGTCTGTACATTTGTCTGTTTGTCCGCCCTTAACGATACCTCAAACAGCACCAAACGGCCAACCTCATCCGCAGCGCCCACCAATAATGCTCAAGGTTTAGCGTTCATAGTTGTGTTTTTCTCCTTTTGCTTGTAAGTGGCAGTATGGGGGTATACCTCACACCCATCTGGTCGTCATGAATTTTCGGCTCACCTATTGTAACATTGTTTTCCATCGCACCCATAGAGTATGGTAAAATACTATCCTAGCACCCACTATATGGACTTTTACGCGTCGCGTCACGAGAAGAACAATTCCAACAACGAAGATTCGCTTGCAGGTTTCCTATAGTATCTCTTTCTATAAAACGCCAATGGCTGCAGCTTTCCTGAAAAGGCACCCGTACTGTGATAAACGTGAGAATATAAATTCCGATAACACGGAAGAGCATAGGAAACAATTTCTAAACAGCTCAGAGCAACTGACGGTCATTCATACGCACGAATTTATGTAATTTCATAGCATGTTTACCGGAAGTTTCCGCCAGCACGTTGGCACGACCAGAGCAACTGCACTGTAGATCATTCACGAGGAAAATAGGAAGGGATGAATAAACAAGCGAAAAGACAAGAAAAGACAGTGAGGTTAACTATACCAACGAAAAAAAAATATTGCCTGCTGCATCACCGGGGGGGGGGGGGGGTATACTTTGAAAGACGAGAAGTAGAGACAGGGAGATCAAGCACATCGAAACGGATGATGCGTGAAAGATGAAACACCTCGTACTTCTTAACTGTACAAAGTGCACATTACTACTGCGCTTATAACCTTGTATTATTTAGCCTGTTGCACGTCGCGTGTTCGATGCCCTGCCGCAGTATTAGTGTTTCGAAAGAAAAGAATGTGAAAAGGTCCCTTGGCATACGTTTTGGTGCAGGTCAAGCTTAGAATGATTGAGTCATTTCAACAGCTTCTTTTAATGTCCAAGTTGACGCCTTACAAATGTAACATCATTCAGTGGACTTAGGGCTGCATGGGTGTCATTTTAAACGTCATTATTACCAAGGTTTCAAAAACTTGCCCCCACTGGCTGGGAAATATTGTTCATTAAAAGACAGTCATAGAAATCAAACAAATAGAAAAAAACGTGCAAAGTTTTGCCAATACAGTTATGCATTCACAACAGTACAAGATTGATATCAGGGTACAGTACTGTTTATTATAATAGTAGTACCTTCGTTGATATTGGAGATTTTTTCTAGCAAGTTGCATAGTATCAAAAGCTGATGAATAGCTCACGGTACATCGAAATGCGCGCAGTAATATATGAAGCACGCGTTTCTGCGCAATTTTTCTAACAATCAATTAATAACTTCAGGTTGTCTAATTCCGGAAGTGGCGTTAAAGTAAGTCTGTGTCCAAGTGTTATTTTATTACTACGGATGTAGTGCCTTGCACAACGACGTTTCGAAATATGCTATAACACTCTGCTTCAAGGAGAACTGTTTGTCGGGCTCAATTTTCCGGAGCGCATTTTTTTTGTGCATGTGCAGAACCATTAAAATGCCACTCAGCCGCGGTTTTTTGAGCACTCACTTACCAAAACTATTGGGCAAGGAGCAATGTTTTCAGCAAGAAAACAGGCTTTTTACACTATCTGACATAAATTTACATTGCATCCAGGAATAATTACTAAGCGAAGTTTAATTAGGGATTAAACTGGGCTTGTTTTGCTATTTAAAACATTGCCTCGCACTTACAAGCTTAAGCAGCTGAATTAAAGTTTCCTTAACTGAGCGACTCACGTAAATACAAGAACTGCGCTAGAACGAAGAAAAGTACTCAGAAAGAGGCTGAACTCGCGAACTCCTGTAGGAACAGCTTTTTAGAAGCAGTGGAGATCGAGTCACAAGATAATTAATTTATGGGCATTACATTATATTGAAAACTTGCAATCTTGTTTGATGTAATCTTGCGTCAGAACAACGTGGCACTCGGCAAAGTTTGTGCTTTAAAGTGAAGCCGAGAAATTGTAAATGCCCCTCCTCTTACATATCGTAGACAAAACTTGAAACTATGTTCTGTTACGAACACATACCCTCCAAATTCTCAATAAGATAACATTTTCGCCCCTGTCATGCTCAAGTACTTAAGTTTAAATAACATATTACGCCTCTACTTAATTTTTTAAACCATCGCGATCATTAAGTGTCGGGTTAATGCGAGCGATTATGTTAGTACTCGGCATTGAATCCAATCAGCTGCTTCAGAATAATCGCAGTGAAATAAAATCTAATGTAACCTAACGGACAACTTCAGCCGCTGTTTTCTATTATATAGGTATCGGTACTGACACTATCATATTGCCAACAAAATGCACCAGGACCAAAATTATCGTCTCTGCAAGTTGTCTCTCTTAATGAATTTTCTGCAGCATGAACTGTCACCGTGTGCACCCATAAGTATGTCGAACACAGTATAAATAATCATTGTATTTATTCAGATGAACGCACAAACGTGAAAACAACGCAATCACGGTGAAGATAACACGGAGAAGGGCTGCAACCGGAGTAACGGCCACTGCTAGTAATTGAAGCAGTACATCAAAACGAACATCGACGTTTCGCCTTAGTCACGAGAGAACATGTTTTTGCTGCGTTTGCGACAAAGGCAGGTTCCCTCTGGGCATCCTGTTACTGTACAAGGCAAATACAGTCTAGTTAAGCCGATTGGAAGGCTGCATCTATGGACAGAAAAAACAACTGTAGTGTGTCCATCACACCCGTGACGCAGAGCATAACCTGTTTGCTTGATATGAATTTGCACGACACTTCCCAAACTGTGCGAAAGCGGCCACCTCAACTGCGACTGCTTTGTAATTAGTCCTTCTGTACTTCTTAGACACCTGACACTTGAGTACTACCGCTGCCGGTGCACTTATTGAAGAAAGAGAAGAGCAGGTTCAGACGGCTTTGGGCAGAAGGCCATGCGCGGCAGCGTAGTGGCACAGTGCCAAAATGTCTTCCGAGTTTGACGTAACATCCACAGATGTACGAATACCCCACCGATGCACGTAAGTATATGAAAGAGAACACGCTGTTCTCGATAGCACGTAGTTACTCCTGTTTTCGCCTTCTCAAAAAGATATATGCGCAGGTGAGAAGCTAGTTGGGAGTGTACACGACATAAGGCGACAGTTAAAAGCAGTGCGAGCTCCAACAGCGTCACACGTTAGCTTTCAATTTCCGTCTTCGCATCGCGGTGCTCTCCTGGTTTTCTCTCAAAGCCACTCTTCTAATTTACTAGTGTATCAGCAGGTGCCAGTAAAGTTGCTGGTGCTTTTCTTTTTTCCCCGACTTAGATTGTCGTAGCTCGGTCGACTGAAATTTGCAATTTACACTGCCACGTACATTAGAATATACGCAGAGGGGCGAGTAGAGAAGGCCGCATGGCGCGCGTGTACTTACGGACGAAGATGTTGCCGACGAGAGTCGCCGGGATGCAGAAGACGACGACCAGGATGTCGGCCATGGCCAGGTTCACGATGAAGTAGTTGGTGACGGTGCGCATGCGAGGCGAGCGCGCGACCACGGCCACTACGAAGCTGTTGCCGAGCAGTCCCATGATGAAGACCACTGTGTACGCCAGGCAGAAGACGGCCACGATAGAGGGCGAGTAGCGCATCCACAAGTCCGACGGGATCGAGTACAGGTCTTCGTAGTCGCTCGCGTTGTTCCAGGAGCCGTTGTCTTGAGTGGACGAGGCTGCCGATTCAGGGCGTTCTTCATCGCCTCCATATGGGTCATAAATGTCGCTGCCGTACGTTCCCATTGCGTTCACTGTCCTCGAGTAAGAAGGAGTCGAGTTGGCCACGGACAGCCAAGATGTGCCGGGTCGCACCATGACCGCGGGAGGTGTGGAGCGCAGCATGTGCTAGCGTGGAGGTCGAGTCGCAGATCAGTCGCCTCAGACAACGAGGAAGACGTCACCACGTCGGACAGCGTCAAACGTACCAGGAGCTTCGCAGTGGCGAAGTGTCCAGAGTTGGCAGAAGCAGTGCTGGAGGGATGAACGAGTTCGAACTTTCGGCCGCGACACAAAGATTCAGTCAGTCAGTCAGTTCTGCCGCAACAGTTCTTGGCTTCTGCCACTTAGCAAGGCCATCGCCGACGCTGGCCACACGTGGATTCAGATCACTCGTGGACTTAGACCACACGCTGCTTCCACATTGTTTTGCTCGCACGACGTAAGATCACTTTACGCGCACAATAATATCGTTGTAATTGGCCCGTACGTGGTGCGTTCGATGTATGCTCAGCGGATAATCCGCGCCTGACAACTGAATAAGTAAGTGATCGCGCGACCGTACGAAATGACGATTTTTTTTTATTCTTTCGATGCGGAGTCGAGATCAGCTACAATAGAAAAGGTAACAGCATTACTTATATGCAATGTGCTTTTCGGGTGCATTTAGATGCGTTTCAACTGGAATTTCAGTCGTGAAAGTGGCACTCAATGTTGTAGGGCAAGACCCAAATATGTTGCCGACAGTATACGTGATTTTCGGCGGAACGGGTGAAATTATCCTTATGGATCAGATGATATTCTTCTGATATATGCGCTGTATCGGGGTAGTACCGAAAGCTCACCAGGAAAGTTTATCAGGTGGTCAATTGTTATTATTATTATTCAGACATAGAGCATTTGTTTCGCCCGTTCACCCTTGCTGAAATCTTATTTGACCTCGATACAAAGATTTCATAAGACCGATGACAATACTAAGACCGACTATTTACATACCGATGATAGAGTAACGCAGCGTCAGCGTTCAAGGCAAGCGACGATTTTTTTCAAGAGCAATCATTAGCATTCCAGGTCAAGGAGGAACGCGATGGCAGCGTCCGACGACACAAACAGTTTACAGCTGATACAATTCAATTAGGCGTTGAATGCTCTCCGACGTACTACTTTTCTCTATAAAAAATCAAGCAGACTAATATTTCGCTCACCTACCTTGACTTTCTTTTCTTTGCCGGCGTGAAAGACAATGGGAAGCGCACTATATACAAATTATTCCTCAGCTCTGCGCCCGTACGAGGCGCTCGGCGACAAAGTACGTTTTTTTTTTTCTTCAAATCTCGCTTTACTAACTAGACGGTAACGCGAAAACACCAGTGCTGTCAAAGATGGGCTGCATACGACACCACTCGCGGCCAAGAACACCGAAGCGCGCAACGCTCTGTTACTTGTAACGAGTTGTCGACAGGAAGGCGGCGCGCCCCAAGGAGATCCGTGACAGACTTGAAGGTCCGGAAAGAAAGGGCATGAAAAGAAACGTAAGTTCAAAGAGTGGGGGAAAATGATAAAAACAATATAAGGCGAAGTACGAGCAGACGGCAGGCGAAGGCAAACAGACGTGGCGTCGGTCGTCGAGGCAGTCTTGTCAGCAGCTCTCTGCCGTCGCGTATTCTCGTCAGGTAAGCCCGCCGCCGTGCCAAACACACGTGCGCTGTCCCGCGCTCCGGGCGACTGAGCGGCCCAAACAGCGAGCGCCAACCGGCCCAACAAAGCGCGGCACAGCAGCAGTGGTGGCGGCCGTGGTTTGCGCCCCTCGTTCTCTCTGCGACGTGGGCACTCCTCCTCGCCTCCCTTCTCCACGAGCTCTTGCAGGTAGCGCCCTCTGCCGAGGGTGCTTGAAACCGAGCGACGCGCCTCTTCTTGCTCCCGTGCGGGTTATGGGCCGGTTTCGCTGCATCAATCCGGTACGCCACGGAGCAGTGATGTTCCGTACTAAGCAGACGAATTCCCATTTAGAGCCACCGGAATTCTCTATTTCGGGGATTTTTCCCTGCAAACGTTGACGAAATTCCCTGCAAAATTCCCTGCACAGCAGTGCTCATTTCCACCCCCATCCACACACACACTCACGTATACTATAATTACACGGGTCTAACGTACCGGTAACTTTTGAAATAATTATTATATTCCCGATGACACAGCAAAAGCATGGCTTTAATAATTCGTGTACTGTTAGTACACTGCACATTGTGGGCTTCAAGTCTAACACCACTAGAAAACTGCCCCGCCGCGGTGTTCAAGTGGCTAAGGTATTCGGCTGCTCACCCACAGGTCGCTGGATCGACTCCCGGCTGCGGCGGCTGCATTTTCGATGGAGGCGGAATTGTTGTAGGCCCGTGTGCTCAGATTTGGTGCACGTTAAAGAACCCCAGTGTCGAAATTTTTGGAGCTCTCCACTATGGCGTATCTCATAATTATATGGTGGTTTTGGGACGTTAAACCCCACATATCAATCAATCAAACCACTAGAAAACTAGAAATCCCTCCGCGTAAATATCAGAAACGAATCTCACGAGCTATGATTGCGTGGTGCATGCGTCAGAACCGATTACAACAGATGAACGTGCACTGTGACCTCTATATATCGGTCGTCATAGGAGAATTTGACCGCTCCGCAAATTCCCTGCAATATCACTAAGATTCCTTTTTCCCCCATGGCTCAAAATGACAGGCGAAAATTCTCCGAAAAAGGGAAAACTCCCTGCACGGAACATCAGTGCCATGTAGGCAGTTCACGCCCGTCGACTTCACACTCATCGTATTTTGTTGTGCAGTTTGCCGCTTTCGTCTGCTCTCTATCTTCCCTTCGCGACGATTGTAAGGGCGATCAGCCCGTATGCATGCAATGTTCAAGACTAGTAGGTGTTTTACTTCCACGTGATTGTTTGTTGAGTGCGTAGTGCAACTAGCTTTTCTGTGTTTATTGTTTTACGTAGCATCCGTCCTTCGTAGCATCTTTGTGAAGAGCAAGCAAGCTTCTTGTACAAATTATATTCAAGTTTTCTATGAAAATAAGCCCCGCCGCGGTGGTCTAGTGGCTAAGGTACTCGGCTGCTGACCAGCACGTCACGGGTTCAAATCCTGGCGGCGGCGGCTGCATTTTCCATAGGGGCGAAAATGCTGTAGGACAGTATTCTCAGATTTCGGTGCGCGTCAAAGGACCCCATGGACGAAATTTCCAGCGCCCTCCCCTACGGCGTCTCTCATATTCGTATGTTTGGTTTTGGGACGTTAAACCCCATATATCAATCAATCAATTCATAAAAATAAAACGCAAAAGCCGGAAGCTTATCTCAAAAAAGTCTCTTTTATCCTGGAGTAGTGCCCTTTATATATTGGTAGACCACTTGCCCTTTATTTTTCTCTCTTCTCTCCTTCTTGAACCAACTATGTTTCGGGCAAGCTTTCTCTTGGGTTACCCCTAGAGAAGACTCTCGACTGAAAATACGCGTAGAATATTTTAACGCTCGGACAGCAGGACGTGTTTCGTAGAACTGTGTGAATTCGCCCATTTTTATACATATGATGCGTGTGATAGAATAAATCAATGTGAATATGGCCGAAACATGTTCTTTATTTTTTTACAAAAAGAAATTATATTACCATATTTCAATTATAAAATATGTACGTTAGGCATAATCCTATATTACTTGAAGGCTTTTGATTGCATTAATCATTCAACCTTGCTGATAAAGCTATGTCATTATGATTTTCTAGGGGTGTTTCTAGAACCACTCTCTTCTTAACTAAAACATCACCCACAACACGTATGCATTATTCATCACGCCTCAAATTTCAAGGCACTAGGTGCCGGTGTTCCGTAGCGCAGCATTCTAGGACCCCTTTTGTTCTCCCTGTATATAAACAACATAGCAAGAATTGATGACTCCGCGCGACTCATGATATACGTAGATGACACAATTTTACTGATGTAATACATTATGCCAATCACACATTACCGACGTTATCATCGCGAACATCTGATATTCTCTCAAAGTAAATGTTATTAAAGCAAAGATCATCTTGTTTATACCCAAAACTACAGAGTTGAAGCTCTGGCTAGTTTATACCATAGAAATTCACCGATAGAAATACTGCCTTTAGTAGATCATTTCGGCGTTATGCGTAAAGAACACATGTCTTGGAATAAGCGCACTGAACTAATCGCTGGTAAGGTTTCATGGTTTTTCGGTATCCTCAACAAATGCAAATACTATTTGCCTAAAGACACTAAGCTAGTTTACTATAGCAGTTTATTTGCAGCATATATCAAGTACTGCTATATACTTTGTCTGGGGTACGACGACGCTGACTAACATTAAGAATCGTGAAGTAATTCAGAAGAAAGCAAGTCATGCCATCTTGAGCGTGCCATAAAACAGTAACACTGAACCATTCTTTTCTGAGTTGAACTGAATTCCGATTCCATCGCTGTACAAAAAGACGCTGTCTAAGCGCTATCACACTGGTGTCCCTAAAAAAACTTCTCATGCAACCTTCTTTGTCTAACAGAAAATAAAAAAACTACGCATGACTTGTCTCGCCGAAAAATGGGAACTTCCATACACGCGAACTACAGCAAACAAAATTTAAGCTAATAATTGCCATACGATTGAAACAGTATAAATGAACCTCTATATAGCATGTCCTTGAGGTAGAAACTTGCAAGCATTTCGTTTTTGGAGATTGCTGGGGTGTTGTTATCGGCACTGCATATGTGTACGCATATGTATTTACACAAGTATGTGCCTGTATATATGCATGTTTGCCGATATTTTTCTGCGAATCCTAGTTACAATAGAATTTTAAACAATGTCGCGCCGCACGTTAAGATGTGTTTTATGTACAGTTGCATAATATTTTTGTGATAACATGTCTAACTATGTAATATGTGAAAATTATTTAGGGTTGAAGGTGGATGCGTGGTATATTTTTGCTGCACCTTGTTCTTGTTGTTTCCTGTTAGAGCCTAGCTCAAGAGACCCTGGGCCTCGTCAAGCCGTTTTGTGGCTTTTAGCTCACGGCCCTCATCATCTGAATTTGTTAGTCTGATGTTGAAATAAGAAATAATCTTATTCTGAATTTCATATATTTCGTATAGTTAAGGAGGATATGTCACGACATGAGCTAATTAAGTGCGGCAGCATAATTTGGTATTGTACGGACACCATTATATATATATATATATATATATATATATATATATATATATATATATATATATATATAGGGGAAAGAAGTGTATGCTCAAGGGCTTGTTTTTACGTGTTTTGACACAGTATTGATGAAATCTAACAGACAATAATGCGAAGGAAAGTAAAGAGAGGTTATTAAACCTAATTGTAAGGTAAATGTTAAGAAAGAAAAGTGGGTGAAAAGATAACTTGCCGGGTGCAGGAACCAACTCTGCGACCTTGTAATAACGCGTTCGATGCTCTACCACTGAGCTACCATGGCGGCTATCCTCCCAGCCACTTTATTGGATATATATGCGAATTTAAACGTGGGAGTGTCAGTCAGCGCCATGGCTACAGAGATTATATATATATATATATATATATATATATATATATATATATATATATATATATATATATATATATATATATATATATATATATATATATATATATATATAAGGCAAACAAGTGTATACTTAAGGGCTCATTTTTTCGTGTTTTACACAATAATATTGAGATCTAACAGACAATAATGCCAAGGAAGGTATAGGGGAAGTTATTAGGCCAATTGTAATGTAAATGAGAAGAAACAAAAGTAGGTGAAAAGATGACTTGCCGTGGGCAGGATCCGAACCTGCAACCTTCGAATAATGCGTTCGATGCTCTACCACTGAGCTACCACGACAGCTATCCCCCCAGCCACTTTATTGGGTATCCATGTCAATTAAAACGTGGGAGTGTCAGTCAGCGCCACTAGTAGCTATGGCGGCGAGTGTGGCACACTCTTTATGAGCCTGTTTGGCGTCACGTAGCACGTGAACTTATTACTAACTGGCAGCTGACCAATAGTCCCCCGTATACAACCTAAAGGCACCAAGTCTGCCAGTACGAGACCCTCGCTAATAAATAAGAGAAACAAGTGTATACTTAAGGGCTCGTTTGTTTCGTGTTTTACACAATATTAATGAGATCTAACAGACAATGATGCCAAGGAAGGTATAGGGAAAGTTATTAGGCCCATTGTAATGTAAATGAGAAGAAAGAAAAGTGGGTGCAAAGATAACTTGCCGTGGGCAGGATCCGAACCTGCGACCATATATATATATATATATATAAGGGAAAGAAGTGTATACCTAAGGGCTCGTTTTTCCGTGTTTTAACACAATATTAATGAGATATAACAGACAGTAATGCCAAGGAATGTACAGGGGAAGTTATTAAAACCAATGGAATGTGAATAAGAAGAAAGAAAAGTGGATGATAAAATTACCAACTGTATATATATATATATATATATATATATATATATATATATATATATATAGGTATGGGTTATGGCACAACGGGAGCGTTGTCAACAAGTATAAATATATTTATTTCCCAACAGTTTCGGGAGGGGCCCTCCTTTCATCAGGGTATAACTCATCCCCTGATGAAGGGAGGACCCCTCCCGAAACTATTGGGAAAAAAATATATTTATCCTTGTTGACAACGCTCCCGTTGTGCCATATCCCATACCTTCACAAAGACTAACTGGCCCATTGAATTATTACTCCCACTATATATATATATATATATATATATATATATATATATATATATATATATATTTATATATATATATATACATATATATATATATATATATATATATATATATATATATATATATATATATATATATATGCACAATCTACGTTCGTGAAATTCATAGGGTCTAAAGACAGTAAATAGAATAGTGCTGGGCGAAACCAAGATGAGAGGCTTATAACATCTTTTCAGTCAATGCAATTCAATTTTGTGCAACATATGATCTACAAAACATGAGCAAGCCCCTAGGCGTTGCACGACATTTCGGCAGGAAGAAGGGCATATGGCAACGTACTTATCAGTGCAGCAGTTATAAGTAAAGCAGATCATATCGCCCAGGTGATGTAGTTGGGCAACGTCATTATGGCGTAAAGCGTGTTTCATTTATATGCATTTTTTCATTTAATGGCAGCTGTCACACCTATCATGACGAGAGATGGAGAAGTGGGGGGCCCTCCTCGAAAAAAAAAAAGTGAGAACAATTGTGCTCTGCGGCGAAAGACCTTTTCTCGACCTGAAACTTGTCTTAAGGTTTTATCACGAAATAAAGAACGCAAAAAAAAAGAATGAGGTTGATCCCACACTCGCAGGTATCGGTCATAAGAGCAAAGTAATACGTGTCTTTATAGATTTAGTTGCGAAACTGTGGTGAGGAAAAAAAGATGAAGCCTATAGTTCTGGGTAACTCAACTACGAGATAGCTGTATGCGGCCAACCCTGTGTTCCGAAAATTCTGAAGGCTATCTGGACCCCAACTTTAGCAGTGCGTATTGGTACTGCACCGGCATGGGGACCTTTGAGGCAGACGCACCCACGTTACAGCCTAGTGCCCCTTCTCTCCTATCCCGATGACTAACGTTGACGGCCATCACTAACTGCTTGTGGTAACAGTTGTAAACGGCATAACGTCGGGACACAGGGGATGAGAAATGCCACCACAACGTGCTGCGGTCACAAGGACCGCAAGTGGACTGCAAGGACTGAAAATGCGCTCCTCTGCAATGGCAGCCGCACTATTTGCGGTTTGGCGGCCGTCTGTCAGCTTCACCGAAAGTGCCCGCATTCGTTGCGCTTCACGACAGCGGATCTCTCGCTGGCACGACGCGGCCACAACCTTGACGCTCACATTTGCCGTCACTGCGGTTCAGCCGCACTTCACGCAGCAGTGTTGCCATGTAGCGTCGTTGCGAGCACCAAATTAGGCGACGCGTAAATACTGCCCCTGAGCGTTTCAACTACACCTCGTAGGTAGGTGGGTGCCATAGGGCAATAATATACGGAAGCGAATCGATACGAAGCAGCTGCACCATCTAGCACATACTAGCAAGCCAGAAAGTTCAGGAAGTGGCAATATGCCGCGCATCTGTCGACGACATAAGAGAGGTAGAATTTCAGCTGCATTGAAACGTTGCTGCGACGCGAATCGTAACAAAAACGCGCGATTCGCTACACTCTTTTACTTCTTATACTGACATTCATTACTCGACCAAATGATTTTCTCTGTGAAATTCTGTCTTCCTTTGCAGTTTCGAATGTAGGTCTCTTATTAGAATATCTGTGTAGAGTTACACACAAGGAGGAGTAAGAGGAGGAGGAGGGGAATAATAAAAATGAAAGGACCAGGAAAATCACATAAATATAAGGAGCTTACAGATGTTATGTTATCGCAACCACTGAAACTTGCTTTCTATGAATTTGATTGAGATAGAGATGCCCTAAAAAAGAAAAAAAAATGCCTTGAAAGCATCCGCAATGTCATTCTCATTTCAGCTCCATAGTGCTATTTCTTGCGAAGCCGCGGCCCGATAACAAAAAAGGACGCTTCATTCCCTGGAGTACAAGTCGTATCATTTCCATCAAACCAGCGATAGACATCTTTTTGGAGCGCTGGGAGGCCCTACCATTGTAAGAACATTTATAATGTAGTTTTTATACTTTGGTTTTTTTATATTATCTCTATCACTGCCCCTTTTCCAACTCAATACTCCCCCGCCCTCATGAAAGGAAGAAAAACCCTTTCAAGCACTTGGTTAACCTCCCTGACTTTTTTAAATCACTCTTTAAAACGTACTTTACAGAAATAGTTCCTGGTTAGATTCTATGGAATTCGGTAGCTTCATACGGATGGAACGGGTTCCCCTAACGATAGAGTTCGGATGTTACGCATGCACAGCATATTACAAACAAGAATGGTGGTTCGAATCACTAATGCTGTTGCTCGACCACCTTGAGTGTATGTGAACTGCTGAGCAACCTAGTTAAGATAAATTTATTGAATTAAAATGAAAACAAAGCACAATACCTGAGGTTTTAGGTGCCGAAAATCAGGATAATATGACGCACACCGTAGCGGGGAGCTCTGCAAATTTTGAGTACGTGTGGTTCGTTAACGTGGACCCAAATGTAAGGACAGGTCCTTGTCAAATTTCACCTCCCTTGAAATTCAACTACTGCGGCCGGGATCGATCCCCTGACTTTCGAATCAGTAGCTGAGAACCGTGGCGGCATGATGATCACCAAATACAATTAATTTTGTCAGATGACCTGATTTTTATGAATCGTTTTTAAACGTTTCGCAGGACGGCCAAGAAGGACTAAACATTATTTTGTGCCAATATCATCGTTATGAGCGTCTTTGTGTTTACTGTTATATTTGTGCACGAGAATGCTTGTGATACACGTGTAATCACACAAAAAACAAGAAAAAAGAGTAGTGGTCGAATTATTAGGTCATTAGGCTGCTGTGTGGTGTCGCTTGTTCGATTGCTCAATTGAGAACATGGCGCGAATTTTCCTCTCTTCTATTCACTCCTTGCTTGTTACCCACCTGCGTTCCTTTTTACGGACATCATTTCCGTTGCCGAGGAAACTGGTAGTTCTTAGCGAATACCGGCTCAAAACCATTTCGTATAAATCAAGAATATCTTTATATATTTTTTTCTACGATGCAGGTAACAGGCTTTTTCTCGTACGCTGCCTTTGCAAGCCAAGAAAATGTCAAGCTGAAACAGTGATTGATGCGACATTTGTAGAGCGCTGGTATATTTTATTATGTAGAGCCGTACACTGTGCTAGGGAAGATCATATATCAGCTGTGCGATCAAGATAGAAGAAATTCAGTATTACTCGCATAGAAAATATCGGTGATCTAAAATAACAATGGCGATGCTGCAGGTTGCCGCTACCATCGCTGTCAATATGGGGTTTTTTTGGACACTAATTGTTGTAAGGACGCGAATTTTGTCTCCAAGGCTGCTAATCTGCATGTTTTCCTTATTAAGTCAAGAGTTGGCTAAATCCTGCCAGGTCGGGGAATGGCATAGACGAATAAAACACAACGATGACCAAAGTGAAGATGCATTCTTAAAGAGACGTTTCGGCTCCCGTACTGGAGCCCTCATAACAAGTAAACGTCTGAAAAGTTTTTTGAAGAACATACGTGGGCGCACACATGATGCCAAAGCGATTAAGTGCATACGTATTTTTTTACTTTCGTTGGCTCTGTGTTTTCTTCGTTCATGGTGTTATTATACCTTTAGACTTTTTATAGTCCTTACATGTGGCTGTCAGTCACTCCAGTTATAGCTTTATTTGCCTTCGTGAAGGTAATTATTAACTAACGGTGACAGAGAAGCGAAGCTTCCGTTGATGATGCTCGGTTGAAGTAGGAGTGGCAGTGAAGGACTCGATTGATCTATTCTGGTATGTCTTACTTTTTGTGGTCAGCTCCGTCAGCGTGAGACCGGAGCTCAGTTGTCGAATCTGATTTGCAGTGCCTATTCTAGAAAGAGGTACGCGAGGTTTGAAGCAGCGATGAAAACAGGGGCCACTTGCTGTGCCATTGTCCTCGATTTGCCTCGTAGGAGCAAGTACTTTTCAATGCAGTGGGAGCACCATTGCACTTTTTGAGGATGGCGGGCTCGTGCGAACGCCTCTAATTGATTGTGCAGTCCTGCTCGCTGCAGTGAATTCACTACATCTATTTTCTCTTTCCTCCTCCTCTCTCTCTCTCTCTGTATCTCATCTTTCTATTCCACTTTATCAATACTTTAGTGTAGTGTTGTCAATCGGCAGCTTTTCAATACTTCCCTGCCTTTTGTTAAGAGAACTCTGGGAAACACATTGCTTACTCCTGTTTTGCAAAACAACTCTAAGTGTGAATCAGCAATGTTTTTTTTTTCAGAATAACTTTTATATATATATATTTATATATATATATATATATATATATATATATATATATATATATATATGATGACCACGATCAGGCACGTTCATGTGATAGTCAATCGTGCCACCAAGGGGGAGTACATCTAGAGAGAGGCATACTTCTCGCCTGAATCATACACGCGTTTGTTGAGATCTTTCCGCCCAACTTCAAAACGGATAACTGGAGCGACGAAATGGGCTGCGACTGCTATTTGACGGTACGAAGTCGAGTAAGGCACGCTCATGATTGCGATATTGATTCTTATGACACCTTACATCACATGCAAGGTGACGTGGAGAAGCCTCTGAGAAATGTCGCACTAGATAAACGAACTTGCTCACTGATACACCTACTCAGCTGCTCTTCAACGTCAACAATGAGAAGACAGGCAAAGAGGTCTGCTATTAACAGCGTGAATGATTTTGGGAAGCTCTATTGTTTCATACAAACACACCATAAATTAAGTCGGTCGCGACGCGCAATAACCAACGCAAGTGCGCTTCCCTCTACGCTTCCCTCTCATTAGGCGTAACATGAAAAGTGCCGTGTGATTAGGCGTCCCAGTACCCACGAATTTGGGGGTTGTGGGAAGTGATTTGCAGGAACTAACTCTCTTCATGCCTTTGCTAGGCGGCCATCAGGGCGAGACTGTCAGTGTAAATGTGCGGCGTCGCTCATTGCGATCAGCGCGTCGCAACCTCCCATGCGCAGCCTGTACGCAATAAGCCAAGGTGGCATCAGGGTCAGGCAATGAGCGGACTTCGTTCTTTTTAATGACTTTTGAGATAACTAGTGTCGAGGGCGCGTATCACTATGAGGCATTTTTTTTTACTACTAGCGATACCTTGAAAGTGGGGGAAAAGCTATGACGTGGAACATAGCGTGTGTTAAATTACCGGTGTTTTTACGACCCTAGAACACCTTTGTCTTCTGAAGTTCCACCTTTCTTTTGATAACGAAAGAGCGACAAAAAAAATGAAGGGAGGGGGGACAAATTGCCGCTGGTGGAAAGGGAACACATACACTAAGCGAATAGGTGGGTTTGGATTTCACCTGTGGCAAGTTTCTTTCTTTTTCTTTTTTGAGTCCACACTAATTTCACTTTTCCTTATGACTAGTAAATAATCGAATTATTGAGAACTAATACTGGAGTCAACGTACCGAGAACACCAAGGGTACACTGTGTTTTGCTGCATGTTCCCGGTATGGTACCCCGCCTATTGTGACTATAACTTAGGTGACTCAGAGTCGAGCAAATGTCAAGCTTATATGGTGACAATTTATGTTATGTTTTTGGTGAGGTGAGTTCGAAAAGAAGTCACACTGCGCTCTAATAAAAACAGTGGCACTTTTACTCTATTGAATGACCCCTAACTTGCCGAAGTGTGTAACTCACTTTAAAGTTACACGTTGCCGTTGCTTGGATACTCCTCTTTCGACTGCTTCGCCCACAAATGACTCCTGTGATCCAGAAGGGAATGCTCCTGTTCTGACTTTCATAGAGATAATTGCCCATTATCGGGACTCCCACCACCACTTTTCTGCACCCTGCAAAATACTCGGGAAGGCGCACGAAATAAATATTCTCCGCCTATTCATCAATACGCTATATACTGTGCCCGGCACTGCTCAATCATTTTTACTCTTACTTTTACGGCCTCTGCGAGTACTGTGGGGAGGTGGCTGACATTACCACATGATATGACCATGCCAGCCCAATCCTTTACCTTTGAACCCCAACCCAACTGGAGAGGACTGGGAGGGCGCCCTGCTCGGCTGCTAGAACCTTCCAGCCCATTAAGGTGTGGTCCGGCGTGCCAGGACAGCAGCCACATCCAAACTGGTCTCTGACTAGGAACTTCACCTGAATCGGCAATGGAGGTGACTCGTTATAGGACTGGTTTTATTCTGATAGCCATGATATGTGACCACATGCTCCGCAGTCCACTGCGCTAGCGAACTCAATCGCTCGCCATGCCTGTGCCGGTGACATAACGGTGAGCTATTCACATGCACCATGCATTTACCGCTCGTGGAACGCAGATCTCGGAACAGCTTGAGCGTATCTTCTATCACCAGCGCTTTTACATTTTCTTTAAAATTGAAAACTGCCTTGCAACGCGCACAAAAAAAGGTCCCATCTGTAACACTCCCGATGTATATAAAAGAAAAAAAAATCTGCCCGGATCTTCCCATCAGGGGCAACACGAGTAAATGCGTCGTAAAGTGGTGGGGCTATCGCGTCAGTGTTGCGTAATTAGGTATGATTTAGGAATACCTAATTGTTAGTTCGTCGTTAATATTTGTATTTATTGAACGAAGGAGAAGCACTGCCTTCAACGTCAAGCGAAAGCCAAGCAAAGACGCCCTTGGCTGAATTTCAAACGCGCGATCCAGGGCTAGTGAACGGTTGTGCACTGTGACCAGTCGTTTTTTTTATATTTTTTTACTTCCTGACGCTGCCTTCGTCGGCTTTCCGAGGTGATAGAGGGGGAGGGGAGCGACAGTTTTGCGGGTATCTTCCTGGGCCGGCACGAGACGTGAGCAGGCTGCACGAGACGCAATTATGCGCAGTAAGGGCCGGTTCGTGCTAGAGGCAAGCGTTTGACGTTCTCAGGCAACCGTGCGTAGCTGTTTGGTTCGCGCACGTCTGCTGGTCTTCGCTCTTCAAAAAACGGGTTCGAGACCCATTTTTGTGCCGTTCGCCGTTTGCCGGCGAGTGCTTTAGCAATTCAGCGACGGAGGAGCGTCATGGCTGAGCCACGTCGTCTGCTTTTGCCTCTCCGCATTGTCACGTCTGCCACGGGACAGTTTGAGCTTCTTGATTCTTGCTCCTTGGTTTTCACAATATGTCGTACGTGTTGTTTCCAGACTACGTTCCAGCAGTGAATAGAGCAGTTCGCCTGTTCAGCATTTAAAAAGCCCACAACAATTCAAAACTACGTCCCTGAAGCAGGCGTTTGGACAAGTGGCACCAGCTAATCAGCGTTGGCAACAACACACAAACGTGTAATGTATGCCCTCTGAGATTTGGGAAAGCTAAAAGTCAGACTCCACCACGTGGCTGGAGACTGAGAGGTGTCACGCCACGTGGCGCAGTTTCGAACAAAAAGAAATATCAAGCAGCGTCGCCTTCTGCATCCTGGACATCTGCAGCGCGTTCCTCGATTACAAAGGCGCAGCAACTATGAGAGTCATTAGTTCGCACTTGTGGACTGTACACCTATGCATTCATTTTGAGCGTCCATCGTGCTGCAGTGGAGTGCTGAAAGTATGGAGCTGCTTGTCGATATTTGTATGTGTGTGTGTGTGAAAACATAATTTCTTGCTATTGCATTATTCGCGTCGCCATAGTGGCAAAACAGTGATTATTTTCTAACAACTTGTCTGTGAATATCAGCTTTATAAGTGACTACTACTACCACTACCACCACCTCTGACTCTTTTGCGAGAGCCCGGGAGAGGCGCAACCAGTCAAAAGAGATAGCGTGTATCTTTTCACAGTTGTATATGAGGCGGATGGGGACTCACCGATAAAATGTAACAGCTGCTCTTTTTTGTGTGTTAGAGTGCATTGGTGTAAACTAGAGCAAACGAATATATTTTGAAAAAAAAAATTACCGACAGGTGTCTCCGGAAATACCGCGAACTTAGCCCCACTCTACGATTGCCGATTTTACCCACAGCCTGAGGAACCTGTGTAAGCCATGGTCACCTGCGTATAAGAGTAGGATAATTTAGTTCAGACAGTGCAGACAAGGGCGCGTACGAAGGCCTTCGGTCACGATCGACTCTCAAAATTGCAATGCGTGGATCCGAATGGAATTTGGAAAGTTCGATAAGGCGTGACATGTTGGTCACCTACAAGTTTGCACTGATGGATCGGTATGCACACAGACAAATAGCTACGCAGCGGCTTTCTGAATACCCTCCCTGGGCGTGTCATGGTTGGGCAGCCTGGATCGTGTTGCATCGTCCACAACAGTAGAAAGCACGGCTATCACCATGGCTTTGCGAAAATTGCGAACGCTTTCTGCACGAGATGTGGTAGTGCTAACGGATTCACAGTCGGCGTTATAGCACCTGCATTGAGGGCTATCTCAAGAAAAATTCACAAGACAATTCCTGGCGCTCATTAAACACCTGATTGGCAAGAGCTTCAATGTAAAGTTTCAGTGGATCCCTTCCCACTTCGGAATTGAAGGCTATGAAAAAGCTAATGCCCTTGCACGTGAAACGCCAACTTGCGTTCCGAAAATGAGAGTTCCTAAAACTTCCCAGAGGAACAAGGATGTAATACGCAATCACTTCAGGGCGATTCACAAGTTTACGGATCGTCATGCGCAATACACGGACTTTCTAGAGAACAAGCGACGCGTCATTACCGGATAAAAACTGACTCCGCATACATGCCGGCTATAGTCATTGAAGACTGGGCGAGGCACTTCCCAGTTTTATGCCGTTTGTGGTGACATCGGCGACATCGAACATTTCATTTGGCGGTGCCCGCAGTTTGACAGCGAAAGAACGGAGATTATCTGCAGCTTGCAGAAAGGCTGTCACAAGCACAGGACATTTGCATATGTCATTTTTCCTGAAGGACCCATGCCGACGAGCAGGAGCATTCAACGGATCCCGATGGCTTTCCTGCGAGACACTGGGCTGAGTGACATTTGGTGACTGACCCTTATAATTCAAGAGATGCTCAGGCAGAACAATTGCCGGCCATTCAGGCCAGGCTAACCCCACCTGTGGCAACATCGCAACCACCACCATAAGGCTCCACATGTTCCGACATTAGGCATATGCATACATCGATGTAAGAAAGATGCAACGCAGCATCCGAAGACCTATATAGAAGAATACACTTTCATAAAGAGTGGCCACTCGAGCCTTTTCGCAGTCGAGCAAAGAAAGGTTTGACCAACTGCTAGATGGCATTCTCTCGCTTGCTTCTAGTCGTTAGTCAACACGTGTAATAGCCACCTCAGGCAGTCCATATAGCACCCATATTTTACATCAACTTTTTCAACAAAAAATTGTGTATTTGTGCCATTCTCCATATCGCCTCTACATCGTGTCCCAGTGAGGACGTTTAATGGGTTTCCAAAAAAACAAGTCTCACTAGAAAGTGTTGCCTTTCTGCATTTGTTTTGCACAAAGGGTGCACAGTCATGTGGTTTTGGTGTACAGCCCCTGTATTCCCTTTGTGGAAGCATGGGTGTGTAGACTATTAAGAAATACATCCGCTTTCCGATCCTGAGGATAGGTGTTGAAATACCAGCATCAAAAAGAAACAATTTGTCTTCTATTTATGCTGAAGACATTATCGGGTCTGACCAGCTACTTGCGGCGCTGAAAGAAGCGCAGTATTTCGGCCGCAGGGCTCTGCGGTAGTGTGCGCTCTTTACGTAAGTATGTTCACGTAAGTACTAAACAAACTTTGCTGGGCACTGCTTTGTTTTGCAAGAATTTAGTCATTAAAATCATCCCTTTACGAGCCTATAGGCTCGTAAAAGAATGATTTCTCACGTGGTTGAATCCACGTGAGAACAGCGCGCCCTCATGACAACCTCGTTCACAGCCTCGGATTTACGGACGGTATACTCATGCGCGGCAGCAGATGAACTGATTGGCACACTAATCTCTTTGAAACCGTGATTTTCCACTGACACGCAATGGCACGTGTTTAATCTCTGAACCATTTATCCCTTTAACGGCTGCAGTTAGTATGTACAGATTTGCCCCATTTTGGCGTAGAGTGTAAGCCCAGGACGTAGCCGTGGCTGACACAGTTTACGATTCTGTGCCAGCTCATGTAGATCGCTAAGAGGATTAACATTCGCCTATTGATGGCCGGTGGACACGCGGCGGACGGCCGATGACACGTGGCCTATGCGTATTGATGGTGCGCGTTATTTGTAATATACACTTTAAACGTACTTGATGTTACGAGCGAACGTATATAGTCTTTCTGCTGAGCAAGCCGGTATTGCTATTTTTCGTGTCGTTGTATTGCAGCTTTCGATCTCGTGAATTGTTCGGCAGAGGACACTGCTTTACAAAACTCATATTAGAACAGGTTTCAATAGTGTAAAAAAACAAAGCGTAGGCATTTTCTATGTCATCGCCTTGAGTGGCCATTGTGATAGAGGTGATCGTGGTGGTAAAAATTTATGAAGCTAACAGCAAGGTTGCATCGGAAACCAGACCCTAGTGGATCAGCTTCCTTCCAGTTCAAGGTGCAGTTCCTGCTCAAGATCCCATTGGTCGTGGCCGCTTTCTTGGCACGCCAGACCATGGCTTGCTGGGTCGGAAGCTCCTGGTAGCAGAGCATGGCCACCTGCCAATTCTCTCGGGTTGCATTGAGGTTCAGGGATAAAGAAGGATTGAGCTGGCATTCCCATACCATGTGGTAAGTGTCAGCCACCTCCACGCAGTGCTGGTGGAGGCTGGAAAAGGAAAACTCAAAATGTTTCAGCACTGCCAGGTACAGTAGAGTATTGGCATATAGGCGGAGAAGAAATCTCTTGTCTGCCATCCCGAGTTTTTTGCAGGGTGCAAGAAAGCTGCCGTGGGAGTCCGGATAATGACTAATTATCTCCCTAAAAGTCAGTAGAGGAGCGTTCTCTACTGGATCACAAGGGTCTTCAGTGGATGAGGCAGTGACCTGGGGAATGAGTGCGTGGTCGTTAGCACGAGCCGCCTCATTGCCTTAGGCGCTGATGGCCGAAAGTCCAGATTAGTGAGTGGGGAGAGGAGTAACTTGCCAGCGAACAGCATTTAGGAATTTAAGCAGCTTGGGGTGGGATCTGTCCCAATTGAAAATTTCGGCAGGCTCCTACAGAGTTTGATATAATTTTACAAGTGTCATGTGGGACAACTAGGGCTGCGTCTATTCCTTTAGCATTGATTGATTGATTTGTGGGGTTTAACGTCCCAAAACCACTATTTGATTATGAGAGACGCCGTAGTGGAGGGCTCCGGAAATTTTCACCACCTGGGGTTCTTTAACGTGCACCCAAATCTGAGTACACGGGCCTACAACATTTCCGCCTCCATCGGAAATGCAGCCGCCGCAGCCGGGATTCCCTTTAGCATAGATGGCTTTGGTTGTGTCAAAGGAGAGATCATCCATCTGCCGGTCTTGGTGGACTACGGCCGCCGTATACCACCCCTCACGCTAAGGGCGGTGGTGTACGTGTAAAATAAGTTTTTCAGAGCTGTATTGGCACCGAAGAGCAAGAGCCCACGCCTATCGACGGCCAGCGTGCGACTCACGGGACATATTGGTGCGGAGGGGTTGAACGTGGATCACGTATTTTCAATGTTCGGGCACTCATACTCTCTCTTCTGTGTGAACCTTATGCCCGATGGGTAGGGGATCTAGGAGTCGTCGGCCTGACTGCGTCTACGCAAGGTGGGTTGTATTGGTTTGTTAAGTGAGCCTCCCGGAGCTCCTGTTAGGTGTTTACCACTTCCAAGGCAAGAAGTCTTGGACTGAAATGAGTGAGCCAGAGATCAAGGGCTCATTCGATAATTTTGTGGAGGGTGATCACCAAAGAATCGTCATTATGCTTCCGTAAGGGCTGGTATAGAGTCGCATATAGGATTCAGTCGCATACAGGATACAGGATTCAACTAGTCGCAAAAGCATGTGCGAGACGAAGCGCATCCTAGCCTTTAAGATCCCCCACGCCCAGCTTGTAGGAGACCAGGTGGACCTTGTGGCCCAGCTGCGGTCCAACCTTACGGAACTTGAGATGTGTTGTTTTGGCCCCGTGGTGAATGGGAATGGGGAGTACATGGGCAGATATGCCTAGTTAAAAGTCTACTGTGCAGGGAAAGGTTAAAAATGAAGTACATTTTGACGTGGGCCGAAAGTGCACGAATTCAGAATTTGGGGGGAAACGTTGGCGGACAATGCTTGCCGCATATTCATCCACTATACGGGCTGTGGTTTACAGGATGTCCTCCATGTTATCCAGGCTTCCCTCTGTGGCTCACAATTTGATGTCAACGGCATCAAGCGCTTCCTTCACCCCGTCGACCGCAGCTAAGCGAGACGGGAGCTGTGCCATAGATAAGTTGAAAAGCTAAGGCGACAACACTGCGCCCTGTCGGGCACCTCGCGTGCCCAGTGGATGCGAGCATGCATACTTCCACTGCGAAAGACGGAAGAAATTGCCGCAACGAGAACCGACTGCCGGTTGGTGATAAGGTCTTGGTGAAGGGATCGAGCAGACTTCTGCTGAGCCACCCCGGTATCTGTAGCTCCAGATAGGTACCTCGGCTCCAGGGCATCGCCAGGTACAGGCAGGCGGAGCTCCACGGACAGCGTCTGCGCCCGGCGTGACCTACAGCTGGAGCAACAGCCAACGTCTGGACTACCAGGCATGCACTAGGTCCTCGCCTAGAAAAGCCAAGACGATCTCCACGGACGGCGCTCCGCTCCGGCGTATCCTTATAGACTAGCTTCCTCGGCTCTCTGCGCGGTCGTTTCTTCGTTTGTTTGAGCTTTAAATCAATATGTCACATACCCACTCTGGTGCCTGGCCGAGAATTCGCAATTTGAACTTTTGTTGATAATCTAAAGAAGATTCATTGATACAACAAATATAAATAAAACATAAAATAAAATAAAGTGACTTGAGTGAGTGATGGGTAATATACGAATTCAACGTTGTTTTTAGTATGCGAATGAGATAGTAGACCTGACTGCCATACTGGCCTGGTGCTAGCGATTCTGAATACTTTTTTATTTTGATATCTTTTCAATGCTCATCGAACATGTGTTGTAGTGCAGATTGAAATATAATACTTTGGGAAGCAATAAAGAAACTACACTGTAAAAACTACTCGTCATTTTGATTGCTATTTCTTTATCATTTTTGACAAGCTGCCGGCGTCACATGGAGAAAACAGCAAAATCGCCCTCAATAGTAGTGGAGAAAGAGCAAAGAGGAGGAGAGCAAGAACCCACGGGCGCTTTGGTTGGTTTCCGTACAGGATACGTCACGGGACGTAACTCGACACGTGTTTTGGTTGTCGGCGCGCCGCCTCTGTCTCCCGCTTCTCTCCGAACCGCCATCAATTGCTTCTCCCCGAGTCACCGTCACCGCCATTGCTACCGCGTGTTTTTTTTTTGTCTTTTCGTTGTATTGCAGAAACCGCGTGCGCGTTGCGGTTGTGCTCACTTGATTGAATTATTTTGCGTTTTGGAGGCGACACATCGAGGAAACCATGTTCCAGAAAGCACAACCCCGAAGCTAATGCACCTGCAAAAGATGAGTATGTTTTCCATGCTTTCATTCTTGCAAAATTCGGAGATTAGCGCCGAGCCATGCTCATGCCAGGTTTGCAGAAATTAGTACCATTCTGGCGCGAAAGGGCTTGTGCCCTAATTATCGAGATTTCGGGGATGTCGGGAAAGAACACGAAGCATCAGCTGAACTCAGTGGGGAAAATTTGTCGCAGCCGATAGTCTGGCCAGGCACTGGAAGTTGACGGCTCTGTGGCGCTTGTACACTACGCGTGTACTTCGGCCAGTCGGACTTGGCGTATCTCGTTTCTTTCGGCCGCGCGCCTGCCATGCTTGTATTGCAGTACGTTCTTCGTTTGGTGTTGTCTGCAGATCTCAAATGTGCTTTGCTGCCGCGGCATGTGCTGCAGGTTGTACTACACAAGCAGGTGCCGCATTGATGAGTACGAATTCGATCAAAACGATGCGGGCGTAAGACGACCGTTTTCCCGCGTGCTGACAGTGAAAATAAATAAAAGCCCCTACTCGCTCAAAGCTTATTGGCTCACGTTGAGTCGAATTAGGGACACCATGCATAACATAAGCGATTAATGTTCATGGCACTTCCCTGTCTACAGAAGGGTGCCCTCGTGCAATGTTTTTTCCATCATTCCTGTAACCAAAATTTGAAGTTTAACTGTGTCCAGTCCTTCAGTATATGTGTCTAGAATAAATTTGATGTTCTCAACCAAGGTGAGACGAAAATGCTCTTCTGCTCTTTGTCCTTTATGACCCATGCGGCAAACAGTTCTACCATCGGGTTTGATGGAATAAACAGTAGAACATAAAAAGTGCACGTCATATAATAACCGTGGGGAATAATATCGGCAATCAAGTTAAGAAATCAAATTTTCTGAAGTTGAAAAAAAACAATGTACATTGGGGTGAGCGTGCCATCTTGGTTTTGAAAAATTTGGCATATTCAGCCACCAAAATTCATTGAATGGCACTGACGTCATCACCAGGGGAGGTGTTGTACGGGGGTTTGAAGCCTCATTAAATGCATGTGTGTTGAGGAAGGTACACAAAACAATCATGGCAGTAGTGGCTATCAGAGTCACTGTGAGGCACAATTTGATAGAGGTGACCTTGAAACACTTGCCAGTGGGGACGTGCCATGCACCACTGTTGAATTATTACCTCCAGATGTTCCTAACTCGGTTGTGCAGTCGTGGAAAATAAGAAATGCTGCCCTATTTTTAATGAAGTTAGAATCATTTCACCTTGTACCGTCATCTGTGGTACAGATTATCAGTAAGGAAATAAAGTTCATGAGTTCACAGTCACAAGACCACAGGCTTCAAGCTATTGGAAAGATACTTGAAGAACACAACATAGGTGAAGAAATATCTGCCAAGATCCTGTCATCATTCAGTAATGAAGAAACACCACTCAATCCAGTTGGTGGTGTGCTGAGAACCAAATATATGCGGCAGGACTTCTCTAAGAAGGAATTCGGTATGATAGAGCCTCTTGAGGTGAGCCTTAAGAATGAACGAAGCTGTCACTACGTACCAATCAGGCAATCTCTTACACCTTTTTTTTTCGGATGACATGGTGCGGCAAGAGCTAACCAAGAGCAAAATTTGCGATAGCGAGTATCTTTCTAGTTTTAGTAATGGTACTCTTTGCAAGAAATCTTCCTTTTTGAAACGGAACACTACAGCTGCTTAACTGGTTCTTTACCAGGATGCATTTGAAGTTTCAAATCCACTTGGATCGACTAGAAAAAAGCAAAAAGTCATAGGCATGTATTACACTGGCTGCCAGTGGCCCATGTCGAGCCGCGGCGCGTGCGTAAACTGCTGCGCTCAAGCACAATCCGCTCTCGCACTCACGATTTGCAGCATGTGTTGTCAAGTGTGTATAAAACTTCATAATCGCCGAATATAGAAAAATTCTGATTAAAAATGTTTCACGGCGTTTTCCACATAACCATTTGGTGGCTAGACACTTACAAGTTAACTTTCCGTTGCGCTTAAGAAAAGATGTGCCCTAAAAATTAGTTGTCATTTTCGCGCCGTTGAATTTGTAAGGCAATGAGCTCTTCCTGTCAATACATTCCATGGATATTTGGAAAAATATTTCAGGACCCCTTTAACGGCAAGCCATTTATATACACCATACACTGCGGCGGTCCTGCGACCTTCAAAACATTAGCGCGTTTTTGTTATCCGAACGAGATGGCGCGACGAGCTCGTGTTGGCCGCGCTCTCAAGGTCGTCGCCTCCACGAAGTGCCGCCTCCACGGAGCGTGGTCTCTCAAGCGCACGCGCTTATCAGACCCGCGATTCGACATCTATAGGACGAAAGCCACTTTTCATGCTGCCGCGGCCGCATTTCCGAAAGGAGCACGCTGCTGACACACGTCGCAAGAAATAATTGTGACAGTTGTTCGCACTTATCCTGTGTATACTTGTGCGCTGGTTTCGTGCGTTTTTCTTTTAGGGGAAAAGCGCCTTATGGCATGGCTTGTAGGTCCCCCATCGTCATTGTGCGTAACCACTAGTGGCATATATCCGACAGGGGATAGATGGGTATGTGCCACAGGGGAAAGAGAGAGACGATCGCGCGGCAACGGTCGTGATGAAAAGATGCGAGATGGTGGTACTTGGGGTGTTCACTAGATGGACGAATAAATGAACGCATGGATTGAACGACAGACAAGTAGACGGACAGATGGATGGACGCGCGGATGGATGTACTCGTGGATGTATGGATGGACGCATGGACGAACATATGGATGGACGCATGGACGGACGGATGAATGCACAGACGCATGGATGGATGCACGGACGGACGAACGGAAGCGCAGACGGACTCCCGAACACTTCGCCCCACTAATCATCATTCACTCCGTGGATATGCTGTGATTTTTTTAACAGTACGCTTCAAGCGTCGAGCTGTTATAGCTGTTAGCGCTCCTTTTGTGTATGCTAATTTCGTGCGTGCTTTCTCCTTGAGGTGTGCGCTGCAAATTTCGAGCTTTTTTTGGTTTTTAACGTGACTTCGTTGGTTTTGCTGAAACAGTTCACAATAAACGTTCAACCAACTCTGTGAAGACACGTTTCACTTTCGTGTTATACCGATTCCGAAGTAAGGGGATCAGCCACGTTTTTTTTGTTGTTCACACAGTTCACATGAAAAAGAGAGGCGTCGGTTGGTGAAGCAAGAAAGGGTGCGATATCAATTACTTTCCTTTATGCTACAAAGACAAGGGGGCTGTTTTCCTGAATCCTTTGTCATTTGTCAGCCGCCACAGTAGTTTTCCAATGATACGTCGTGACTGACGCCTAATTAAGAAAGGATTTGCGGGCAGCCTACAGCTCCGGTCATGCTCGAAGGCTGTCAGTGGCCACAAAGCAGCCTGCGAAATGCCCGCTATAAGCAATTGCGATAAGAAAAAAAGAAATTCGCCATCAGTCGTCACAGGGCACCTGTCGAGAAGAAGGCCGTTTCTTTATTTTCTCCGTTCCAGCGAGCATTACGTTTACTGTTGTTCTGACAGGAGACAGGCTGTATATGGCACTTCATCGTGAGCTGCCTGCAGCATTTGTCTATCTGTTCCCTCGTGCGTTCCCAATCTGGCGTATTTATAGCTCTGTCCTCGCGCGCAGCCGTGCGTGTCGAGGTGGGGGGGAAGGAGAATATTGCACTGTGCAATCATTTTTTTTTCTCGCGCGCACTCGCCCCTGTGCCATGCGTTACTCATGTCGTTTTGTTTATAATTTCATGAACCAGCTTTCTTTCCTTCCACCTCGCAAAAGTCTAACTCAGCCCCAAGCACTTCCATTAAGGCTTTTGCAAACGCGGATGTACCCTACTTTGAAAATGTTACACATCATGTACCCTGACCTATACCCAAGCGAGCTTTGCCCACATTGTGGAGAAATAGCTTCATTAGAACATGCGCTCTGGCAGTGTATCCAAATTGCTCATTTATCGAACATCACCTCTGCCACATGGGAGGCGGCAATCCGCAGATCATCCTTGGCAGATCAGCTCTGGGCTGCCCACCAAGCCCACGAGGCGGCTGAGGAGCTCGGCATCTCAGTCCCCACGTGGAAGCGGCCCGCAACACAATGACCTGTGTTGTGGAAGACCCAATAAAAGCTTATCCAATCCAATCACTGGTCGCACTTCCCACATTTGCGCGAGCACGTTTATGCATGAGCACCAACATGCCAAAAGCTGCAGCGTGTTTTCTGCATGGCATCTGCCTCCGTGCAGCCGCACCCAACGGTCATGTCGACTGACAACAGCGGCAGTGCCATATTTAGCATGCGGAGCCCCTCGATCCAGCAGCCTGGCTGTGCACAGGCTTAAGTTTGGCCACCGTCCGTTATCACTCAGCCTCAGCTAGCTATACGCTTATCCGGGTGTGTTCCTGTATATAGAACTGCCTGTCATGTTATATAATTAAAAGAGTGCATAAATAATTGTTACGTCAGCTTGTTCTAATAAGCGACTTTCTGAAAGCCTTATTTTTGCAGACATCAAAACTTATGATTGCATACTCATACTGCCCACGATTTCAAGAACGTTTCTTTCTTTCTTTTTCTCTTTCTTTTTTCTTTCTTTCTTTCAAACTCTGACTATGTGTTAAAAATCTGTGTTAGGAGTTTTTGTATCCCTCGAAGTTTTTGATCATTATGCTAATTTGTGTGAGAGATGAAGGAAATAGAAACGAAATACAAGAAATTTTATATAAGTACTGACTTCAATAGCAGTTTTGATTTCCAGTATTTTAAAAGTGAAATGATTTGTTTCGTTTCTTTTCCCACTTTGTCAGCCATGTAGTTTGACAGTTTTTCTTTTCTGCGTCATATGTTGCGATTCGAATGAAGAGCTTTTTGTTTATGATGCATCAGCGCACTTCAGTATAGTGCTGCGATCAATAGTACTTGCCAGCATATACGTAATAATTACCCGATGCTCGCCGTAGCATTTAGACGCTATTCTTTCAGTCGCGTCTCAGCATAAGGTGGTCGATCTGACGTAAGTCTGCTCTTCGAAACAGAGTGTCTTTAGATTCCATATTAAGGCAGAAGCCTTGGCTTTTGTTGTGGTCACAGCATAGGACCTTCGCTAAATTCGAAACATATGTGAGACACAAAAAAAGGTTTTACAATAGACTTGACTATATACATAGGTTTATTCTAAGGTAAGAGATTGCTGTTCTCGGCGAAAGTAACCTATCAAGAAAAGTATTGATGAGTTGATCGCTACTAAAAAAAGCGCAGCACCATGGTAATTGGCAAAACGTGACAGAGGCCTTTGCCCCGCTGTGGCCGAAGTAAGGCTGCTACTACTGCTGGCGCTGCTGATGATAACGAAGAAATTACGCCTATATGTGGAGGGTTCTGAAAGGAACCTGGACATGTCGAGCATCATATGCCGCAATAAATTACCCATAATAAAATGATATATCTTGCCACCGGTAAGATGGGGGTTTTTTCTCATTTGAGGCATACTGTCCACTCCAGCAATTTTCAAAATCCTCCTTGAACTGCCTAAGAGGACTGAGAGGCAAAATAAATTGATATTTCTATATGCAATTTATTTCACTTCATTGAAACTATATAGGGCAATGCTCAGGTAACGTAGAGTTATAACCGATACGATACCCACAGCTTCACCCACTTATGAAGATTCACTTCGTGGAGATGCATGAAGTTTTTTAAGATCTTCGGTGTTGATAGGCTCGATATGGAGGCTGTTTGTCTTTTTGCAGCTCACAAAGATGAACCCAAAGACGCTTGAACTCTACATCAGAGAAATTGAGTGGAAATGCAGATTCACCAACCACAGTTATATGAAAAAACAAAAACTCTCACAGCTCCGTTTCGTTTTACGTTTAAACGGTACATCACTATACTGAACTGAATTGAATAAAAAATCAATTCTTGTGTAATATACACTAAAAATTATCTCTATTCAAAGCACGACGAGCGTTTATTTTCTTAGGGAGAGTATAACGGCGCATTTACTTATTTGAACTCATATGTATGTCGTTTTTAACATGGAAGTGTTTTATGCCACGGCCACAACAGCTCTGCGGACGTACTTCCCTCACGGAAGTGACGTTGAAAAACGCTAAGAAACTGCAAATCAAAAATAACAAAAAGGCACGCATTTGTCACCCGTACTTGAACCAGCAACCTCTCAATTCTCAGTGCATGGTGCTTACACTACGCCCAGAAGCGTACGTTACATTGGATGCTAACGGCAAGCCATATATACGCCATATGCCGTTATGGAGTCAACAGACCTTCGAAACGTTAGTGCGTTTTAGATATCAGTGGCGAGATAGCGCGACGGCCTCGCGTTGAGCGCGCTCTACAAGCGGCCGCCCCCACAAAGCGTAGTCTCTCCTGCGTGCGCGCTTCTCAGACCCGTAATTTGGGAGAGGACGAAGGTCACTTCGCATGCTGCCGCCACCGCGTTTGAGAAAGAAGCGTGCTTCTGACACACGCCGCAGAAAGAATTGTTACAGTTGTTCGCGCTTGTCCTGTGTATACTTTTGCGTTCGTTCTGTGCGTATTTTTTCTGTTCGATAAACGCTTCTTAAGTGTCGAGCTGTGAAAGTTGTTAGTCTGCGCTCGTCACCAGTATGCCAATTTTGTGCGCGAATTTTGCTGGAGGTGTGCGCTGCAATTTTCCACCTGCTTACCGTTCTTAACGTGATTTTTAATTGTGTTGCTGTTGGTGAAACAATGCGAAATAATTGCTCAACTTTCTTTGTAAAAACACGTTTTAATTTCGTGTTATATCTATTCCTATAGAGACAGATCAGCAACTTTTTTTTTTACTGTTTGTGCCCCGCCGCGGTGGTCTAGTGGCTAAGGTACTCGGCTGCTGACCCGCAGGTCGCGGGTTTGAATCCCGGCTGCGGCGGCTGCATTTCCGATGGAGGCAGAAATGTTGTAGGCCCGTGTGCTCAGATTTGGGTGCACGTTAAAGAACCCCAGGTGGTCGAAATTTCCGGAGCCCTCCACTACCGCGTCTCTCATAATCATATGGTGGTTTGGGACTTTAAACCCCACATATCAATCAATCAATCGTTTTACTGTTTATTGCGTTCAACACTTCCTTACCTGTAGAATGCTAAACCGAAAGTTTCTTTGGTGTCGCTGCCAAGAAACTTGCAAGTATCGGCTATAGACACTATCTAGAAGTTGTGACAAATAATATTACTTGACGTATACATTGATTAGAATTTTTTACGAGGGCGACGCTCCTTAGGGCCTATAGTTTTCTCGGCATCCGCCGTTCTACACTAAGCCAAAACCTAAACTGAAACCTGCAGAACGAAAAAAAAATATCTTTAGAAACAGATTTTATGTGTACTATCATGAGCAACATGAGCTCGAACACGTGAGCGCATGGCAAACGGCCTCAAAACGAACATAGCGTAATACGTGAATGGCACTGTCGAAACCGGAGCGGAAAAGAGGGGCGCTTTTCTGCTGTCTTTTGCCACTCCCGCATCGCTAGTGTTGCGGGCAAACGGCAGATGATTGCTCGCAATCTGCCGTTAGCGATCCTAACGCGAAGAAAAAAATCTATGATAAAGAAAGTGAAAGAGTTCTATCAAAATGCTCAGCCAACACCTTCTACATAGTAATACAGGCATCGCGTCACGGCAACCTACATCACAGCCGAGATCTCATAAGCAACATAGCCTGATGGGCCATTGGTTGTGTTTGTGCATGTTATGTGAGTTGATATCACCAGTGGCGCCACTAACGTGTTATAAGCCACCACTTTGCAGCAACAATACCAAGGCGGGAGTGTCAACAGATATGAGAAGCGCGCCACCCCTCCCACTTTTCTTCCTACAATGAACGCTGCAAATCGGCGAGAGTGCGAGCTTATTCGCTACGCGCTCGCGTGTTCAAACTCATATTGCTCACAGAAGTACATCAATAAAGTACATGACAGCACAATACGTGTTCACCTGCACCGTCCTTCCATCCGTCCGTCCATTCATTTGTACGTCTGTTTGTCCATTTGTCCGTCCTTTACACTAGTCGGCAACTTCAACATATATATGACAGATCTTAGGCCATAGCTTCGCCCACTCATCATCATTTACTTCGTGGAGATGCTTAGAATTTTTAGAATCGAAGCTCCTCTCAGTCTAAGCTTGTCTTGTGTCAGGCGTAACCGGCAGTATCAGACAGACTGACAGACAAACAGACAACCAGGCAGACAGACGACGGACGGATGGGATGACAGGCGCATGCATGGATGGACGGATAGATGCATGGACGGACGCATCGATGGACGGGCGTACGGATGGATGGACGGATAGACAGACGTAAGGACAGACAGACAGACAGACAGACAGGCAGGCAGGCAGGCGTTGGCCTCACCCCACACAGTGTCATTAACTCCGTGGATATGCTGGAATTTATTTCCCAATTAAATTGAAGCTAGGAAACGTTTGGTGAAAAAGGCACTATGTCATCATGAAGGAAGTCTGGAACGGCACAAAAAGACAAAAACGCGCTCATGCGTCTTTTTTCTTTTTACTTTTTGTTGCCTGAAAAACCGACCAAAGCGGCCGATAATGAATTCGCTACGTCGAGATAAGGAGATGAGCGTGCGCTAAGCTACGATATACCGCAGCGGCTGGCACTTTCCTTGCAGCAAGGAAGCGCCGATAGGATGGAACAGGCTCCGTAGCTCATTTTATTACAATAAATTCTAGAGGAGCCCCCCCTCTCCCCCTTTTACCCCGCAAGGTTACACGAGCCCTGTTCAACCCTCATTAAGTTGCGCTCGTTTCTTTTTTTACACCATCATTGTGCGGAGAAGGAACTTGATCAATCAGCACACTTTTAAAGGTAGTCATACAGGCTGGCATATGGTGAGATACAATATTTATTCTGTATATAATTCATACCTTAGCATATACATTACTAATGTATTGTCTTTGATTGACATACTATGCAGAACGTAGCTTGCCGATTTTGCAAGCGGAGCGTTTAAGAAACAGGCTAAAACATCCGAGTCTTCGTAAGCCCTTGAGCAGAGGTTCCTTGTAGAATGCACTGCATGCTATAGGTACCTCTAGATAAAAAAATTACAGCATATCTACGGAGTGAATGACAATGATTTGAACGAAGCCTTAGTCTGTCCATCGGTCTATCCGTCCCTCCATCCGTCGGTACGTCCATCCGTCTCTCTGTGCGCCCGTCTGTCTGTCTGTCTGTCTGTCTGTCTGTCTGTCTGTCTGTCTGTCTGTCTGTCTGTCTGTCTGTCTGTCTGTCTGTCTGTCTGTCTGTCTGTCTGTCTGTCTGTCTGTCCGCCCGCCCGCCCGTTCTTATTACACTACAGCACATATCGGACGGACGGATGGACGGGCACTTGAATTATGAATTGTGATGAGATGGACCACTCATCACAATTAACTCCTTGGATATTCTGTGAATTTTTCATTATACAAAAACCACTCATGCTATCTAGTCATATCATTTACAAGGACATAAACTCATGTGCACAACGTCTTCTAGCGAGCAATTTTTAAACCAACGAGAAGCGGCTACTACAACATTAAATACGAGGGAATGACCCACACCCTAACGGGCTTCGTTCCTAAATGTCCGCTGCTGTAACTATTACGCTATGTATGAATGTAACCACATAGGCGAAAAGAACGAACACTACTAATAAGTTCCAGGGTGTCAGGATCCTCATTCACACGATCGCGTTTTAATTTCGCTATAGTTGCATGGGCCTCACCGGTACAGTGTACTAGAAGGGAGCAGTGGAGTGAACGAGGCTGCTGCGCCGCATCTCGGCTGATTCTCCGGCGGGTGACAGTAGCGGCGGCGCTGTAGTTTCATGGTACTGAAGATCGCGGAAGCGTCTCCATTGGGAGCGCAAGCGCCCGAGCCTGCGAAAGCGTGTAATTGCTCATTTTCAGCGCGTTTAATGTGTTTATGAGCCTTTATCAGTGGACGAACCTGCTACGCGCCATGGTGAACGAGTAAATATGCAGGCACGCTGAAATTGCGTCAATACATTCACTGTTTCAAGAGCCTGCCGACCCAGAAAAAAAATGTCAATCGAAATTTGCACGGATCCGCATAGCTCCTTACTCAATCAGCGCTTTGAGCTGC
>WOVY01003140.1:0-110993 GCA_013436015.1 Rhipicephalus annulatus
AAAAAATGCTGAATAGACGATTGATGCATTTCCTTTAAACAAGTAGCCTTGCTTGATCCATACCAGTGCGGGTTCCGAGAGGCTAAATCCACTAATCCACTGACTACCTTGTTCGATCGAGGCACAAATTCGTGATGCTTTGATTCATAAACAATCTTTCTGTCAGGTTCCTCGATATGGAGAAGGGCCTATGACACTACGTGGCGCTTTGGCATACTCCGAGACCTGTCACATACCTAGGTGTGCGGGGCAGAATGTTGAAAATAATCGAAAGCTACCTGACTTTGGACATTCCGTGTTTGAGTGGGCACTGTGTTGGTCCCGTACATTTGTTCAAGAACAGGAGTGCGCAAGGAGGGGTACTGAGTTGTACACTTTTTATAGTGAAAATGAACTCTTTGCGTCGCTTATCCCACGGAATATGTTTTACTGTACATATGTTGGCGATGTGCAGGTCGGCTTTAAGTCCTGTAAGCTCTCGTGTGTGAACGTCAGGTTCAACTTAGTTTGAACAAGGTCTCTCAATGGGCAGATGATAATGGTTTTAATCTGAATGCACAAAAGAGTACCTGCATCTTGTTCTGCCGAAAAGAGTGGCGATGTCATCCCGATCCCGAGATTGACCTGCATGGTCACGTCTGTCTGTGAGATTAGCATAAAAATTCTGGACCTAATATTAGACACAAAACTAATCTTAACATCCCATACATCAAGACATCAAGTATTTAAAAGACAGGGCTGTTTTAAAAAGCATGCATATTTTGAAAGTGTTATCACGAACTAAGGGGTGTGGTGTTGGTGACAGGAAATGTCTGATGAATTTATATAAAAGCCCCATACGCACGCGCCTAGATTATGTGTGCTATAATCTATCAGTCTGCGACACCATAAGCCTTAAAGATTCTCGACCTTGAAACAAACCAATTTAGTTGACCCATTTCAGTTCGGGTTTTCGAGAGGGAGGTGTATGTCCAGCACAGACCACCTTGTCCGTAACGAGGCACAGATCAGAGATGCTTTTGTTCATAAACAATATTTTCTCTCTGTGTCCTCGATATCAAAAAGGCTGACGATACAACATGGCACTTTTGAATATTAAGAGACCTGTCCCATCTTGGCATGCGCGGAAGAATGTTTAACATAATCTTACTTGTCAAATTGGACATTCGAGTTCGAGTAGGCAGATTCTTTCCCAAAACATTTGTCCAAGAAAACAGGCGTGCCACAAGGTGGCGACTTAGTTGCACACTTTTATTTATTCTTTTTATTTATCTTTTTTTAATATTCTTTTAGCTTTTATTTTTTCTTCAACGCTTACATCTCGCACTAAATCCCCAGACTCCGCTTGTCGGCATCCCCGCGTCCACTACTGTGCTGCACAGCGCTCAAGCTTGCAGGCGGTCGACAAGTCCTGCGGCACTGTCCAGTTTCTAGTGCCGGGATGTGCGGCTGGCCAGCAAATATATGTTCGGTAGCGAGCACAATATACAATGCACAGATTACTAAGAACGCTGTTGATTTCACCCTTACAAATCCTATATATGGACATATATAAAAATTGCCATATATGGCCATATCAGGAATTGGGCATATCAAGCCATATATGAATGCTCACCATATATGGATAGGATGTATATCAAGCTTTTATAAAGTCATATATCGCCTTATATACTTATATATGGCTTCATATAAACACTTCTATATATAACCATATATAGACGATTTCCATACATATATGAATTCAGCTTGTGGATGGCACAATTAAAACAGTTTCACGGATTATTTCACATCTATAAATATTACTGCCTGATAATTGATGGTGCCCCCAATGGTTCCCAGTGAATGCAGCCTATATATCCATTTGCTCACCTTATAAACTTTGGTGTTGACGGTTTATATGAAGATTGATGAAGGATCAAGTTTAATTAGTCTGTTATTTGGTGTATATAACAAAGGTCGATGTATGGCCAGAGTATACACTCGAGATTTGAAGCTCTAGAAAGCTGGGGAACACAACAGTAAAATTCTGTGATGTACGTGCACACACAAATAATATTGCTGCAGGTATGATCGAGCCAGCTGTATAATATATATATATATATACAAACACACACACATCTGCCTGTACAGCAGGTGAGTTTGCTAAAGTATCAGGTGAGTGTAAGATATTACACAACAGTCACAGCATTTGAACAGTGGCAAGCACTGCGGGGACAGCACCAGGCAGGATTTAATAATTAGCACAATAAAGCTAAGTTGAATGGCTTATGTGTGCATTGATAATGAGGGCTGCATGGCGATGTACATATGGCAGCACCACGCATGCACAGGCACGTTCCTCTGTTTTACTTACAAAACTCACAAACACATTATGCTGTAAAAACGACTAGTTTTATTGGAGGACCACATTTTTTTTTCTTCTGCTCTCAGCTCGGCAAGCTTGGTGCCCAATGAGGGCACCAGGAGTTTTTCTGAGCACTCCCACCCTTTACCTGTGGCCGTGCTTTTCGTGTACGCTGTAAATGGAAAATCAGATTAACATGTACCATGATGTGTACACAAACTCATTAGATAAGCCCCACCAATAAGCTCTAATAAATTTATTGCGATAGCCTCTAATAATGAATACAAGGCCTGAATAAAAACAAAAAATAATGATTGGTTCTGGCACTATACTTTGAATATGTGCATATGATCAAAACCCCTACAACGAAAAATTCTTCGTTATGTAGTTTAAATGGCATTACTTTAATCAAGCATAAATTATACCTTAAAGCACATAGCAAGTTCGGATAATCAATATTCACTAGCAGAACATATGTTTACCTAAAATGGCATCAATTGCAGCAGCGTGAAGAGGAGACCGTTGGGCCACTGGTTTGTGCGTCCCTTTGGCTTTCTGGCCCTTCATTGAGCAAGTCAAAAGGCATGCCTGTTGTTCAAAACCGCATGGAGGAGCGCCCGGGCCAATGCAGTTGTTGTTTTCTCTGAATTTAGCACAGTTTGCAGTGCCCGCGTCTCAACAAAATTGAGCTCCCCGGCTGCAGTTCGACAACCTGTGGACACATAAAAATTGAAAATTCGGCCAAACTCATGCAGCAGACAAGTGTCAGCTTTTATTAATTATTCTTGTATATATAGCTTACCATTAGGCCAACATTGTACGATCCTGCAAGGCCCACAGTCAACGCACGCCAAAGCACTTTTGGGATTCAAACTATTGGGGTCCTTACTTAAAAACTCTAGGAAGGTGACTTGCTAACACATGCACCCAGACACCATTTTTTGTAAATTGTTTTAGTTACGGAAACATGCACATACTAATCAGTAGCTCCACGTGTATGGCAGCCAGCTGGTTTCTTCAAGAACAATAATTTTCTAGTGCATCACTAAATCTTTAATGCATATATACATCATGTCGCACTGTTGCTCATGTTGAACACTTGTAGATGCCATCCACTGGCCAGAACGCAAGCTTTATAGCTCTGACTGGTTGACTATTGTTGCTAACGCTAGGGGGAACGAAAATGAGACATGCGTGAATCGCAGTGCAGTCCTGCCATAGTGCACGCATTTATGACAAAAAGAATATTAATACTAATATTTGAGATTACGCCCTGAAACCCCAATATGACACCGTAGTGAAAGTCTAGCTCTGGAAAATTGGACCACCTGGAGCATGGACATCGTACGTACAGTAAGCACTAGCAATAAATTTACGGACAACTGTCGAAGTAATGGGTGAAATGTAAATCGAGACGAGCGAATACGTACACCATTGTCCAACGGCACTTAAGGTGTGAATTAGTGTAAAATAACTGTTTTGCTTATTTCCCTTCACTCTTTAGGTTAATGTAATTCTACAATCTCTAGCAGATCATTTGGTTCGGCTCAGAATGTCGCAATGTAAAGTTTATGAAACGATGAAAGCACAAACACTGATGTGCGTGTTGATTCGTGTCGTCAAGCTTGTGTCTAATCACTGCTCTGGCTAACGAACAGGTGTATGACGAATGAGCTTGAAATCCCACGTAGAAGCAACACAAAGAGAAAGTGATAATAAACGTCTTATACATCTCGAAGCACGGCATGATAGCGTAAGTTCCTTTCAGCGCAGCGAGCCACCATTGGCGATATGCCAAAAGTGTGCCCATTTTTAGTAAAATGGTTGTCGCTCTTTAAAAAATTCATTAAAGAAGAATCACTATGAATGTACGTGTTCAGGTAGCCACCTGGCCTCAGCGATTGTAGGTCGATTATTCAAAACAGAGACTTCCACAAAAAAAGTGGTTGTGATAAAACTGCCCCAGTTATTGTCGCAAAATCGACCAATCGAGAAACGACGTGCCATCAAAAAAAATGCTAGTGGTACGTTGCTGAGCCAAAGAACACATGTCATGCGGGTCTTTCTGCCATGCAGCTTGGAATGTGCTCATTTGATAGTCTTGAAATTACACGCAGTTAGATTTACGTAGCCTCAGGCATTGCAACTCGTGTTACACTGTTCTCTACTGAATCGGTGCATGACACCTATGCAACGTTCAACATTACCCGACAATGAAGCGTGTTCTGCCTTTCATGCTTGCCCTGGGAGACTCTTCACGCTTTTGCACTAAATCATGTCTTTGCTGTGCTGTTTGTACGTGGTTATGTTGTGTTCCACCTACTACGCACTGCTGAACTTATATACATCTTTGTCCCCCGCAGGGGCGCCTGCGCAAGAAGGCGTTTATATGTAGCGACACCACGGACTCGAGCTAACGGGGGAGTTTCTACTCCCTCCCACGCCTAGCCGTGCGCGGCTTTGCCGTGTCCGCGGAAAAGGGGATCCTGGGGGTTGAGCTGACGCTGGGTGATTGGACCTTTAAGGCCCCCCGGCAGAGGCAACACACCCCTTTGGTCCTGGCTTCACGTAGACGGCACCCCCGGATTGACCCGCCCGGGGGGAATCGGCAGTCGCCTTTTCCTGTCTCTCCCTCACATCTTCGTCTTTTCTCTTACTTCAAATCTTTCCTGTCCTCTACTCTTTCCCCACAGGGGCGCCTGCGCAAGTAGCCGTTTTGTGTGTAGCGACAGCACGGACCCGAGCTAACGGGGGAGTTTCTACTCCCTCCCACACTTAGCCGTGCGTGGCTTTGCCGTGTGCCTGGGGAAAAGAGGATCCTGGGGGTTGAGCCGACGCTGGGTGATTGAACCATTAAGGCCCCCCGGCAGAGGCAACACACCTCTTTGGCCCCGGCTTCACGTAGACGGCACCCCTGGGCTGACCCACCCAGGGGAAATCGGCAGTCGCCTTTTCCTATCTCTCTCTTCCTACATCTTCGTCTTTATCTCTCACTTTTTATCTGTCCTGTCATCTTCTCTTTTCCGTTTACTTCCGAATTTCCTGGCGGCGAGGGTTAACCCTGTGTAGTTACCCAACCTTGGGTAGTTATATTCGGTTATAGCGGCGATGCATGGCTGGCGTCTCCAAGTGTTCACTAGTCAACCTTGTAGCGTCCCCTTGTTGGGCTCGGTGGTGGGTGGCCACCATCGCCGCCGAACTTTATAGTAGTTTTATGGCAAAAGCTTTCCCCCCCTTCCTGATCGCTCCCTAAAAAGGTGGCGCACCGATGATACTTTCCTTGCTAACACACCAAAGCCGACATTCCCAAAGTACCATGTAATCCACAGTCAAAACAAAAACAAGACAGTCCGAGCCATTTCACCTTTCCTCGTTTCCCAAACTCTCACAGAAGCAATAGGCCCAGGTTATAAAGTGACAAAGATGGGAAGTGGCGATCTTCTTCTGGAGGTTCGTGACAAAGCTCAGTACGAAAAGCTGTCTAAGCTTGTAGCCTTTGGGGAAACCCCTGTTTCGGTGGGCCCACACAGGTCCATGAACACTGTCCGTGGCGTAATTTCTGACGATGATCTTACTGAGCTTTCTGAAAGTGAGCTGCTCGAAGGTTGGCAGGACCAGAACGTGGTCAAAATTCAACGAATAACAATAAGGCGCATCAACAAACTGACCCCTACAAAACACGTAATAATTACCTTCGGAACAAGTGACCTACCAGAATCAATCGAAACCGGCTATTGTAAGCTTCGTGTAAGACCATACATTCCCAACCCTCGTCGATGTTTCAAGTGCCAACGTTTCGGTCATGGATCGCAGAGTTGCAGAGGGCGTGCCACTTGCGCAAAGTGCGCATCCATTCAATACATATCGGACAACTACACCTCATAATCAACTCATTGTTCGAACTGTGAAGGAGATCACGCTGCCTACTCACGATCATGCCCCGCATGAAAAAAAGAGAAAAAAAATAGTAGAACTTAAGGTTAAATTCAATCTCACATTCCAAGAAGCACGCCAACGTTTCGCAATACACAACCCATCTTATCCCTCCTTTGCAGATGTGACGTGCCGGGCGCCGCGCCACATGCCTCGGCACCCGCGAATGTCACACAGTGTGTGGCCGCGGTCGTGCCGCCAGCGCCCCCGGCTGGAGCAGCCTGTACTGCTCCGCCACCTGACAAACAGGGCCGGCAGACCCCAGTGTCTGCTGAACCTCGGACCACTGCAGGCGCAGTTAGGTCCAAAAGTTCAGTGAATGTGCCTGCCCAGCAGGCACCATCCACCACCTCACAAGAGGTGATGGATACAAGTCCCTCTCCTCCGGCGTCTCAGACGCCAAAGGATAGGCGCAACTCCTTGGAGCGCGCAAAAAAAGAAAAACCTCGAATCACAGGGCCCTCAAAAGGCCCTGTAAACTAACGCAACACCTCTGTACACACAGCACCACACTACATTAAAATGACACAAATACTACAGTGGAACGTCAGAGGACTGTTGAGAAACCTCGACGATATCCATGAACTTTTACACAAACATACACCTAAGGTACTGTGCGTACAAGAGACACACCTGAAACCTAAACACACCAACTTTTTACGTCATTACGCTATCTTTCGGAAAGACCGGAGTGATGCCATTGTGTCATCCGGTGGTGTTGCTATTATAGTCAATCAAGGGATTGCATGTACACACCTACCACTACAAACATCCCTTGAGGCGATGGCTGTTCGAGCAGTTCTTTTGAATAAGCTCGTCACCATCTGCTCTATCTACATACCTCCACAACACCGTCTTGAAAAGCGTGAATTCGAGTCCCTCATAGAGGAACTTCCAGAACCTTATATTCTCCTGGGAGATTTTAATGCACATAGCAATCTATGGGGTGACTCTCGCTGCGATGCTCAAGGTCGCCTGATTGAACAGCTACTTTTTTCTTCCGGTGCGTGCCTGCTGAATCGGAAAGAGCCAACATATTACAACATCGCTAACAATACGTACTCAGCAATAGACCTCAGCATAATATCCCAATCACTCTTGTCTCTACTTAAATGAGAAGTCATTAATGATTCATATGGTAGTGACCATTTTTCTATCATTATCAGCACATCAATAACAAATACATGTCCTGCAGAAGTTCCCAAATGGCTCACCGACAATGCCGATTGGGAAAAGTTTCAAAAAATGACTTTATTATCTTGGACTGACATGGCGGCATTGAGCATAGAGGATGCTGTATGCTACTTTACAGTTTTCTTGGTTGATGCAGCAACAAAATGTATTCCCCAAACATGTGGACCGTCAAGCAAACGACGAGTCCCATGGTGGAATAATGAGTGCCGTGATGCTCGAAAAAAACAAAATAAGGCATGGAGGTTGCTTAGAGACTCGCCCACAGCCGAGAATCTTGTAAACTTTAAGAACGTCAAGTCGCAAGCAAGGAGGACGCGCCGACAGGCGAGAAGAGAAAGTTGGCATAAATTTGTATCGGGCATTAACTCATACACAGATGAGTCGAGAGTCTGGAGCATGGTTGGTAAGGTGGCAGGACGAGGAGCACATTCGCTTCCTCTAGTGAACACACAAGGGGAGAGTTTGGAAGACCAGGCAAACACTCTCGGAGCGCACTTTGAACAGGTCTCCAGCTCAACACACTATAGTGAAGCGTTACGACGATACAAAACCGCAATAGAAAAACAGAGATTAGAGCGCAAGCCCAGAACACATGAGGCATACAACGAACCTTTCTGTTTGGCTGAACTGCAGGCTTCACTTGCCTGCTGCAATAAATCTGCCCCAGGCCCGGAATGCCCGGCAAACGACACGTCCCATGGTGGAAGACAGAGTGTCGTAATGCGTGAAAGGAACAGAACAGGGCATGGAGGTTGCTTCGGAACTAGCCAACAGCCGAAAATCTTGAAACCTTCAAGAAAATAAAGTCTCAAGGCAGGAGAACGCGTCGGCAGGCCAGAAGAGAAAGCTGGCAGAAGTTTTTGTCAGGGATCAATTCATACACACAGGAGGCTAAAGTCTGGAACATGGTCGATAGGATAGCAGGAAAACAAGTACACACACTTCCACTCGTAAACACTCAGGGTGATACCTTGAAAGATCAGGCAGGCTTCCTCGGTGCACACTTTGAACGGGTATCCAGCTCGTCCCACTATACTGACACTTTCCAAAAATACAGAACAAGAATAGAAAAGCAGAAACTCGAACACAAATGCACTAGAAACGAGGCATATAACCAAGCTTTCAGTCTAGCTGAGCTCCCCCGCAGGGGTGCCTGCGCAAGTAGGCGTTTGGTGTGTAGCGACACCACGGACCCGAGCTAACGGAGGAGTTTTGACTCCCTCCCACGCCTAGCCGTGTGTGGCTTTGCCGTGTCCGGGGAAAAGGGGATCCTGGGGGTTGAGCCGACGCTGGGTGATTGGACATTTAAGGCCCCCCGGCAGCAACAACACACCCCTTCGGCCCCGGCTTCACGTAGACGGCACCCCTGGGCTGACCCACCCAGGGGAAATCCGCAGTCACCTTTTCCAATCTCTCTCCCTTACAACTTCGTCTTTATCTCTCTTTTTAGTCTGTCCTGTCTACTGCTCTCTTCTAATTACTTCCAATTTTCCTGGTGGCAAGTGTTAACCTTGTGTAATTACTCAACCTTGAGTAGTTATAATTGGTTATAGTGGCAATGTACGGCTGGCGTCTGCAGCCTTATGCTATTAAGTGCTTCAGCGTCCCCTGGTTGGACTCCATGGTGGGTGGTCGCCATTGCTGCCGAAAAAAAGTACACTACTATGGGAACACCTGCATTTCTCCGTCTCCTAGATCGTCCTCCGCCTAAGAGGGGACGCACCGATGACATATCAATTTTCAGCCAACCAAGACAATGCTTTCCGAAATTTCATGTTGTGCACAGCGAAAATTCAACAAAACAAGCCAGAGCCATGTCTCCATTTCTTGTTGCGAAATCTCTGACTGATGTCTTTGGCCCAGGATACAAGGTTACAAAGATGGCTAGCGGAGACCTTCTTCTTGAGCTGCCTGAAAAACATCATTATGAAAAACTTGGCAGTCTCGTAGCATTTGGTTATATCCCAGTATCCGTTTCACCTCATAGATCAATGAACACCACACGCGGAGTTGTTTCCGAAGCAGACCTTCTTGAATTGTCTGAACAGGAACTGCTTGAAGGGTGGAAAGAGCAAAATGTCATAGATGTGAAACGAATCGTCATCAGACGCGACAACAAAGAAATACCTACCAAACATTTAATACTTTCGCATCTAGCACACTGCCTTCATTTATAGACACAGGCTACATCAAACTTTCTGTCCGTCCCTACATTCCCAATCCAAGACGGTGTTATAAATGTCAACGATTTGGTCATGGCTCGCAGAACTGCTGGGGTCAGGAAACTTGTGCAAGATGTGGTAACCACGGCCACCCATCTGATAAGTGTGTTACTACGCCTCACTGCGTGCATTGTGACGGGGAACACGCCGCGTATTCGGGTTCGTGTCCTAACTGGAAGAAAGAAAAAGAAATAATCACTCTTAAAGTCAAAGAAAATATCACATTCAAAGAAGCAAGACGAAGAGTGTCGCCATTTTACGGCACAACATATGCTGATGCGGCGCGTCAGGGGGCAACGCCGCACCAGCCCTCGCCACCCCTTCGGTCAGCACAGAGCGAGCCATCGGCTGTGGCGCCTGCCCCCAAGGCGGCAGTAGTTCAGTCTACTCCGCCTCCGAGCAAATCGAGGCCAGAGACTGCAGGGTCCTCTGGTCTCAAGGCCTCACCTCACCAGGCGAGGCCTAAAATCCAAACCCCCAGCTCGCATTTGCGGGCATCCAGTGCCTCTGGCAATGGATACAACGGTACCCTTGGTACCGAAAGAGCGGCGCGCCTCCTTGGAGCGTGCCAAGAAATATAAAAAACCAATAACGGGGCCGGACGACCGTCCTGCGACCTGAATTAACGAGCTCACTCCAACACAGGAAACTCTTCGTACACACAGCAGCATCTCTCTTGTTTAAATATGCAGACAGAAATATTGCAGTGGAACATCCGAGGCCTTCTTCGAAACCTCGATGACTTACAAGAACTCCTCCATGAACACAATCCAAGAGTGCTGTGTGTACAAGAGACGTAAAACGTTTGTGTTTGCTCGTTTTAAGTGTGTAACTACGTAATCTTCCGAAAGGATAGAGACGATGCCATGCCACCATCCGGTGGTGTAGCGGTTATAGTTAGTCAAGGTATAGCATGTACACAATTATCCCTTCAAACTTCCCTCGAGGCGGTGGCTGTCCGAGCAGTTATTCTAAACAAACTTGTCACAGTCTGCTCTTTGTACATACCTCCGCCCCACCGTCTTGAAAAACTTCAATTCCAGTCTTTAATAGACAAACTACCTGAACCTAATCTGGTCCTTGGGAACCTGAACGCACATAATGGTCTGTGGGGTGACTCTCGCTGTGATGCACGAGGTCGTCTCATTGAACAATTCCTCATTTCATCGGGTGCTTGTCTATTGAATAGAAAAGAGGCAACATACTATAACCTTGCCAACAAAACTTACTCTTCCATAGACCTCAGTATAGCATCTCCTTCACTTGTACCATTACTTCAGTGGGAAGTCATAAATAATCCATACGGAAGTGACCATTTCCCTTTAGTTTTGAGTACACCAATAATAAATGGATGTCCTCCACATGTTCCCAAATGGCTGGTAAACAAAGCCGACTGGGAACAATTTCAAAAGCTTACTCACTTAAATTGGACTGACATAGGTCGATTAGGCATAGATGAAGCTGTGCAGTACTTCACGGCTTTTCTTACTGACGCAGCAACCAAGTGCATTCCACAAACATCTGGACTGCCCGGCAAACGACACGTTTCGTGGTGGAACACTGAGTGTCAGAATGCGCGAAAGGAACAGAACAGGGCATGGAAGTTGCTGCAGAACTCGCCGACAGCGGAAAACCTTGAGAACTTTAAGAAAATAAAATCTCGAGGCAGAAGAACGCGTCGGCAGACCAGAAAAGAAAGCTGGCACAAGTTTTCATCAGGGATAAATTCATATACACAAGAGGCTAAAGTCTGGAACATGGTTCGTAGGGTAGCAGGAAGACAAGTACACTCACTCCTACTCCTAAACACACAGGGTGACAGACTGGAAAATCAAGCGAACTTCCTCGGTGCACACTACGAGAAGGTGTCTAGCTCGTCACACTACACTGAAGCTTTCCAAAGATACAAAGCAAAGATAGAAAAGCAGAAACTAGAATTCAAGTGCACAAATTACGAGGCATACAACCAACCTTTCAACTTAGCTGAGCTACAAACATCACTAAACTCTTGCAGTTATTCCGCTCCAGGCTACGACCGTGTCACATATGAAATGTTGAAAAACCTGCCGCTCGAAACGCGAAAAACTTTACTCTCTTTATACAATGCTATCTGGCTTTCAGGCATCATCCCTGCTTCCTGGAAAGAGGCTATTGTTATCCCTATTTTGAAACAGGGCAAGGACCCTTCCTCAGTTTCAAGTTATAGGCCCATTGCACTAACCAGCTGATTTTGTAAACTTTTTGAAAAAATGATAAACCGCCGACTTTTACATTTCCTTGAAACACACAATCTGCTCGACCAATTTCAGTGTGGGTTTCGTGAGGGTGGATCCACCACCGACCATCTGGTGCGTATCGAGGCACAGATCCGAGACGCTTTCGTCCATGAGCAATACTTCCTCTCAGTGTTTCTCGATATCGAGAAGGCCTACGACAAAACATGGCGTTTTGGCATATTAAGAGACTTGTCTCACCTGAGTGTGCGCGGTAGAATGCTTGCCATAATCGAGAGTTACTTGTCCAATCGGAAATTTCGTGTTCGTTTGGGCAGTATTCTCTCGCAAACATTTGTGCAAGAAACGGGAGTACCGCAAGGTGGTGTATTTAGTTGCACACTTTTTATTATTAAAATGAATTCCTTGCACCGTTCCATCCCCCGCAGCATGTTCTATTCCACATATGTCGATGACGTCCAGCTTGTCTTTAGCTCATGCAATCTAGCAATGTGTGAGCGGCAGGTTCAGTTAGGTTTAAACAAGGTCTCCATGGGCAGAGGAAAACGGATTCCGGCTGAACCCAGGAAAAAGCACGTGTGTCTTGTTCTCCCGAAAGAGAGACATGCACTCAAAACCCGACATTGAACTGAATGGCCAACGTCTATCTGTGAATAACGGCCAACGTCTATCTGGAGCATAAATTCCTAGGCTTAATCTTGAACAAGTTGACCTTCGTACCATACACAAAGTATTTAAAAACAAAATGTTTAAAAGCCATGAATGTTATAAAACTGTTGTCACGTACTGCGTGGGGTAGTGACAGAAAATGCCTCATGAACGTATATAGAAGCCTCATTCGCACCCGCTTAGATTCTGGGGCCATTGTTTATCAGTCTGCGACTCAAAGTGCTTTGAAGATGCTCGATCCCGTGCGCCTTTCCGGCATCCGCCTTTCTACGGGTGCTTTTCGCACCGGCCCCGTAGAAAGCCTTTACGTTGAGTCAAATGAGTGGTCGCTTCATCTGCAAAGAACTTACATGTACTTTGTATATTTCCTTAAGGTGAAGGCAGACAAGAGGCACCCCTCATACTCTACTATTAATGATTTGTTGTGCTCCATTCTGTTTCAAAACAGGCCTTCAATGAGGCAGCCCTTCCCAGTTCGCCTGAAGGGTCTAGCTGAGAACACTGGAGTGTCACTCGAACACAGTTTAATGTCTCCTGTAGCATACCTGCCACCGTGGCAGTGGCAGACTATAGATTGCGATGTGTCTTTCCTAGAAGTTACTAAACATGCGCCTATTGCCCATATTCGAACATACGTCTTGGAACTTCAACACAAATACACACGTCCCGAGTTCTTTACAGATGCCTCCAAGCCTAACTCCTCTGTGTCCTACGCTGCTGTTGGCCCTTCCTTTTCGGATGCTGGCCCTCTACATCCAGGCACAAGTATCTTCACAGCGGAAGCTTACGCGATTCTTGTGGCAGCTAAACACATCAAACAATTACAAATACACTCCGCAGGGGCGCCTGCGCAAGTAGGCGTTTGGTGTGTAGCGACACCACGGACCCGAGCTAACGGGGGAGTTTCTACTCCCTCCCACGCCTAGCCGTGCGTGGCTTTGCCATGTCCGGGGAAAAGGGGATCCTGGGGGTTGAGCCGACGCTGGGTGATTGGACCGTTAAGGCCCCCCGGCAGAGGCAACACACCCCTTTGGCCCCGGCTTCACGTAGACGGCACCCCTGGGCTGACCCACCCAGGGGAAATCGGCAGTCGCCTTTTCCTATCTCTCTCTCCCTACATCTTCGTCTTTATCTCTTACTATTTATCTGTCCTGTCTTCTACTCTCTTCCGTTTACTTCCGATATTCATGGCGGCAAGGGTTAACCTTGTGTAGGTATCCCACTTTGGATAATTACATTGGGTTATAGTGACAGCGTACGGCTGGCGTCGGGAGGGCTTGTTTCAACAAGTCCAACCGCGTCCCCTTGTTGGGCTCCGTGGTGGGTGGTCGCCGCTGTTACTGAACACATTCATACTTGTTTGGCTTCACAAGCATCCGCCGACCTTGATCGGTCTCGCAAGAGAGGCCACACCGAAACAAGTTATCACGTCTCGAAGAAAACTAAAGTTACTTTCGCGAAGTACCACATTATCCACAGTGACAGCACACCTCTAAGAAAATTATCCCCATTTATGGTGGCCAAGTGCCTAAAAGAAAAAATAGGACCCACATACAAAGCATCCAAAATGTCAAGCGGTGACCTCCTTTTGGAGCTAACCGAAAAAGACCAAGTGCCTAAGCTATCCCAACTAACCAGCATTGGAGAAACAGCTGTCACCGTTTCGGTCCATCGCTCTCTAAACACCAGCAGGGGAGTAATCTCTGAGGAAGACTTCTTAGGCCTTAGTGACGAAGAGCTCCTCGAAGGTTTCCAAGACCAAAACGTCATGAAAGTCCAAAGAATTGTAATCCGTCGCAATAATCGGGAAGTGCCCACCAAACACGTAATACTAACCTTTGGAACATGTGAAATGCCCACCTCTCTTAAGGCTGGGTACTTAAAAATAAATGTCAGACCCTACATTCCCAACCCCAGACGCTGTTTCAAATGTCAGAGATTCGGACACGCCTCGCACTCTAGCAGAGGCAAAGAAACATGCGCGAAATGCAGCGCAAACGACCACAAATCAGAAAACTGCTCATCCTCACCCCACTGTGCTAACTGTGACGGGGAACACCCAGCGTATTCCCGGTCATGCCTATGTTGGAAAAAAGAAAAAGAAGTGATCGCTCTGACCGTGAAAGAAAAAATATTCAGCGAAGCGTGAACACGGCTATCATACCTTTTCCACAGAAGTTACGCCGATGTGACGCAGTCGGGGGCAGCGTCACAAAGGCCTCAGGAGTCGACCGCTACCACACCCAGTGGTTCTATGGTGACTCAAACCACCCCCGTAAAAGAAGCAGCGCCAGCTGCTCCATGCACATCAAAGGGCCCGCAGACTCCGGTCTCCCTGGGCCCTAAACTCAATAGAGTGCCAAGGCCTGAGATCCGTTTCTCAGCGCCTCACTCTCGATCTTTCAGCGCCTCAGACAAGGCAATGGAGATTGACCACAAAACTCCGGTGTCATCGACACCGAAGGACAAGCGCTCTCTCGAGCGTACCAAACAGGGCAAGGAGAAAGTCCCAGTAACCACAGTAAGTAAGCGATAACCGTAGTGGTTATCGTATTTCTTTCTATTTCTATTTCTTAATGTTGTCACCTACCATCTTTTATACCGATCAATCCCCAGAAGTATATTTACTTAACTTTATTCTGCCATGGCTTTTATCGTACATTGGAACTGTAGAGGCTTAATTCATAACTTAGGTGACATAAAGGACATCATTAACAAATTCTCACCTGTAGCCTTTTGCCTCCAAGAGACAGATCTTGGTGCAAAACACAGCCATTTCCTAAAAGGCTTCAAAGTTGCCAGAAAGGACCGCGAACATTGCAACCGTCTTTCAGGAGGAGTAGCCATAGTGGTGCAGGGCAGCACTCCTACGCGAGATCTCCAAATAAACACATCTTTCGAGGCCGTAGCCGTCGCCATCCTATCATACAAAACCATCACCATCTGCTCACTGTATATCCCACCTCACACCTTTTTCACCACCAAAAACCTAGAAAATCTAGTGGAACAGTTGCCAAAACCATTTATCTTAGTTGGGAATTTCAATGCTCATTGAACCCTTTGGGGTAGCGACAAAACTGACGCAAGAGGGCAAGCCATGGAAGATTTCATTTTATCAAATGACATCTGCCTTCTTAATTCTGGTGCTTTTACCTACTTTTCACCAACCTCGCGCACTTTTAGTTGCTTAGATCTCGCCATGTGTTCATCCTGTATTTTTAATGATTTTAAATGGGACGTCGTTAACACGTCTTATGGTAGTGATCATCAACCTGGCATCATAAAACTCATATTATCTTACCCAACTCTAACAAGCAGGCCACGCCGGTGGAAACTACAGCTCGCAAACTGGCCAGTTTTCACAAAAAACGCTAAGCTCGATGAAGTTTTTTCATCGGAGCTTTCTGTTGAGGAACTATACGAAGAGTTCGTCAAAGTTTTAATCTTAGCAGCAGAAAAAGCAATACCGCAATCATTCGGCATCGTACGCAATAAATTCAAACCTTGGTGGACAAACAAGTGTACTGATGCCAAAAAACTACAAAATAAGGCCTGGGAAATTCTACGAAGATACCCCACATACGCCAACCTCATCAACTTCAAACAAGCAAAAGCCAGAGCCCGATTTATTCGAAGACAGGCAGAAAAGGATTCATGGCAAAAGTACATATCATCAATTAACAGTTCAGTCACATCTAAACACATCTGGGACCAGGTGAGGAAGTTCAAGGGAGAGTACTCCTCCTACACAATACCACTGCTTACAACTCCAGACACACAATCAACACTAGAAGACCAGGCAAACCTATTAGGAGAACACTTTTATAAGGTATCATGCTCAGCAAATTACACCAATACATTCCTGAAATATAAAGAAAATGCAGAAAGACAAAGATTGCCTACTAGCAGTACCTCAAATGAAAGTTATAACCTTCCGCTTACGCTGCACGAAATGAACAGGGTACTTTCTGCCGGTAAAAAAACGGCAACAGGGTCTGACCAGATACACTACGCAATGTTGGCACACCTACCCCAAGCATCCGCGAAGGCACTTCTCCAATTCTTCAACAAAATATGGGACTCTGGCATAATGCCTGAAGATTGGAAAAAAGCCATAGTCATACCATTCTTAAAACCTGGTAAACCCCCAACAACCCCAAGTAGCTATAGACCCATTGCATTAACAAGTTGCCTTGCAAAAACTTACGAAAGCATCATAAATATTAGACTTACCTTCACTCTGGAATCGGAGCACCTAATAGACGCACACCAGTGCGGATACAAAAAGGGCTGTTCCACCACTGATCACATTGTTAGGCTGGAACAGGAAATACGACAAGCATTTCTACACAAACAGTTCTGTCTCTCGGTCTTCTTTGACTTAGAGAAAGCATATTACACAACTTGGAGATACGGAATTCTCAGAGATCTAGCTAACTTAGGGATTCGCGGAAGAATGCTGAACTGCTTACACAATTTTTTATCGAATAGAACTTTTCAAGTACGTTTGGGTAAGTACTGTCACGAATATTTGTCCAAGAAAATGGTGTACCACAGGGCTGCGTTTTGAGCACCACCCTGTTCATAGTGAAAATGAACTCCATCAACAGGACTATACCCCGTACAGTCATGCACTCCATCTATGTTGATGATCTGCAAATTGCATGCCGAGCCTCCAGCCTATCATCCTGCGAAAGGCAACTCCAAATTACAATAAATCGGCTTACGAAATGGGCCGACCAGAATGGTTTCCGCTTTTCAGCCCAAAAAACCACAGCTGTTCTCTTTACGCAAAAGAGAGGATTGTTCCCTGAACCCGCGATCAAACTATACAACATCAACATGCCGGTAAAACAAGAACACAAATTTCTAGGAATCACATTCGACCGAAAACTAAACTTTCTGTCACACATAAATGCACTGAAAACTAAGGCAAACAGAGCACTCAATGTGCTCAAAGTAGTCTCCCATAAACACTGGGGTTCCGATCGACTCTGCCTTATACGTATTTACCGATTTCTTGTACGCAGCATTTTAGACTACGGATGCGCAGTCTGGGACTCGGCGCGAAACTCATACATCCGCCGTCTTGACCCTATACACAACCTCGGCCTCCGTCTGTCAAGTGGTGCTTACAGAACATCACCTGCGCAAAGTCTAAACGTAGAATGCAATGAGCCCCCTCTATGTGATCGAAAGCATTACTAACCTTGTCATATGTTTTAAGAACAAGGTTTTAGAACAATATGTTTTAAGAACCTGAACACATCTGCTATGAAATTGCCGCAAAATGGGACTCGCGCTCACATTACCTCAACAAACCTAACCTAATCAAACCACTTGTCCTACGTTTCGAGGAATACTGCCGCTTTTATACCATCCCTGATGAATCACTAGATGTCGCTATTAAACCACCAAGACTGCCGCCATGGTTTTACCTGTCACGGCTATGCGAATTTTCACTAAGCCGGTTGAACAAAAAAAGCACCCCACCAGAACATATAATCCAAGAATTTTATACACTTCAGCACGAATATAGGGATTACGAAGAATTTTACACAGATGGCTCAAAAACGGAGGACCACGTGGGTATTGGGATTGTGACGACGAAAAGCGCAATTTCTGTGAAAGTACCTCGTAGTTTTTCTATTTTTTCAGCTGAAGCTTATGCCTTGAGTGAAGCAGTTCGGAAAATCATCGCTGAAAAATACAAGAAAGCAATCATATACACCGACTCACTAAGCACACTAAAAGCACTACATATAAAATCCGTATGTGAGCCTATAGTAGGCGACATTCTAAACATGGTATACTTAAACAGCCAGGCAACCTGCATCCATTTCTGCTGGGTCCCAAGTCATGTTGGGATACCTGGAAACGAAAAAGCAGATAAGTATGCTTCCCAGGCAGCCCATAAAACAGTAACAAAAGTAAAAATTTCCCTTAAAGATATCCAGAGAACAATTCGCCTGGCCCTACTAGCAAAATGGCAAAAGCAATGGGCGGGCGGGCCGGCGGGCGGACGGATGGACGGATCAACGCTATCAAGCGTTCTCATACATAGGGAAAAAAATGAAACCAATGCAATCCAAAAACAAAAGGAAATCAAAAACACGTGCCATAAGCACTGCTTACGAATTTGTAAGATAGAACGTAGGACGAGATATAATACAGAGATTTAGTATAGCGGAAAACAGCATACGCAAGAATTTCGTGCTAGCGTCAGCGTTGCGTGCTCCAAACTGAGCACACGCAGAACGTTAACGTGCTTCGAACTCTAATGCATGAACGTTGTTTCTAGCATATAGCGTTCAACGCTAACGTACGCAGTAAGGCAAGATGACGGTGCCTGTTGAAGTGAGAGCCATCTACTTCGAATCTTTCTAGTCGTCATCCTCAATTGTTAAAATCCTTCATTCCCAAACACTAGTCGTATTTGACTTAGTGCTTTTAACATTTTGCTTCCTAATCTAATTTGATTAAGAAGCACGTTGAAGAATCCCAGGTGGTAGAGAGAGATAAGTTTATTTATAGAAAGGCAGAGAGGTCAGCATGAGCGATAGCTTGCTCTAGCCTGCTACTCTACACTGGGGGAGAGAAGGGGGTAAAGAAAGAATAATTGATGACGATGGTGATATAGAGAGGTGAGTATGTAGTATTCCTTCTAGCTGAGACAAATTTTATAGCCGTGCATATAGTCCAGTTGCTTCCAAAAAGGTTATAACCGCTCTTATGACCACAATTGCACTGTTGGTGTCTGGCCAAGGGCTCAACACGGTCTCGTCAGTTAATGATCTACTGCGATATTGTTCAGTAGAAGACATCAGTGTTTGTCGTTCACGTGTGTATGCTGGTCAGACACAAAATATGTGCTCAAGTGTTTCTGGCACATCGCAGTGTCCACAATTAGGACCGGTGCACTGCGCCCGTTAATATGTGTGTAACGTCTGGTGTACGCCACACCAAGACGAATTCGGTGGATCATGCTTGTGAGTTGCCGTTTCAATTTAGGGGAGATGCGGAACCTCATTTACGGGTCCCATGTGGGAAGTCGCCGGTGTCACCGTTCCGGTTTGGTCCAGCGCTGAAGTGTGTAGCTGCGCATCACGCAGCGAAGCAGGGCATTCGTGTCAGCTCGTGAAAACGCAATGCGTACTTCAGGGGCACTGCTTAAGGGGTTTTTAGCTTCAGCGTCTGCCTCTTCATTTCCCATCACGCCACAATTCGCAGGAATCTACTGGAAAGTGATAAGATGGCCATTTGTTGAAGCAACCTGAGTAAGTTCTGCGATTTCTATTGCCACGCTGTAATATAGACCTTGCTTCATGATGCAATTAATGGTTTGCAAAGCGGGTTTGGCATCACAGAAAATCGTCCAGGCTCGAGGTCGCTCTCCGGAAATAAATCTTATTGCCTCCCGCATAGCGACAAGCTCTGCGGCAGTTGATGTGGTTTTATGGTCCACTTTGAATCGTCGAGCGATATCCATGTCTGGGATGACAAAGGCTGCGGTGGAGGTGTTTAGTGTGGTAAACCCATCGGTGTACACGTACAGAGTATCGTAAAACAAACAGGTGTTTTAGGCAGGACCCATAGAGGCACTGCAGGGACATTGGGCGGGGAAAACTTTGATGATATAATATTCTCATTCCGTGATATTACTCTTGAGAAACTGCACTCTGGGTGAGTGGCGGGTAGTACTGATAGTGGGTGCTGTCTGTGTCTGCTCAGCAATGGAAGGTGAACTCTAAGTGACACGCAGAGCATGTATACACTGATGGGACAAGCCCGAGCCTCCGTGATTGTTCTGTTTGTTGAAGTACAGCGCGGTAGACCCAAGCATCTTCGTAAGCATTGAGCTTGAACACTCTATAGCGTATTCACACAACTATGTCTCATATTGGAGAGCTCCGGCATGCTGTATCGAATGTATCCCACAAATAGAGCATTGTACAATTGAAGTAGCGATGATTCTGATGGGCACCATCTTGCTCCTGCCACGTGGCAGGAGATGGGACAGCAGGTATCAGATGGGACAGAAGATGGGACAGCAGGTTCTTCGCCACGTGGCAGTATTAATGGGACAGCAGGTATCGCTGTCCCATTAATAAATATCGGGTATGACAACATATGCTTACGCGTGAACGCAAGCACTGCCCATTTGTCGATTGAAAGAGTGAGCCCTTGACGTCGTACATATTTGTATGTGATCGTCACTGCACGCTGTAGTCGAGCTCGCAATTGCGCACGAGTAGTTCCGAATGCCCATATGCATATGTCTTCAGCGTATGCACTGATCTTCACCATGCTGGGAAGTTCTGCTGCTAGGCCAATCATTGTGACGTCGAATAGAATCGGGCAGAGAAATCCTCCTAGGGGAACACCACGATGAACCTTATGTCGACCGGTGTCTCCGTTATTTGTCGTCATGTAAATGGTGCGGTCCTAAGGTAGCTAAAAATTCAAGCATACAGTCGTCCACCGATGTCGAAATTTTCCAGTGCATCAAGGATCGCATAATGCAACACATTATCGTAGGCATCCTTAATGTCTAGGAAGACCGCCGCCACTAGTCTGCGTCGGCTCCTTTCCTCTTCAACGCTGGTGATCAAGTCGACCACACCGTCAATGGCAGATCGGCCTCTTCTGAAGCCATTCATAAATGCAGGAAAGGAGTTGTTGCTCCCTAGAAGCCACTCTAATCTAGACAGTACCATTCTTTCTATTACTTTCCCAACGCAGCTGGCTAAGGCGATTGGCCTGTAGGAGGAAAGTGCATAAGGACACTTCCCCAGGCTTAAGCAATGCAATAATGCGAATGCATTTCCAATTAGCTGGGACTTGTCCTGACTTCCATGAGGTGTTATAATGAGATAACAGGATATGCCGTGCTTCTGTACCAAGATGGTTGAGTGCAGCATACGTCATTCCGTCAGGTCGTGGTGCCGATGAGCGTCAGGAGGCAGAAATCGCAGCGTCAAGCTCATGCATTGTAAAACGCACATCAAGGCGCTCGTCAGACGATGGAGGCGCAATGGTAGTAAGAGGCTCATTAGTGGCAAGGCCATCAGTGGTGTCCACAATGAGGCTACAGTAGTCGCTGGCTATCTCAACTTCTGTCCGCCCTTGATGTAGAGCAACAGCTTGAAATGGTTGACGTTGCTGGGGAGTTGTCTGCAAACTTCGTACCATCCGCGAGATCTTAGATAGAGGTCGCCTAGGGTCCAGAGATCCACAGAATTTTCTCCAATGCTGCCTATCAATCTTGTCAAGCTGCCGAAGAACATGCCGTTGAGCTCGACGACAGGCAGAGAGGTCTGAAGGCGACTTCGTTCGTCTGTATCGGCGTTCTGCACGGCGACGGATTACACGAAGGGCTTCGTATTGGGAGCCAACTGCTGATCTCTGCATCGTAGGTTAACCTGTTTGGTTGTGTCACGCAGGGAAGAACCAATGATTTTCTCTAGCTCGGATGGATCAGTCGTGTGCTACAGCCAGACTTGACAGATGCCTTGAACAGTGTCCAGTCGGTTTGACGGATGTAGCGTGTGTGTGTGCTTCAAGACCACCTGAACTGAACGTAGGTTGGAAGGTGGTCACTGCCGCGAGTGTCCAAATCTGTGCACCAACATGCGGAAGACAGAAGGCTTTTGGAAACGAAACAGAGGTCGAGGAAGGTGCTGTAGGACGGGCCACGAATAAATGTAGGTGATCCGTCGTTGAGCATGCTTAGTCCATAGTTGCATATAAAATTGGCCAAATCCCTTTCGCGATAATTCATTGTAGTGCTACCCCATAGAGGATGATGTGCATTAAAATCGCCAACCACAATGTGTGGCCTTTGTGCTGCTTGAAGAATGGTCTCCAGGTGGAAGCAGTCTATCTGTGCGCTTGTGTGCATGTATCCTCCTAGTACTGAGAATGTCCGCTTTTTATGTGTTATAGTCAGGCTCACGTAATCATTGCTGGTATGCGACATGACTGCATGTCTTAAGAACGTCCAATCACGGCGTATACAAACGAGAAATTTGCTAGTAGGTTGATCACTGCGGGACCAAATCTAGATATATCCAGATATACTAAATGTTGCAACTATATTCGGTCCACATATAACGATAACAGGAAACTGGTATTTAAAAACCATTGTCTGAAGTCCGACAGATGGCCACGTAGACCACGAGCATTCCATTGCATAACAAGCGACTGGCGCATGCGTTCTTCGAACAGGTTATTGAAATTTCTAAAACACTGCAGTACGGCATGATCACAGTGTTGTGTTGCGGCGCAGAGTACCACAACTGATTATAAGCACAGTGATCAGGACAGAACACTCGGTACACCGAAATAAAAACAGTAAAAAGAAAGGAGAGCACAACGAAACATTGCCAACATAATCCCCTAGACTCGAGGCAATACGCGTGAGGTTTACGCAAAACCGAATAAAGCCGCCTCGTTATCCAGTTTATTGAAATTAAAGACTGGATATGGCAATTCTGTCCCCTCAATCCGCTGTGCGTGTTTATGATGCTGTACGAGTTTTTCTCGGTGTATGAAAAAAAGTACACGTAGGCGCTGCCGCGCGATGTCGCGACACGTGCTCATGGCGCCATCTTGCTGGTAATGCTAGAAACACTCCCCCCCCCCCCCCTGAAATGCTCGTGAGCACCGGTAAGTGGCAGATATAAGTAGCTTGCCGTTCGAGTGCTGTAAGATGCGCTCCGGGATGGCTCAGTGGTAAACGCCTCGCTCTCACAACGCAGAGGTTCCACGTTTGATTCCACGCGCCCGAGTGTTTTTTTCTGAATTTTTTTCTTTCTTGCGTTTTCATATATATAGATACGTATACGATGCATGACGTCGACGCCGATGCCGGTGGCAGAATCCAGCCGAGAGTGTCCATATAATTGTTATCGCAATAAAACACAATCGTATTGTGAAAAGCTGGACGGCAACCTGGTGTCATACGCAACGCCATGTCGAAGAACGATGGTGTTCTCGCAACGACCACACGGTCGTTTCTGCTCTCGTCGCTTTTCTTGAATTGCATTTTCAGGGCAGTGCACAACTCATTGCATCATCTACAATGGAGAAGAGAGCATAATCAATGTCAAGGTACAGAAATGCCTCTCTCAGTAGATAACAGGTGTAGTGTAGTCACAGTACTGTTGTAATGAGTCTCGCTAATACTGCAGTGTCCTTCGCACACTAAATGCAGGTTCCGCAGTCTCAGTCAAGCAATATAGAAAAGTGTAATTATTCTTTTTCAGGGTCGTTGGGAGGACAGGTATGTCTTCATTCGTGCTGCTTATTTCTGTATCTCTAAATGTTGTAAACATTTTCTCTTTTTAATAAAATACAACGAAGCAATCCTGGAATGCGAAAAAAAAGTTTTACTTAGCAGGCATTCAAGGTGGCATGCTATGTACAGAATAAGATTTTTAACGGCCTACTGTTTCATGCTCCAGTTTTAAGGAAGACTCAAATAAACATAAATCAACTGAGATTGTCAAATTATTTAATCAAATTTACTGAGATTGAAGGTTCATGTTTAAATTTCGCACAAAAATTTCTACAAGTAAATTCCAACGTGACGTCACAAATTCAAAAGCGCTGTAAATTTTATTTTTCAGAAATTGGCTCGGCGAAATTTCCCGACTCACGGTGCGTTAGGTGTCTGACCATGAATAGGATAGTCTACCTCATTTGTGCTGAATTGGAATTATACAGTAGACTTAGAAGTGTGGCAATTTGGGCTAGGTGGTATGACATGACGATAGTTACAGCGTGAGAACAGAACGGCTGTCTCTTTGTCGTCGTTCTGTTCTCGCGTTATACCTATCGTCGTAGTTGACACTGTCAAATTTGTGACGTCACCAAGATTACGTGCGATAGTTTCATGGTGGCGACGCCACCTGAATTTATATTTGCGTGTTTTCTCGCTTACCAACCTACTTTGAGAGCAATTGATACTGATATGAGAAAAATTATTTTTTCTCAGCCTTTGTATACCGAAGTATATAACCTATAAGCAATTACAGGTACCCAAAATTATCATTTTCAGTGCTTCATCAAATATTGTGCTAGAATATAGGTTGGGATTTCACAAGGTCCCCCAAGCTTCGCCTGCTGTCCGTTTACTCGTCTGGACGTGAGGATATAGTTTTAAATTCTCATGAATGGTTACAATGTTCTGTTTGCGTATATCATAAGCTCTTTTGTAATTAGAAACAGAAGTCTTTACTCATACAAGTCATTAAAGCACATATAAGCAATTATTCATAAATCCTTGTTGAGTTCGTCCACATTCACAATCTCAACGCTAACCGTCATATTTTTGTATTCAGCAAAACAAAAAGCTTGACGTAAGGAGTAGCAAATGATAGAGCGACGAATTCAATATAACTGGTAAGTTTGAGGAGTCATATACTCTTTTTTAGACGATGGCTAGGAGTCCTTGGGCCCCATTGGCATCTTCGGCATGCCTGATCTCTTGTAGGTCTTGTAGCTTGTCGTGGATGTTTGAGCTAAGCAACAATCCTCTCTCGCTGCTGCGCGCTCAGATATATGTCTTTTCGCTTAAGCACTCAAGGATCTACAAAAACTGACTACAAAAACTACAAATACACCCGATTTCAAATACGAATTCTATGAATTCGTACTTGAAATCGAACCACGTTGAACGAAAATGCAAAAAAAAACATGAAACTACTTTCTCGCGCTCTAAGTTGTTTTCAAAACCTGCATTAGTTTCGGTAAAAAACTGCAACGTTTAGTTTTGCATGACCCCTTACGAAGTGAAGATGGTCACGGAATACCATGGAGAAAGAATCGTAGCCGAAGACGGTAAGGTTTCCCACTCTCAACGCACGACATTATCGAAGTGAAGGCTTCTGATAGTGGGCTTAATATTGAATGATCTGTGGAGCTACAGTATGTCCACTGTGTCAGTCATTCTAAAAAAGGTTATCGAGGATATAGTTTGGAGATTTTTATGAACATGTTAGTAAAGTGAATTATTTTCGAAGGTCATTCGGTTATGCTGCTCGCCATTATACGATGTAAAAAAAATGTGGGCGCTTCGTGCATGAGCAGTGATGGAAGCATCGTTTTTATTTTTGTAGCAGACTCTGGAACAGAAAAAAATAGTGCTTTAGAGCAGTTTCTTATTGTTTTTGGAGCAGAATAATGCTAGGGTGATGCAGCTGTTGATGTTTTCGGAGCATATTGCAAAATATTCAAAACCACTCCTGGATTACAGCACACTATTCAACTCTCTTATTAATATTACCACGTATAACATATTGCACATACAATAATCACTGCGAATCGCAAGAAACATAATTAGGCAAATGAATGGTTTTTGAACGCCAAATAAGTGTTATTTTTATATTTTGCAAAAGCAGCCAGCATTGAAAATTTCAAAAATGAAATATGCTAAGTAAGTGAACTAACATTTAAAATGCTTATTCCTGTGACATAAACGAGGTCAAAGCGGATAAATGTGCTATATGTAATCCACCACATAGCAAAGTCATCACACATTTTTATATTTTGTAAAAGCAGCCAGCATTGAAAATTTCAAAAATGAAATATGCTAAGTAAGTGAACTAACATTTAAAATGCTTGTTCCTGTGACATAAACGAGGTCATAGCGGATGAATGTGCTATGTGTAATCCATCACATAGCAAAGTTATCACAGCAGTGGCTATAGTATGACTAAGAAGTCTCGCACGCGTTTCACCAAAATAGCCTGCTTGTACGGCACAAAAATACAACTACATCAGATATATGGAGCAAATGCTACTATTTGTAGCATTGTACATACTCTAGTATGCGGCTACTATAAATGATGTGCGCCAGATAACCGCATACAGCTTGTTTTTGTTTTCATTTAGGCTCGCTCGATGGCCACATGGTTTTACTTCGTTGTTTTTAGTTTCCCCAACAACGTTTCGGAGCAGGTTCAGAGGAGTTACTGACAAATACTGTATTTTAGAGCAGCACATAGCAATTCTCTTTTGGTGCAGTTTGGAGCAATGGGAGCAGCACTTCCATCACTGCTTGAACCTGGTGTCCGATAAGTTGTGGTCATGCGATGAAAGCATATTGTGGCACGAGCGGAAAGCTGCAGAACGAGCAGGGGATGGGGAAATTAACTCGCAATGCAAGTGTAGTCTGTCTGTCCACCCATCCATCCGTCCATCCATCTAGTGAACACTACAAGTACCGCCATCCAGTGGACATTCTAAGGACTAAAACGAGGGGTCGCTATTACATACAGTATCGAGACTCACGACCCAAGCTTCAAGGTGTTTCCCCCCTAAGAAGAGACATGGTTACAGAATCATGTGTGTGGCAGATATTTCTTCGTTTATATTTTATTGGATAATGCTCTCTCCAACTTCCTGCGTTCCTTCTTGTATATAGGTGCAACCAAGCCCAGACGTGATCGTATTAATTATAACATTACCTGGAGTTTTGCGCGCCAAAGCCACGATTACGAGGTATGCCATATAGTGGAAGGCATCTTACATTTCGGTCACCTGCTGTTCTTTAACGTGCATTGACATCACAAAGCACATGGGCCTCTGGCATTTCACATCCATCAAAAACGTGATCGCCGGGGCTGGGTTCGAACCCGCGGCTTCCAGATCAGCAGCTAAGCACCGTAACAACTGTAGCACCTAGCTTACGTGAGCGAACGATGTGAATATTCGATATATGCATGACTTATTCTGTGCCTGCACCTTTGGAATGACTGTGTCCAGGCTCCAATCATCAAACGTTTCGTCTATGCATGTATCCGCCTATAGGCAATAATACACAGTTTTACAAGCTTGCTGTCTGAAGGAATTGAAATTTTGTAAGCAGAACAAGTGAACATATATAACCAGTTTCCGTACACAGTTAATGCACAATATTTCGATTAAGTGAATTAGGTTTGTTGGCTAGAAGTGAAAGCTAGCAAATAAAAGTAAGGGCAGCTTTTTTTTCGTCCCGAATTACTTTAAAGATTCCGAGCGCTCGCAGCATCACAAAATTATGAAAGAGCTACTGGTGTTTGAATTGGTTAATTGGCTTAATATAATGCCTTACAACTACATAGGGACAATCACGGCGAACTGAAGTGCGCCGGATGGCAGCGTCTGTGGTCTTCATGAGCTTCGTTACTTTTGCTGTTACACCCACGTGAACCTACAAGGGCGTGTAATTATTTACTTCAGCGAATAAACAACGCATGAAGCAATACACACCTAAATAAATTTACCCTCACGTATTCAGTACAACACACGTACCCCAACACGCACTATAAGTGGGCGGGTGTGGAAAAGATACTTTTCAGGAAACCTATAGGATTATGTAGCCGCCTGACAATGGGGCATACAGCGTTAGACTTGTGCGTAACACCGTCGCTACGTCGCAGAATCCACAATAGGCCAAATCAGGATAAGAACACATAAAGCATAAAAGAGATGCCGTTACGAATTACGAACCAGTTACGTAGATATACAATCGTATTACAATAAATTGCTGTTATCTTTAACACCAGGCGAATCGTATGCCTAAGCTACGGAATACAAATACGTTCGCTTTGACTTTCAGAATACGACCGACTACCGTACGGGATGGATTGCTTCCCAGTTCTTCATGCGGACGAACACTGCATTATTCTCGCAAGGCTACTGCCAGAAGGAAGTAAGCAAAAAAAAAGTGGTGATTTTGCCCATGCATGCAGTTTATCCATTTATGTACTTGCTTTTCTGGCTCAAAGTTCCAATGGTGCATCAACACCATGGGCATCAACAAAATAACCCAAGTTTGTACATCATTAAGTTTGTACATTTTTATTTTGCCGGACACTGTAATATATATTTGTGCTTTGCAGCATTCATGCGAATGTAACAGTACGAGCGTACAGTTGGCTGAAAACTGCCCGCTGTAGTTTGATCGATCAACCATGAAACAGTCTGCTTTAGTACATCGATTCTGAATGAAATAAGGCATATTTACTAACTCCTTTTACAGTGCTAGGAGTAACGAATTTTCGTGGGAGCAGTCAGAGGGAACTAAATACCCCATAAGTTAGCAATCTGATTAGGCAGAAAACATGCAAAATAACAAAAAATACAGCAATGCCTAGCAATTTTCGCACTACACAGGTGTCATATGGCTGTAAGTTTGAAGGACGTCTATTTCGGCGCATTTTGATGCTTTATCGGCAGTGTTTGACTGTGCTATATTCTGAGGGAAATGAAGACTAAAACTGGCACGTTTCGGAAAGTTTTACAGCGCGGAAAAACTGAATAGTTATTTGAAGTTTAGGTGTATACGTGTCGAAATTCTGGTATGATGGTGAGCAACGCCGCAAGATGCAGAACTTCTTGTTATTCTTGAGGGTATGGGGTTCTTTAATAGTGCACACCTAATCTAGCTATATATACATATATAAGTGGTTGGGTTCTGTAGAAAAAGGAGTAATAAACGCGTGCAGGCTAGCACTGCAAGAGAAGAAGAACAAGTTGGAAACAAGAAACGGTGTTCGGTTTGGTTTCTTCGCCGATCGATAGTTTCCCTTTACATCTGTGCTGCGGGTGACGAGGACTATAACGGATCGTTCCTGATTGGCGTAGACCAGACTCATCGACTTGAACACCGGATCTGATGAATCGCCTTAAGATCGCCTCAAGGTTACTACTGTGGAAGGAACTAAAAGCGCTCGGCACGGCGAGCCCAGAATACGAAGCTCCAGCAGGAAGCAAGGTCCATGCTAACAAACCCAACCACTGACAAGGCCAAGCACACAGGTATCTACGACCATTTGTCAGCTTGCAATACCGAGCTCTCGAAGATTAATGATGCTCTCGAGGAGCACCTAGCGGACGAGGAGCTCGAAGCAGAGTATGTCGCGGCAGCAGAATATAACGACCAAGTTGTCAGCGTGCTCGCCGAGATTCGCTGCAAAATAGACGGTTTTGGATGCGTGAACAGTACAGCGGTGACTGCTCCTACGACCGCAGCAACAGTTCTTGACACTATGACCATAATTGGCCCAAAGCTGCCGAACTTTGACTTGCAAACATTTAGAGGTGATATTCCCGAGTGGTCAGCTTTCTGGGAGCAGTTTGAACAGACTGTTCATCTTAACAACGCATTATCAACGATGACGAAGTTTTTCTACCTGTGGCATTATCTTGCGGGTGAAGCGGCAGCTGAAATCTTTGGATTCCCGACTTCTGAATCGTGTTTCGTCGACGCCATAAAGCTACTGAAAGGACTGTTCAGCGATCGTAACAAAATTGTGCAACACCACCTGTCAGCGCTTCGCAATCTTCGGCATGTCAAGGCAGGCTCTGTAACCTCCATTTATTAACCCACTCGTTACGTAATACCCCCTCACCGTGGTCTTTAAGGTAATAAAGTGAAGAGAAGTGAAGAGAAGGAAACAACGTCTGAGGCCTCAGGCAGCTTTATCAATTTGTGCAGCTCAACTTACGATGTCTCACTGCACTAAACGCACCAACGATAACTTTCTCGGCAATGTTGATTGACATTGTACGAGAGGCTTCGTCATACGAAATTGTTCTAGCATATATCCGAGCAAAGCGCAGCGAGACTTGAAGACAACATGAGTCTTCTACAAACGCGTCAGATCCAGCATTGGCAGCTGTAAACTCGGATTTCGAACTAAAAGCGCTGCTCCTGTTTCAACGTACCGAGTTGGAAAGCCGCGAGCAGTGTCAGCATTTTTCAGAACGACGTGTTATTAACCACGCTCTCGGTCACCGGAGAGGACGAAACGGCAACACAAGCACCGCTTCGGTACTACACAGTGCCTCGTACAAGAGGAACGAGTGCTTTTTCTGCAAATCTACGGAACATGGCACACGCGCCTGTGACGCCAACTTCTCCATCGTTTCTAAGAAAAAGAAGCTGACTGAAACCAACCGTTGCTACAGATGCATGTCACGAGGTCACGCACGATCTTGCAAAGTGAAACTTACGTCCTCATCTTGTCATAGAAGGCACGCATCGAGTATGTGTGACCCTAACTACGTAAGAAAATTGGCTACATTGGAAACGTCGTCACCAGCAGAAGCTTTAGACTGCACATCAGGGGCGTCGCACTCAGTAATGCTATGTGGTAAGAATTCCTCAAGCGGTTGCGCAAAGACGGACACAGGAGTGTACTTGCAGATCTTTCACGTCTTTGTCGTCAACGGTAGCAGATCGAGATACGTTAGAGGGATTCTCGACGGAGGAAGCCAGTGATCTTACATCACAGAAGATCTAGCTGGAAAAATGCAACTTAAGATGTTGTGAGAAACTCCAGTTTCATTTACCACCTTTGGCAGCGTTTCCTCAAGTTCTGCAGAAAGACGAACAGTTGTTGAAGTCCCCCTGCGGAGCCAACCCCATTTTCAAATCCACATCATTTGAGCCATTGTCGTACCGGTTATTTGTGATGACATTCTTTCGCCGACAAGAGATGGCTACATCATACAGAACTTGCGTCGCGAAGGGAAGGTTATTACAGATGAAAGGAACTTTCTTGAGGCGGATACTGAGACTGGCATCAGCTTGTTGGTTGGAGCTGACTGTCCGTGGAAGGTTACTATAGGATCAGTCATAAGAAGTACAGAATTTCCAGGATTGGTCACAATAAACGCAGTGTTTGTATGGGCACTGCAAGGGCCCAGTCGTCAAAGTGACTCACTTGTCTGCGGCACTAATACCACGCTCTGTGTTCTGGAGTAGAAGCGATCAGCGTCCACACCACAGTCTCGCATATTACGCAATCATTCCGGCAGATAGAAGCAGCAGCCATCGTAGATGCTGGTGAACCACACTTAAATGAGTGGATTTCGAGCTTCCAAGGAACAAATGACGAGCAAAATCAGAGACACGTAATCACTTGGAAAAAATATCAGAAACAGCTACTCAGAAATGACTGTCATACCATGCTGGCATGTCCACAAAACTTGGCAAAAGACTACGGCTGAAAGGTTTATTGGAGTGATACGGCCCAGTCGTCCTGCATTGCATGGGGGAAGGTCAAGCAGAGATGCTACCCGAGAACGCTAAGGTTTATCAAGCCAACTGTTATGCAGCACATTGAGAAGTTTTAAGAGAAGACTGTTAGACTTCTGAGCTCCAAGTCGTGTTTCACGCTTCGTCACCCACTCAAGGCATACCAGCCCTCTACTACTGCTCGAATGAAAAGGGGAACCACAAACCAGAGAGGAGCATTAAGGCGAACTCTACATTCACACCATCAACGCAACTATGACATTCAAAGTTTATTTCATGTGGAGCCCATTGGTCGGGTGGTTAGTGGGGCATAGTTGCCAGAAAAGTTAAGTCTTCGTTACTCAAGGCACTTGGAAAGAGCAAGCACAGCTGGTAAGAAACGGAGAAGGTGCAAGTGGAAGCAAAGACGAATGTGAAATCAAGCTCACTTACGCGCATACGGACATCAAAGAGCCCTCTCCAATGTTTCTGGTGCAATTTCCTGTTGGACATTCATCCCAGCTTTTTCCCAGTCGAAACAACTACGACTACGAAGCACGAAGCCCTCGGGCCACTCGACGTGACGGCAAGCACATGAGATACCATCAGGAGCAGAGATCACTGGCTGATCCAATCTAGAGAAGAGCACCAATCAAAACTACAGATGGTTCACCTTGACCAAGCACTCTGCAGCAGCATTGTCCAAGTATATGGTGCGGTGAATATCGAGGAACTTCACACATGCAGAAGTGTCTGGCCCTTAAGACGAATCATACGCGTCGGCCCTAGATGACATAACCCGAGCTCTCAGAGTGAAATCCCAAAATTTTAGGCTTTTAGGATGACCAGTGCGGAAATGTTTCGCGAAAGATGTGTTTAAGTTCGAGTTGTGCAGTTCTACTGGAGGGCGGGAGTATGTAGAAATGGGAGGAATGAACGCGTGCAGGCTAGCACTACAAGAGAAGAAGTTGGAAACAAGAAAGAGTGTTCGGTCTGGTTTTTTCGCCGATCGATAGTTTTTATTTACAGGTCCTTTCGCCACCATTGAAATATGTTGACGCTGACCGGGAATCAAGCTCACGCTCACCAGATTAGAACCAAAAGAAGAGAAGAAACTTTGAAGACAGTGATGCAACCCTAATGTACCATACCGGTGCGCTTGTTTAGCAGAATTTCGCGCGAAAAACTGTGAAATTTATGTGCCACGCCTATTTGTAAAATGATTATTCAGGCTTCATCCTTAATTAGCAGATAAGGCCAGCTAGTCTGGCGAAGTGCATTCATAACAGACAACCAGATTGTTGAATCAATCAAAGAATAGCTCCCGTGAGCAGACTTGTACGTAACGCGTTACAAGTAATCGATTTTGGTTTGGTTTGGAAAAACTTTATTGACAAGTCCGAAGGCGTGCGCCCTAGCACACGGCGGGCCGCTCCCACGATGGGACAGTAAGGCCGAGCCCTAGCGCCGCATCGTGGGCCCTCTGGACAGCCCAAAGTTGCGATGTTATGTCTGGACTCCGGAGAGCGGAGTCCCACTTTCTGGACGATGCTGTATCGGTGCCACGTACCGAAGGGCACTCCCAGAGCATGTGGTGTAAGGTGGCTAAACCGCCACATTTTGTACACGAGTTGGTTAAATAAACATCAGGATAAAGCTTGTGAAGAAAGGCAGGGTTAGGGTACGTTTCTGTTTGAAGTAATCGCAATGTAAGCGCCTGCGCTCTATTTAGCTTCGCATGTGGAGGTGGAAAGATTCTCCTATCCATAGCGAAATGTTGGGTTATTTCATTATATGTAGTTGGCGGATCCCTGTTTACGAAATCTCCAGTTCGACCCAAAGGTCCTCCATGGCCGCGGACAGCTAACCCTCGCGCCCTGGAGTGGGCCAACTCATTGAGATTTATGATCCCTCCGTCCATGTTTCCCATATGAGCTGGGAACCATGTAATGGTATGGGTTGTAAGCAACTTATCACCGAGTATGTTTTTGGCCTCTTTGCACACAGCTCCAACACTGAAGGCACGAATGGCAGCTCTAGAATCGCTAAATATGTGTTCATTACGCTGATCTAAAAGAGCCAAGCCATTAGTTGTAAGCAATTACTCTGGCACACGTAGATATGCACCACGCATGACTGGAAAGGCGCTCCCTATTACCAGGCGTGCTTACTCACGTAAAGAAATTTTACCGAGGAACAAGGATTGTCTCGAGCACATATGCCAAGCATTCTGAACTTCTTACCGGTAACTTACTATGGTCATTAAAGTGGAAAGTCTACAACAACTCATTTTCCGAGTTCTAAACCATACAGCACTGATACCTTGAGATTAAAAATTAAAAAAAAGTCTTGGAAAAGAAGCTAAGGACAACCTAGCCCATAATGGAATGAAAAACCGTAGGGGCAACACTGACAGGAAGGCAGCAGAGCTGATCAACTATCCTAGATAAATAGATAGATATGTGGGGTTGAACGTCCCGAAACCATTATATGATTATGAGAGACGCCGTAGTGGAGGGCTCCGGAAATTTCGACTACCTTGGGTTCTGTAACGTGCACCCAAATCTGAGCACATGGGCCTACAACATTTTCGCCTCCATCGGAAATGTAGCCGCCGAAGCCAGGATTTGATCCCGCGACCTGCGGGTCAGCAGCCGAGTACCTTAGCCACTAGACCACCGCGGCGGGACGATCAACTATCATAGTAGACAATAAAAGGGCCCTGCAACAGTTTTTGAGCATGGTAAGAAAACACTGCCGATAGGTAGTCGGGGCTTTAGAGATTACGCATGTCAAATATTATAGCGCAGCACGTGGCCTAGAATTTACTATATATTTTCAAAGTCAGCTAGAATTGCTTTCTTTTCTCTCGACAAATGACGCTATTTATAGGCTCAATATTACGACGTCACAGGTTATCAGCAGTTGGCTAAATTGAGCATGACGCACTCGGTCGTTACTAGGGCCACCGCGAGAGGACATCACTTGTCCACGTGTGCGCGCGTGATCGCACTGAAAAGCCATGCATTCAAAGAAAGAGAGAGAGAGTGAGTGAAGTGCTCATCCAGCAAGCCCGTAAGGCGGCGAGGATCGAGACAGGGTCTCCGCTCTTCCTCAGGAGCCACCTAGGCCCAGGCCACGAATTCGCCAGAATTATTAATAAATTTGTTACCACCACCACCAAGTGCTCAAGGCCGAGAGGCGTGCATGACGCACTTTCTGCCTCTGTGCCACCCATCCCTGCTTAGCTTCCAGCGCTTTCGTCAGGACGAGAGAAGAGGGAATGCGATTGCAGTGTGTGACAAATTTCCGCGACTCCTCTCGCACTGAATGGATTCTGAAAATATTTGCAACATTGAATTCGTGAGACAATAATCCCCTTTAGTGAATGAATTTCGCAGCTACCGAGAAAAATGTGGTAGGGTTTCCTTGAAAATATTCTATTGCAGTAAATAGCCGATGTCCTTTTACACAGTGTCACGGGGTATCATTACTCCGTACCTCCATCAAGGATGTTATGGGGTGTGTTCATTCATTATTAGTTGGAACAACAGTGGTCAGGTAACGCCGCACACGGCGCACAGGACTGCCAGCAGACAGGGCAACTTCCGGTTCATGCTCCACAGCAATCGTGTTTTCGGCTCTCTCGATGAGGTGGCAATTCAGCGCCCGTGCCGCCGTGGCAATTTCATGTCCGTGGCATAAAACTAAAAACAAATTACTTGGGTATGTCACGTCATGAGGACTAAAAATTGAGATGGCCAGAACATCAGAATGGTTATAAAGTGTTTGGAATTAAGCGTGACCATAGACGAAAAAGGTGGGAACAAGAGATTAAGAAATTTGCTAGTACAAAATGAAATCGGCTCAACGAGGCAGGGTGGAGATCCTTCGGAGAGGCGTTTGTCCAGCGGTGAACGAACAGGCTGCTGCTGATGATGATTTTCTTTGCTTTACCATCAAGCTCATGTTACCCATGGTCCACTAGCCGAGACACAAACATACCTCTTTGGTTTGTCATGCCCGCTCACAGCCTTCTTGATGTGCTGAGTGTGCAGCCGAGGGCTAATCCATGTTGAGCTGTTGCTGCTGTAGATCTAACTGGAGTTATTACATTAAAAATTCATATTACCGCTTTCTTCTTTATTGCAGGGAAAACTGAATGCACGTACTGGGTTCGCAAAAGCGTGGTCGGAAATCGCAACTGGAAATGTGACTTCATATTCGACGAATTTTGCAAGGCCCAAGCGATTGTAGTAAAGGACATTAAGCATTGTGGATAAGTGTATAAAACGCAACCTAAAAAATATTAAGTATTGATTTTTTTATGCCACCTGGTAGTTTGACGGGCTACACAGTGATATTGCTACAATTATCTTTTGTTCAATTCATTTGTTGAATGCAAGACGTGATAAAGTTTTTTCTCAGGAATTGGACGAAATGTGATGGGCATGAAAACAAGCTTTAATTCAATGATAACCAATTTTTGATGCTGATTTTGCGTGATGTAGGCAAATGCAACAAATTTTACTTCCAACTGAAATGCGCGTTAATATTAATTTTTAGATTGTGCTGTGTAAGCTGGCGATTTACACCTGGACGTGGATTTTCTAAAGAAATCGGATGGAGCAGATCATTTAATTGTTATTGTTATAGAAACCCTGTAATAGTCCTGAGGACGAACTTCAGCAGTTACCTTTTGCACAAATTGCGGATTTCCAAATGTGCTATGAACTTTCTGAATATTTGAGTGCTTTTTTATGCTATTCAAAAAAGAATTTTCGACGTAAGGGTCATTTGTTATGATGCGCATTTATATATTACATGCTTTTCTGTTTTCTTGCCTGTATTTGCACACTTCAGCATTACCTCACACGCTAACTTCTTCTTTGTTGTGCGTGACTTGCTACTTCTGTACCCACTCCTGCAATGTTGCACGAATAAATGCCAGTATATATAAATGAAATACATAAATAAATTAGTTAACAAGTATATCACTTCAAGCGGAGCGCCAAATTACAAGAGAAAATTTATCTCTGTGTTTGCGAAGAGCGGAATGTCTATACTTCCCATTATAAAAGTTTCCTCTCTATAATTTACAAATAAATGCAGCTAGCAGCCATCAGTAGTCTGTATTGCATGTGGCCTCCATGATGCATACTCTCTTCTGAACGGCCTTCGAGGTATATATATATATTTTGAAGATGGTCTTAGTCCGGCCGCTTCCACCAACATTACGTAATAGGGTACGGTGTGCAACTCTTGAATATTCACTGAATTAAAATAATACTGATACAGAAAATACAGAGACGAACAAAAGTAGACGAGACAAAGTTCAACGTTGTTTTTCTACCCTAAAAAACGCGTTAACTTGCTCCAGCCCGTAATTTTTAATTAAGTATTTTTATAACCATGCGAGTGAAGTCGGACAACACTGGCCCACTCATGAATCATGACGTAACAAGCTGCTTGCTGTGCGGGCATTGGCATTCCGGTGAGCGATTTCATTCGGTAGTCAGCTGCACGTGTGCACGAGTAATTTCGGCCTTCTACACCTTGGCAATGATTTTGGACGACCTGCAAGAGCTGAAGCTTCAGTATAACACGATTGCCCAGCTCTACTCGAAGCAGTTAAGACTCAACTTTTTGTACATGTGTAGGAAAAATATACTGTAAATAAGTGAAGTGGAGAAATCAAACAGAAGCAGAAGGGGTCTGTTATGCCTACATGTATCTGTAGGCTTAACCGACCCTCCGCTTATATTTATTTATTTATTTATAATTCCACTCTCAGGGCCTGAGGGCATTACAGAGTGGAGTGTTCTAAGCCGATAGGGCCCCAACCCAATCACCTCTCTGTAATTTGTTATTCAATGTTTGACCACCACAGCAATATATCAGTAACTGCAATAATGTAGGCGGCAGATTGTTCAATTGCAGCAACGGAGGCAGGAATGTGGTTGCAGTCACCGCTTGTTTACGGCAAAAGCAACAAGCTAAATAAAGAAAAAAGCATCACAAGCGTTAGGGCGGCATAAGGGAATCTTTTCGAACCGTGGTGATCTAGGGAAAAGAAAAGATCATTATTACTTGTTGGATTCGTGTAACAAATTTTGTGGAATAGGTTGAAGTGGATATTTACGGGGTTGCTCAAGTGTTGGTATAGGCCTAAATTAGTAGCCTACATTGAAGAAACAATAGAGTACCGGAAGTAATTGGAAAGCACAAAATGAGGTGCACGGCTCTCAACTAACTCAAGGGCTGTTTAAGGAGGAACTATGTAGATTCCCCCCCCCCCCAAAAAAAAAGCGTCTTCCAATGTGAATATAATGAGAATTGTGCTCAATTTAAACTTCAAGTTAGAATCTCGCTGAAAACCGCAAATCGTTGGATGGCCCATGACCCCTCCAAAGTGGTATGAATAGCCGCTATAGAAACATGGCTATTACCAACCTCATAACCCCTGTATTCACAAACGCTCCTCGACTCGGCTTTCACCTTTCACTTGACAGAGTGGCACACTGCGCTGCTGCTCGGATGAAAATGACGCTGCGCTACTCAACAATAGCAGCAAATTATCACTGATATGCAGTGACTTTCCCTGCCTAGAGATGGTGCTCCCATCGGCTTTCTCGGGTGAAGGTGGAGCGTTGAGCGAAGGGGCGTTCTAGAATACGGGGGATAAGGCTGCAAGTTGAAGTGAGGAAGCAGTCACTCGACTGTGCAAATGAAAGGAATGAGTGAATTCGGCGCACTGTGTTAATTACTTTAGCTCTTCGTTAACCAAAGAATCAACTTGTGCTTGTTGGCACGGCATTAAAATGTAGCTGCACTGAGCAAAAAGCCCAGAGGCAAATGAGACACAATCCGCCAAGGTGGTCTGGTGACTAAGGCACTCGGCTGCTGACTTGCAGGTCGCAGGATCGAACACCGGATGCGGCGGAAGCATTTTCAATGGAGTCGAAAATGCCTGAGGCCCGTGTGCTTAGATTTAGGTGCACGTTGAAGAACCACAGGTGGTCGAAATTTCCGGAGCCCTCCACATAGAGCATCGCTCATAATCATATGGTGTCTTTGGGATGGTAAACCCAAGTAATCGTTATTACAAATGAGACACAAAAGTGGTAACGCACTTCATGTCCACTTTCCGGTGTCGTTTTTCCTTCACGCCTTTCACTCAGCGCAACATTGAAGTTTCGGCACCCATGATCTTCCAACATGGTTTAATAATATGCACTCAAACCTATATATAGTAAACCCGGATATAACGAAATATTGCATATAACGGAGTAAAGGAACTGTAGTGGACCATACGCACTAACGCGTATGCCCCTTCCAAAAAGAACGACATCATGGGGATATACCACAGGTGGAATCTGTTAAGTACTTTGGAGTAATTTATCACACATCGCTTAACTGGCGACCTCATATCGAATATATCGCCGGAAAAGGTGTGCGGGCCATTGGCATATTACGTAAGCTAAGCAACTACCGCATAGGTACGAGAAGAGACACATTAGTAATGATATATCGCATGTACGTTCATCCCATTTTTTGAATTTGTGATGTAATTTTCTCTGGAGTTCCAGCTTACAAGTTGCGGCCTCTAATTCTTTTGGAAAGAGAAGCTTTGCGCTTATGCCTTGGCCTTCCCAAAACAGTTGCCAACGATGTGTTGTATCTCGAATCGAGGGTCCCTCCGCTTTCTTGTAGAATTCGCCTTCTGACTGTTCAGACATTCTTGAGAATCGCGGAGGCCACGCCCGCGGCAGTAATTCCACCATCTAACAATAGGTGGCACTAGCTGTCCTGTTAATATTTTTTATTTCTTGTTTTGAAATCTTTATATGTTGTTTTGTAAGTTTTTATATTGGCTGTACTTCTTTTATTTTCTTTTATTTTTTATTTATTTGTGAAAATTATTTTACTGTTTACGTAACTAATTTTTTGCTACTCCACAATTAGGTTCATATGTGAAACCACAATGTTGAGATATTGATTTTGCCTGTACTTGATTTTGTTTATTTTCATTAGGTTTATTTTGTTGTTAATTCATAGTATATGTATAACCTTTTTCATTTGTCCTGACACGCAAGTTTTTTCTGTAACCACATTTTTATCTTGTACTTGTAATAATGGCATGATCTGCGTTTTATTACATTGCATATTTGTTTTCTTGGTGTAGGAACTTGTTTTGTGTTAGTTTATAATAAATAAAAAATGTTCTAATGAAATTTATTGTCTTATGATTGTTATGAAGCCTATACTTGGCGGGTTGCTTTCCAAGCACCTGGCAACGCTGGGCAGCTTGTTCGTCATTAATAGAAAAAAAAAAAAGATGTATCACAGCCAGAACGGCACCTTAGCTCAAAGCGCCAAATTCACTGCAGGAGTCGAAAAATAGTCGTTCCAGCCGGCTTGACAACGATAATGCTACTCACCGTTATGTACTTTTTTTCGTTTGTCAACATCCGCCGTCATTCCGATACGGTATGAGGAGAGTTGGGTATTGAGTAACCCACGTGCATATGCGCGGGAGTCGGTGAATGCTTTGTGAAACGTGCGGTGCGGGGCTCTAACCTAACTCGTTTAGTATGAACAATGCCGTGAACCATGACTGCCATACCATTGTGAATGACCCTAAAAAAGGCAGTCATGTCAACGTGGGCTACATGACCTGTCATCCTTTGTGAAAGGCCTCAGAGGACCTCGAGGTGTCAAGCCTTACGAACAAGGTGAGATAAATGACTGACAGTTGGGCGAGTTGGTGTGGGGCGCCCGTCCGGCGCCAGTCCTTGTGCTCATAATTTTGTGTCCCGTGTTTGGCTGTCCGCTGGCAGGTTGTCCCTAGACAAGCCCCGCTATCAACCACCGCGCCCCGAACGAAGGTTGTCTGCGGCCAAGAAAGGTATGTGTCGCAGATATTGGGAAAATGCCACAACTCGCCACTGGTAAGTTCATCGATGTGTCGCGAGACAGAGGTTGTGGTAGAAAAGGCGCACGCTGCTCAAATGACACCTCAAGATCGCGCATGCGTCAAGCCAGCCGGGGCTCATGTCGCGGCGAAGACGCGTGCTACTAAAATGTAAAGGCAGTGTCTATTCTGCCGGCGCCGGACGAATATGTTTGGCAGCGTCTCCTGCGCCGCGCGGCGCAGCAGCCATCCCCACACAGAAGTGGCTCCTGCGCCGCACGGAAGTGACGTCACTTTTAAAAAAAGTTAACGTAAAGCTATTAAAATGTGCAACTTATTACTTTATAATGCAATAAACTTACAAAAGTGTCATTAAACAAGTGTGTAACGTGTTTTTGTATAGTGCATAAATTAATTATTGGCGCATTGTATAAACATATTTGTTTTGTATACTGTTTTTGTAATATTAGTATATATTGCTCAGTTTAACAACCTAATAAATTATTTGTTGGTTTATAAGTATTATTAAAAGGAAAATAAGTTGATTATTTGTTCTGTGCTCGAGGGTGCAGCGGGTTTGCCCCTGGTTTCGGTTTGGAGCGTATTTTGATCCTACGACTACCCAAATACAGTACATGTGTACAGTATTGCACATATACAGTACACATACGTACAGTATCGCACACAATATTGTACAGTACATGTGTACGTTCTACATCGCAATGTGCCATGTCAACAGCATTCGCCAAACACCGTGTGATAAATCTGCATCGGAACGTCAACAGAGTGTTTCTTTGATAGACCGAGAGGAAATCGGTAGTCTGGTGTCAAATTAATGTGCATTCTTGCCTGTCGACAGAGTGTTTCTTTGGTAGACGACAGAGAGGAAATCGGTGGTCTGGTGTCAAATTAATGGGCATCCTTGCCTTTCGTTCGCAAAATCTACGCGCCCAGTGACGCTGTTCTGGTACCACGTCTACTGCGGCGCATTTTTCTGTCATCAGAGCCTCAATAAATAGCGCGAACAACATTGCTTACCCAGTGGTGGAGGAAACGATGCAGTCAGTTGCATCGTTTTCGCTTACGGGCCTGGAGTTTTGTGTGTCCTTGTACGTCTCGGCAAGAAAGTGCATCGATTGTTGAACAAGCGTATAAATGTCCAATTCTGCGAGGATAATCAAACATTCGAAATCAAAGGAGGCGGCATTCAGGAAGATCAGTCCAATATGTGCTTAGGAGAAACTTGTTAACTTGTGTCGCAGACAGTACATTATTGTTATTGATTTCAGCAGTGCTCTGAGGGACGAGGATCTTTCAGTGCGCTGTTAAATCAAGAATGCGATCCAACTTGCGTATGCAATTTTCAGTTTTCGTGCAGCACATTATTGATCGCCTTATATGAAAAAGTTAACAAAAAAGTCATTTATTTACGTGCTATGCATGCCACGTTAAGCTTCTGTGCTAACTATACCCTTGCACTGGATATTAAAATGTTTACATGCTTACACTCTGAGGAAGAGATGGTCCGCTTATTTTTTTTAAACAAATCTGGAATGTTGGCCATGTTGTCGCTTGTGCCTCTAGACCAGGTAGTCGTGTCTGGACCACCAAGCAAACCAGCTTGACCTCCCTCATGCCCAGGGTCACACATCTTAATTCATGCGGCTACGATGTGCGGCTACACTTCCACTAAGTATGAGTTGAATATGTTCGCAAGTAGACTGCCGTACAAAGCACTTGCAGGTGCTCTTCGGTTTTCCTTTCTTTTTTAGCGCGTTATAGTGCAGCGATTGGTTCGCAGGTAGGACTTGCAAACTTTGTACGGCTATGGACAGGGCTGACTATTGTAGCTTCGTATGCATGTAGAAACCTTTGCCAAGTAGAAAGGTTATTATCATCAACATAAGAGAAAGGTATACAAGCTGTTTTCATCCAACCTTTCTTCACAAATGCGATAAAAATGACTAACCCATTACTATTTGAATTACTAGCCATACTGTACAGGTTGCCATCAATTTGATCAATGCAACACCCAACATTAAAACCACACTAATTCATTAATTTCACCTGTGACTGCAATGTTAGTACAGTCAGCATTAGGCTGGCAATCCTGGCACTGCACGAGAGCCTCTTTCGATGTTGCCTATAGCAGCTAGATTACAAAAGCACTACAATTTTGTCGAAAAACTCACATGATCTACGAAGTCTTCACGTCTCGCTATTGAGGTGACCAGGGCATGGTTGGAAGTGCTGCGATCATATGTCTGACTAAGGAGCTGAAGTGCTTGCTTCATGTGTGATGCCTGTATTGCGTTGATTTGCTTGCATCGGATCCATGACTTCATTGTGCACGATGATCTAAACTGATACGACACATGCACCTTAATCTCTCATAACATAGACAGATTAAGAGATGCCCTTCTTGGCTACTTAGTTTATAAGTGAAGCTCAACAGTGGCAGGACAAAAACATGTGAGGCTAAAGGACCGGGCAAAAGCCTCCTGACCTTACATGATGGTCTACTGACAAATTTTGTCGCCTCCTCACCTACGCCAAATTTAGTGTTAGTTATAAACGTTCGGCGATTTTAAACTTCCAGGCTTCAGTTTTGTCACTTTATCTATCTCGGCTAGTGATAAGGTAGCCCATGCCTTACTATAAAAGCTTGTTAAGACTTTCGCCTAACTCAGTTTATTACGAAGCCTATACAAATTGTAGGTTCTGATTGTGATGAGATAAACCTTGAAACTTCTTTTTCTGAGAGCCTTTTAGCTCTATGTTCTCCCCATTTTATTAAACAAAATTAGACGCCGCTCGAAACTACCCGAACTCATGATATGACACATACCTGTTACAAAAGTACGGTGTAGTAAATGTGCATTTTTGCCTCAAAGAGCCAATAAAAAGAAAAAACAAAAATGTCTGTCTAGGTCTACACTGTACCCTATTAATCTTTGGGAATTCGACAGCAAGTGATATGGATTACAGAAAAATGCTCAAAGCCTCAAGCCATCTGTTGAGGTGCTGTCCACTATCATCATCATCAGCCTGACTACGTCCACTGCAGGACAAAGGCCTCTCCCATGTTCCGCCAGTTAACTCGATCCTGTGCTTGCTGCTGCCACTTTACACCCACAAACTTCTTAATCTCATCTGCCCACCTAACCTTCTGTCTCCCCCTAACTCTCATGCCTTCTCTGGGAATTCAGTTAGTTACCCTTAACGATCAGCAATTGTCCTGTCTATGCACTACATGCCCAGCCCATGTCCATTTCCCCTTCTTGATTTCAACTATGATATGCTTAACCCCGTTTTGTTTCCTGATCCACTCTGCTCTCTTCTTGTCTCTTAAAGTTACACCTACCATTTTTCTTTCCATTGCTCACTGCGTCATCCTCTATTCAAGCTGAACCCTCTTTGTAAGTCTTCAGGTTTCTGCTCCATAGTTAAGTACCGGCAAGATACAGCTGTTATATATCTTCTTCTTGAGGGATAGTGGCAATCTACCTGTCATAATTTGAGAGTGCTTGCCAAATGTGCTCCACCCCATTCTTATTCTTCTAGTTACTTCAATCTCTTGGTTCGGCTCCGTGGTTATTACCTGCACTAAGTAGACATAGCCTTTACTAAAAACTCGCGCTCAGCTTGACGACTTAACTCATCGCCGCAGAACTGCCGGCCTTTCGCTTCTCCACAAACTCTATCATCACCCATACCTTCACCGCATTTTCGAAGCACCAACAGTCATCTTTCCACGCACCGACCATATCTTTAAGATAAAATGTATAACTTGTCGCTCAGCTCATTACGCTAATTCCTTTATTCCCCGAACAATAGTTGCATGGAATAGCTTGCCATCCCACATTGCCACTCAAGCAGATTTCACAACATTTAACGAACTTTTACTCAACATTTCTGGCTAGATATCCACCGTGCGTTCTCTCATTAAGCTTCTTCATATGTACATCAGTGTTTGATTTTCTTGTTATCATGTGTTAATGTTTTTCACGACCATTGTACACGCTTGATTTGTATTATTTATGTGTTAATTGCAAACTTTTGTATCTTAAGATCATGCCATCATTTTAGTTTTTTTTCCTTGTATACTGTATTTGTTAGTGCCCTTAATTTATGTTTCCAGTATTCAATATTTCATCTCTACTTATTTTTCTTTTTTTCATAGTATCTGATTTTGGTTGTTGTTGCTTTTTGTATTTTGCTCGCTTTCATTATTTCGTATAATCTTGTTTTTAGATTGTATAAGCGTACAAAAATTTGTTTCATGTGTCCGTTCCCCTATGTAATACCCCTTCAAGGGCCTTTAGGGGTATTATGAAATAAAAATAAATAAACAACTTGAAGTGCACTATTACCTATCTTGAAGCACTGCTCTCTTCCGAGGTTGTTGTACATTACTTTCGTTTTCTGCAGATTAATTCTAAGACCCACCTTTCTGCTCTCTTTGTCTAATTCGTTAATCATGAGTTGGAATTAGTCCCCTGAGTTACTCAGCAATGAAATGTCATCGGCGAAGCGCAGGTTACTAAGGTATTCTCTATTAACTCTTATCCCTAACTGTTCCCATTCTAGGCCTCTGAAAACCTCCTGTAAGCACGTGGTAAATAGCATTGGGGAGATTTTATCCCCCTGCCTTACACCCTTCTTGATTGATATTCTGTTGCTTTCTTTATGAAGCATTAGGACAGCAGTTGATCCCCTGTAGATGTATTCCAGGATCTTTGTATATGCTTCATCGACGCTCTGATTCCGCAGTGTCTGCATGACTGATGATATTTCTACTGAATAAAACGCCTTCTCATAATCTATGAAGGGTATGAATAGTGGTTGGTTATATTCTAAGCATTTCTCTATTATTTGATTGATAGTATGAATGTGGTCGATTGTTGAGTATCCTGTTCGAAATCCTGCTTGTTCCTTTGGTTGATCGAATTCTAATGTTTTAATAACTCTGTTAGCAAGTACCTTTGTAAATAACTTGTATACTACAGAGAGCAACCTGGTCGGCCTGTAATTCTTTTAGTCCTTGTCATCTCCTTTCTTATGTATTAAGATGATGTTAGCATTCTTCCAAGACTCTGGTACCCTTCCCGTCAGGAGACACCTCGTAAATAGGGTGGCTAGTTTTTCTAACAAAATTTGTTCTCCATCTTTCAGCAGATCTGATGTTACCTAATCTTCACCAGCAGCTTTGCCTCTTTGCATGCTCTCCAAAGCTTTTCTGACTCCTTCTATCATTACTGGTGGGGTGTCATCTGGGTTACTGCAAGTTCTTATAGTATTAAGGTCGTGGTTGTCCTGGCTACTGTACAGATCTCTGTAAAACTCCTCCGTTATTTTAAGTATCCTATCAATATTGGTAGTTATTTTGCCTTCTTTGTCCCTTAGTGCATATATCCAATTTTAGATGCGGAGCATCTAATACTCGAGGCTTGTAGTGCGGCGCCGTCCGCAAGCTTCCTCCTCCTTCTTTCACCATCTGTGCATTCCTTCCTCCTCTCGAGACCGCGCGCGCTTCTCTTCTCCATCATCTGTGCATCCTTCCTCCTCTACACACCAGGTGTGCTTCTCCTCTTCACGAGCATTCGCCAGCTGTATGATGATGCGCGCATGCGCTGTCGCGCTTCGAGAACATCGGCAGCTGACGCGCGCGCATTCGCCGTCGCGCTTCTCCCCTTCGATAACCTTCGAGTACATTCTTCATCTTACGCGTGCGCATGCGCTGTCGCGCTTGGAGAACATCGGCAGCTGACGCGCGCGCATGCGCCGTTGCACTTCTCCCCCTTCTCGAACATTCGACAGCTGACGCGCGAATGCGCCGTCGCGCCGTCGCCCACCATCTGTGCCACGCGCGCTTCTCCCCTTCGAGAACATTCTACAATTCTCCAGATTCTCCAGCGGACGCGCATGTGCCATCGCGCTTCGCGAACATTCGACACCTGACGTGCGCATGCGCCGTCGCGCTTCGAGAACATTCAACAGCTGACAGCGCATGCGCCGTCGCGCTGTATATATACTCAAGGTCGGCGCTCGCTCGCTCAGTTGCCGCTTGTCGGTTGGTTTGTACGGCGCGTCGACGTCCGAGGTCGCGGTGAAATGAATGCCGACGAATCCACAAATACAATGATCGACGTCCCTTCGACCAGCGCCGCCCTTTCGCATACGTGTCGTACGTGTTCACTCATTTAACACCCCCTCCTACAACCACGTTAACCAATTTAGCCATCGACCCATGTAAGTCGCAATTTAACACCCCATTTCACAACCACGTTAACAATTTTAGCCATCGACCCAAGTAAGTCGCAATTTAACACCCCGTTAACCAATTATATGCTCCGCATCCCCCTCAGTGTTCCCTCGAGGGAAGCTGCGGGCAATCTTTTTTCCCTATTCCAAGTTTCCTCTTCACTGTTTTGACGCTTCCTCCATTTTTTCAGAACATGTTCAATTCCCTCCATGTTATACCTTCTTACACCGAATACCTTACGCCTATTAATCAACTTCGAAAGTTTTGCCAGTTCTATTTTGTCTGTTGTACTTGAGACTTTCATGCTTTGACGCTTTTTAATGAGGTTATTCGTCTCCTGGGACAGCTTGGCAGTGTCCTGTCTAAGTACCGTACCTCAAACTTCCACTGCACACTCCATAATGATACTCTTTAGAATATTATTCATTGCGTCAACGCTAAGGCTGGTTTCCTCGATAAGAGTCGAGCACCTGTTCTGAAGGGAGACTCTCAATTCCTCTACTTTCCCTCACAGTGCTAGCTAATTGATTGGCTTCTTGCGTATCAGTTTCTGTCGTTCCTTCTTCAAGTATAGGTGAAATCGAGACCGTACCATTCTATGGTCACTGCATCACACCCTGCCAACCACTTCCACATCCTGCACGATGCCTGGGTGTGCACTCATTATAAAGTCTATTCCGTTCTTACTTTCCCCATTAGGGCTCCTCCATGTCCACTTACGGTTTCCTCGTTTTCGGTAGAAGGTATTCAAAATCCATAAATTATTGCGTTCTGCAAATTCTACTAGTAGCTCTCCTTCGGCATTTCTAGTACCGATGCCACAATCTCCTACTGCCTATCTCCAGCCTATCTTTGCATTAAAGTCTGCCATCAGTATAGTATAGTGTGTTTTTACCTTACTCATTGCTTATTCCACGTCCGTCTTCATAGAAGCTTTCAATAGATGCATCATCGTGGCTGGATGTAGGCGCGTAAGGTTGTATCCTTCATCTTGTATCTCTTATTGAGTTTAATTACGATACCTACCACCCTTTCATTAATGGTATAGTATTCCTATATGTTGCTAGCTATGTTTCTGTGAATTAGGAACCCCACTCCCAGTTCTCTTCTGTCAGCCAAGCCTCGATAGCAAAGGACGTGCCCATTCTATAGCACCGTATAGGCCTCATCTGTCCTCCTAACCTCACTGAGTTTTATTATATCCCATTTAACACCCTCTAGCTCCTCGAGTAGTACAGCTAGGCTTCCTTCACTAGATAAGGTTCTAGCGTTAAACGTTGCCAAGTTCAGGTTCCAATGGCGGCCTGTCTGGATCCAGAGATTCTTAGCACCCTCTGCTGTATTGCAGATCTGACCGCTGCCGGGGTCAGTTGCTTCGCAGCTGCTGGGGACTGAGGGCCGTGAGTTATTTGACGTATGCATGTGGGAGGTGGTGGCCAAATACTGCACCAGGGTGGCCAATCCTTCTCTGGTGAGACCCCCCCCCCTTAGCTCGTGTCCGTGGTGTCACTACACACCAAACGCCTGCTTACGCAGACGCCCCTATGTGTCCACTGTGCTATGTAATAAACCCTGGAGATTTTGGAATGTAATATAAGCCGCATTTATATTCTGATCCATCTGAACATTGACTAGCTGAATGGCGTCTATTCTGCCTATCTTATTATAAAAGCGTTCTCATCTGTTCTCACTCTTGAAATGTTTACTCCTTTTCGAATCTTTAGTTCATTTCATGATTTCTCTATCTATATTCTATGCAATAAATTTATAGTCGTCAGTAAAGATGGTATTTTTTCTTTATTTACAAACAATAAAAATGCTGCAAGTATAGATCTCCTTGTTTTTAGCCACGATATATTAAAATATATTTGGGAGCATTTTTGAAGCCTTTACTGCACTTTTTTCATTGATCATTATCCTTTTGCTGCATTCCTCATCACTGTTGTGAAGCCAAGTTATGCAATGTTCTAATCAGGCACCTGCCCTGATTCTCTAAACTACAGACCCATTCCTTTCACTTACACCTTTTCCAAGCTCCTCGAAGGCATCATTCAAACTCAAATAAATAATTATTTCAAAGATTACATCATGTTTAAATAGCACAGTTTCTGTAAGGAATTTCCTTGTGATCATCAGCTGACATAATTTACTCATGGCTTATTAGTAGACACTGGCTTTCAAGTTGAAACCTTGTTTCCCAGTTTTTTCGATGCACTGATTGGGTCTTCGACCATAGGCCTGTATTCACTTACCATCCTTGGTGTTACCTCAAGTTTTTGTTATCGGTTGTAAGCCTTTATTGCGCTTGATGTACAAAGTTGGCCACTATTCGTGAACCAGTCTTGTTGTAGTTTTTTACCTGCTTACCATTTTTGTGCCTTTATAACACAAGTAGAAGGTGCAAAAGCTTGAGGAGAACTCGAGGAAAGGCCAAGGTTGGTTTGTAAATACGGGCCATAGACTCTGTAGTTAACACAACTGAACAGTCACACACACATCTTAGTATACAAGGGTTCCTCTGATATCGCAGTCAATTCACCTCTGTTAATGGCTCTAACTCTTCGACAGCTCAAGTAACATTCGGCACTCCGCAGGGAGGTTTCCTTGGTCCCCTGTTCTTTTCTAATATTTGTTAATGATTTGCCTAAATCTATTTTTTCTCAAACTAGACTTTTTCACTGATGACCTCATTTGTCAGTGAAATGATGACCTCATTTGTCACTGATGACCTCATTTGTCATTTGTCAGTCATGTAAGGCTAAACTTGTCACATTTACAAAAAGTTGCATGCTGCTTTCTGAACTTCACATACTCCTAATGACATAAATGTTGATTCAGCTTGCACTGACAACTATTTAAATGTTTATTCTATGTTTGACCTGACATGGAGCCGTCACACCTATTTCGCTTTGTAGTTGCCACTACCTCTCTGCCTCTCAAATTGTAATCTACGACATGCTCCTGCACAGGTGCATAAACTCACCCACTTTACTTTAATTCATCCTAAAATATAGAGTATACGTCATAGACGTGGCACCTGGATTAGGCCTACATCATAGGTAACATCGATCTCTCCGAAAAAATGCAACATTTTTTTTTTTCTGATTACTACCATTTCAATGGTGCGTCAGTCCTAAAGGCTTGTGCTGGTCTTGATAACCTTTACCATCATTGTACACTAGTTTGTTTACCTCTTTTTTATAAAATATACTGCCACTCACTACTTCATTTTTTTTCCAATCATATTTCCACATCAACATCGTCCTTTCAAAATTAAACACATAGCTTGCTGTACTTCCATCTTTGCTAAATCATTCATCCCTAAAACCATTATCGTGTTGAACTGGCTGCCTCCTTATATTGCAACTAAAATTAATACACTTAAATTCAATAAACTTATTAAAAATATTACCCATTTGTAGGCTGTCTCACTAGAGCTTTTCCATTTTCAGAATTGCATTTTTGTACATTTTGTTTGTTATGTCACACTTTTTTAGGTGTTTGTTTGATGAGTATTGTTGTTCTGCTGTTTATTGATGCTGCAGCCTATCTGTTTGTCCCCTCCTCTTTATGTAATATATCCCTACAAATAAGGGCCTTGAGGCATTTCTTGCAAGAAAATCAGTAAATGGCAATTCTAATGTACCAAAGTCTCCTTCCCTTTTAAATGAAACTGCTTTATGAATTTTTAGGCTGGTTAGTCAGTATCAATAAAGTTTGTGAATGTCTTTTTTATGCCATTTCTAAGCCTGAAGAAAAAAAAAGCAAGAAAATACTTTAGCCACAAAAAAATCATTTTTTATTCAAGAGAAGCACTTGAATGTATAGGCTGGTGCACACGTATGCACTTATATTTTCAGAGCTGGTGCCGCTTCAGTGGCTCATACAGTACTCACCTACTCACCCAATAGATGCAGCTTTGATTAATCCAGGCACCACGGTTGCATTTCTGTAGAAGTGAAATCCTAGAGAACCACGTCAGGTGGAATACTAGGGCACAATAAAGAACCCAATGAGGTCTGGAGCCTTCCGATACACTGTCTCGAAAAGGTCGTACTACTTTGTTAAAGTCTGTAAACTTATATTTAGAGGCAAAACTCTAAAGTAAATGATAACAGTACACTGATGAAGTCATGCAATAAAAGTTTGGACACAGCATGGTAGAGTTGACGTGTCAGAATTAATGGTGTGAAAGTATTTGAAAAGTGCAAGTAATATTGTGCAGTACCATTCAATTTGGTCTTTTGTTTGAATAACTCTAGGGGAATATTTTTTGATTGTTTAAAATTACAGCAAAATCTCAATAGTATCAAACAAACACGAGATAAAGGTATGATAAATATAATACAAAATTCCAGAACTTGTTAGATATAGACAGCAATCACTTATAGTTTTTAAGGAGGGTCACCAGATATTTTAGGCCCATTGCAAAGTAGCTCCAGTGCGTTACATGCCACAAAAGTGCTACTGACATTCTTTTGGGCCCCACATCTGAATGAAACATCGTAAATAGTGTAGTGCACGTGTGTGAGTGCATGTGTTATATATTTATCACTGAATATATCATAGTTATCACCCAGTATCTGGAGTAACATGTCAGGCAAAAAGCCAGACAAACATCTACAACTCTCCACTAAAATGATTCTCACTCTTCAACAGCTTTTTGCAAAATCTGGCTAAAAAATCACCACATTTTTCTTTGTGTTTAAAACTTGCTCTGCTTGCTAATTTCTGTAGACGAAAATTTTCTTGCCTGTTCGGGCTAGGTTATAGCTTTTCGCCGACTCAGCTAGAGAGTATCAAACAACAATTTTCATTCAAAGGATGTCTATAGGATGCACTCGATAAAATGGTGTTTATGGCAAGCTAATGAGATAATGTAACTGTAAATAAATTACTTTTTTATGTATATGAGCTTATTAAAGGATTTTGGCACGAGCCAAATTGAATAAATTTGTGAAATTCGATATTCACTGTAGAAGCATGTCAAAATAAAACGGCACAAATAATATGTCATAGCAGCCTGTTCAACATGCTATGAAGTAAAAACGATTAAGGTGGTCAAGATATATCGACTGAAAAATAAATTCCAATTTCGCTTTTTTTTTTAGAAAAAAGCTCAGTGTTCATTGAAAGCCAACTTTGCTGGTAACTTAGTGGACTAAAAGTATTCATAAAGTTATATATATTAGCTAAAGATATGTGAAGTTACAGGAAAGTATTGTTTTTTGAACTCGAGAAATACTTTATTTTTTTCAATTTTGTAACACTGTAAATTTTTTGACGATGTAATGCAAGTGGCAACACGCGTTCGCAACAGCAGCCTTCAGCCCAAGCCCACTGATCTGGGATGTAGGCAGTAAACTTGGCACTGTCTATGAATGAAATGGGGTTATCATTGGTGTTTTATTGCCAACAGAGGCAATACAAGCAATGTGGTTGGAGAGTGACAACATCCCAATGAGCCATCCAGCCATTACAAATTTACGATCATATCATGCTACTTTCTTCAGAGGGTTCTGCAAATGAAATAGGTGTGTTTTTTATATTTATATAACAATAAATTAAATAATATGCATTTATAAGCCAGATAAAGCACTGGTGCCATTCACGCAATATACTAATAAAAGCTGACCTTTTACAATTGTTTAACTTCAAGTGCAATGCATTTCTTAGTGAACTTCTGTGACTTTGAATCAATCAATCATACAATCAAACAATCTCTCTCTCTCTCAATATATATATATATATATACCTATCTATCTAGCCGCCTACGACCTTGTGCACTCCTTAGCATATCATTAAAGAAATGTACACCCCAAAATTGGTATACATACCGTTATACATTGATTGGTACACTCTCGGCCGTTTCATTACATAGATATATGCCAAATATGATATGACGAGATATTTTTGTACAAATAACATAAATTAAGGGTGTGGTAATGGGAAAACCATGACATGCATGTCACGAATGGGCTCACATGCATGTCACGTTCATGGTGTGCTTGCGGTTATTTTGCTATAGCTTGGTTTATACCAAAATTAATATGACGTGACCATAGGTCAGCAAAACTTATGCAGTTCATTCAGACTGAGGCTCACAGCTTGATCTGAGTTTGATTGAGTCGACTCGTGGGTGAGTTCGTCAACCTATGGACGTGACTGCATGATGAACATAAAGAGCAATTGGTAACATGTAAATTATGACATACAATCATGCACCACGTGATTTACATGCCGGGCTCTTGGTGTACTTGCGGCAATTTCGCTAGCTTAATATACAGCGAAATTTGCATTGCATACCACTGTATGATGACCATAAATGACATTTCCTAACATGCAAATCATAATATCCACGTCTTAATTGTACAGCATGGTTTCCTTCTTCCTGGCTGCTTCGCGTTATGCATAGATTCCTGTATACTGTGCATGGAATCTGCCTTTTCTTTTTCTTTTCAAGAAAAGCTCCTTGGGAGCCAAAGAATGTCATAAAACTATAATATAGTCTAGCCTTATGATGCTGTTGTTTATGTTACAGTAACATGATGCACTGCGAGTGTCAACGAAAGCTACTGTGCATGCTCCTCACAGCAGCCAACCCATGAGTGGGGCCATGTGTATATGTCAGGTTGTTAGAATGACGTGTATGAATTGCTGTGTGAATATATATATATATATATATATATATATATATATATATATATATATATATATATATATATATATGCACCTGCAGCAATGTTTTTCAGTGTTCTGCTGTAACAATGCTTCAGAAACAGGCGGGAACTCTGGATTAGTGTCCACCGTGAAAATTTACAGGTGATTTTGCGGGCACATTTATAAAGTACATGTAGCTATAGTTCGTAGTATGCTCAATGGAAATTAACTGATACTTTTAATGTGCTGAACCGAATGGCAGCAGGTAATGTGATCTAGAGTCTGCAGTCTACATTTCTGTGGTGGAAAATCTTCCCGCAGGGGCGCCTGCGCAAGTAGGCGTTTGGTGTGTAGCGACACCACGGACCCGAGCTAACGGGGGAGTTTTGGCTCCCTCCCACGCCTAGCCGTGCGTGGCTTTGCCGTGTCCGGGGAAAAGGGGATCCTGGGGGTTGAGCCGACGCTGGGTGATTGGACCTTTAAGGCCCCCCGGCAGAGGCAACACACCCCTTTGGCCCCGGCTTCACGTAGACGGCACCCCTGGGCTGACCCACCCAGGGGAAATCGGCAGTCGCCTTTTCCTGTCTCCCCCTCACATCTTCGTCTTTTCTCTTACTTTAAATCTTTCCTGTCCTCTACTCTCTTCCGTTGACTTCCGTGTTTCCTGGCGGCAAGGGTTAACCCTGTGTGGCTATCCTACCTTGGATACACCATATTCGGTTATAGTGGTGGTGTACAGCTGGCGTCTGTAGGGCCTGTGCTTCCAGACTCTGCAGCGTCCCCTTGTAGGACTCCATGGTGGGTGGCTGGCACCGCTGCCGAAAAGAAACCTTTTCTTATGGCTAGTTCCTTCCCCCCACTCCCTGATCGCCCTCAGAAAAGAGGGCGCACCGATGAAGTCTTCCAGTTTTATGGTCACCAGAGAGTATCTTTTCCTCGATTTCACGTTGTCCACGCTGACACACCCGGCAAATCAGTGCGAACACTTTCACCTTTTCTAGTATCAAAGTCTTTGATGGAAATCTTCGGCCCAGGGTATAAAGCAACGAGAATGGCAAGTGGTGACCTCCTGTTGGAGCTCCGCGACCAGAAACAATATGAGAAACTGCCTAATCTAGTAAAATTTGGAGATACCAAAATCATAGTAACCCCACACCGAACCATGAACACCACCCGTGGTGTTGTTTCAGATGATGACCTATTAGGGCTGACTGAGGCTGAACTCCTAGAGGGTTTCAGCGAACAGAATGTCATCAACGTGAAACGAATTAGGATGAGGCGTGATGGCAAAGAAATCCAGACTAAGCACCTGATACTTACTTTTAATTCAAGTGTACTGCCCGACTCCGTTGAGGCTGGGTACATCAAGCTCCGAGTGAGGCCATATATACCGAACCCTCTCCGATGTTTTAAATGCCAGCGATTCGGCCACAGTTCTCAGAACTGCCGAGGCCGCCTAACTTGTGCGAGATGCAGTGCTGACGAACACACATCTGATGCCTGTGAAAACTCTCCTCACTGTGCGAATTGTAACGGGGAACATGCCGCATACTCACGGTCATGCCCAAGCTGGAAGAAAGAAAAAGAAATTGTCACGATTAAGGTAACACAAAACATTTCATTTAGAGAGGCACGAAGGCAGGTGTCCTACCTGCCAGAAACCAGCTTTGCCGAAGTGGCGCGTCAGGGGGCAGCGCCATGACGGCCCCCGGCGCCTGTCTGGCACACGCGTAGTGCACCGGCGGTGACGCCTTCTGCCCCCTCGGCGGTTGCAGCCAGTGCTGCTCCGCCATTGAAGAAGGACCCACCAGCCTCCGGGCTGGGGGCCGCGAAGGCCTTGTCTTTAGAGGCGAGGCCCTCAAAACAAATGCAGCGCTCGCAAGAGCGCGTGTCCAGCGCCTCGCAAGAGGCAGTGGACATAACACCGAGCGTGAGGGCGCAGCCAGCGCCTAGGGATCGGGGCGACTCTGTCGACCGATCCAAAAAAGAAAAATCTCGTGTCACGGCCCCTGGAAAGGGTCTGTGAGCTTACTTTCCACCCTTGAGCACAGAACACAAAATACACCTAAAATGGACACACAAATACTACAGTGGAATGCCAGAGGCCTATTTAAAAACCTAGATGATATCAAGGACTTGCTTAATGACTATCAGCCAAAAGTGTTCTGTGTTCAAGAAACTCATTTAAAGTCGACTCATGTGAATTTCTTGAATCAATATGTGGTTTTTCGTAAAGATCGAAATGGTGGCAATTTCTCTTCTGGAGGTGTGGCCATCATTGCACAAAGAAGCGTAGCATGCCAGCACATTGTGCTACAAAGCTCTCTTGAGGTTGTGGCTGTTCGCGCTATTCTATTCAACCGCCTTATATCTATCTGCTCGATCTACATAGCCCCTGACGAACCATTCAATAAAACAGAGTTCGAAAAGCTTATTGATCAGCTTCCAGAACCATATGTGTTAATTGGAGATTTTAATGCTCACAGTTCGCTATGGGGTGATACCAAATGTGATGCGAGAGGTCGTGCAATAGAAAACTTTCTTCTCGCATCCGGAGCCTGCCTGCTCAATAAGGCAGAGCCAACCTACTTCAGTACCACGCACAATACATATTCATGCATAGATTTAGCCATTGGATCACCGTCACTCCTACCTTACTTAGATTGGAAAGTTATTAATAATCCATATGGAAGTGACCATTTTCCAACTCTTTTAGCAACAAAACAATGGGATGAGCGGCCGTCTTATCCCAAAAAGTGGAACTTTCATGTTGCAAACTGGGTGAAATTCAGAGAGCTATGTACACTACGCCTCGAAGAGGTAGACCATTTGGAAGTAGAAGGGATGGCCAACTATATTTCGGAATATGTTCTTACTTGTGCAAAAAAGTGCATACCGCAGTCCAGGAATGATAAGGGTAACGCAAAGCCATGGTGGAATCGGGAGTGTGAAATTGCTAAAAAACGGCAAAACAAAGCATGGAGGGTTTTTTCTCGCTACCCAACAGCAGAAAACTTGATAACCTTTAAACGTTGCAAAGCGAATGGCAGGCGTGTTCGCCGTATAGCCAAACGGGAAAGCTGGACACGCTATATATCCTCAATAAACTCCTACACAGACGCCAGCAAGGTTTATAATAGGGTGCATAAACTCAAAGGACAAGGCCCAAATCCCTTCCCTTTGGTGAATGACTGCGGTGATACAATAGAAGAACAGGCAAACGCTCTTGGTGTACACTTCGAGAAAATGTCAAGCTCAGAAAACTATACCACTAAGTTCTTACGCCACAAAAGCATAGCTGAAAGTGTACCTCTGTGCCGGAACAAGCCTCGATCAGACGGATACAATAAACCACTAACAGTATATGAACTGAAGCTCGCCCTTGGTTCCTGTGGGAGTTCTGCTCCTGGTTCTGATACAATTACTTATGAAATGATCGGAAATCTCCCTGATGAAACCCTAAACTGCCTTTTAGCTCTTTACAACAAGATTTTCAGTACCGGCAAAATACCCTCTGCTTGGAAAGAGGCAATAGTTCTACCAATCCTTAAACAGGGCAAAGATCCCTCTTCGGTAAATAGTTACAGGCCTATTGCCCTCACAAGCTGCCTACTCAAAGTGTTTGAAAAAATGATTAACCGCCGCTTGGTCTATTACTTGGAGTACAATGGCATATTGGACCCGTGCCAGTCTGGTTTCCGTACAGCTAGATCCACAACCGACAATCTTGTCCTCCTCGAGTCGTATATACGTGACGCGTTTGTACACAATCAATACTGTCTGTCTGTTTTTTTCGATCTTGAGAAGGCATATGATACTGCCTGGCGATATGGAATCTTGCAAGATCTACTGTCTTTCAGAATATGTGGCAGGTTGTTTACCATCTTAAAAGATTACCTGTCTGAAAGGAAGTTCCGTGTAAGAATAGGTACTGTGTTATCGCGCACATTTCTTCAAGAAAATGGAGTGCCGCAGGGAGGAGTATTAAGCTGCACACTGTTTATAGTCAAACTGAACTCTCTTCGCTCTGTTATTCCACCTGCGATATCGTACTCTCTATACGTGGACGACATTCAAATCAGTTTCAAATCGTGTAACTTGACTGTATGTGAACGCCAGATACAGTTAGGTGTTAACCGACTTGCAAAATGGGCTGACGAGAATGGTTTTAAGTTTAACACTGACAAGACTACTAGTGTGCTGTTCTCGAGACGACGAGGTGTGCATCCTGACCCCTGCATACTAATGAATGGACAAAACATAGTCATCGCGAAAGAACAAAAATTCCTCGGTGTAATTTTCGATTCCAAACTCACCTTCATCCAGCACATAAAACAGCTGAAGTTAAAATGTCTCAAGACCATGAACCTTTTAAAGATTTTATCGCATCAGTCGTGGGGGACAGACAGGCACTGCCTCATATCTCTGTTTCGAAGCCTGGTTCTGTCACGCATAGACTATGGATGCATAGTATATCAGTCAGCTTCAAGAACAGCACTGAAAATGTTGGACCCTGTATACCACCTAGGTATCCGGTTGGCACTTGGTGCCTTTCGTACCAGCCCTATTCAAAGCCTTTATGCAGAGTCAGATCAGTGGCCACTAGACTATCAGCGCACGTATCTAGGAGTCAACTATGCAGTTAAGATCATGTCTTTGAAGCAGCACCCATGTAAAACACTTATGAACGATGTGTCTACTACCAAGTTATACCTAAACCGTCCTTCTATCGCCCCACCGTTTCCATTGGCAATACGACCTGCATTAAAACAACTTGCAATTTTTTTCAATTACTTGGAGGAAAGTGACCTTGTCGAACACATCCCTCCCTGGCAGCAAAGTCCAGTCACTTGTGACATGTCTTTCAAAGACATCATGAAGGAAAACTGTCCAAGTGCACTCATTGAGCAACATTTCTTAGCCCTTGAACACAAATATCGTTCAACCGCGTTCTTCTCTGATGGCTCAAAATCTCAAACATCTGTATCTTGTGCAGCCTATGGACAAAAGCTCTCGGACACCAGAACCATGCATACACATCCCAGCATTTTCACAGCGGAAGCGTATGGTATCCTGCTCATTATACAACATATTAAACAACACAAGATACAAAAGTCTATAGTGTACACAGATTCATTAAGTGTTGTCAGGGCCCTGTCTTGTGGCAAGTACAGCAAGAACCCTACTTTTAATAAGCTCCTTAACGAAATCTATGCAGCCTACAACCTAAAACTTTCTATTGTTATTTGCTGGGTTCCAGGTCATTCTGGAATTGCGGGCAATGAAATAGTGGACAAGAATGCACGAGAAGCCGCTGGTCGGCAAACCATAGATATAACCTCTGTTCCGGGTGTAGATCTAAAACCTGTTGTACGTAGAGGTCTACGCAACCACTGGCAAGCTGAATGGGACAGAGAAGTCGACAACAAACTCCACCTAGTAAAACCCCAGCTGAGAAAAGTTATCCCCCAAAAACTCAACAGGTTCGCTGAAGTCACTCTAACACGGCTCAGAATAGGCCACACTTATGCCACACATAAACACCTTTTGACAGGCACTGATCCACCTACATGTATACACTGTGGAGAGAGTCTAACCATTGTGCATGTTCTCATACAATGTCCTGTTCTTCACCAAGCACGACTGACCCATTTCAGGGAGCTCTATCGACATCATGTCCCACTTCATCCAGCGTTGTTTTTATCACTTGATGCAGTGGTTGACCTTAAGAGACTTCTCCATTATCTTGCGAAAGTGCAATTTTTAACAATAATATCATTCCATCCTAGGCACCAGCTGCGCCTCAAGTGTGAGGTACTGCCTGGTGCATAAAAAGTATGTCTTAGCCTTCGCAGTTCTTGCTCAGGCAAGGACTTCAGCTGCGAGGGTCTTGGGCCTTGCAGACTAATTTATTAGCACAGATTTCAGCCAACAAAATGAAGGTTTTAGCAAAGTGACATTCCTTTTTAAACAAAGTGACATTCTTTTAAATATACTGCATTTTAAATGGTTTGTAGATATTTATTTTAATATTTAATCATGTTTTAATCATTTGTTTTAATTTTTAAACTAATAACCGAATTGAAAGAACACTTGTACTGGCGCTCTTTGGCCTTAGATGCCCTTGCGCCAATAAAACTTAACGTAATAATAATAATGTGGTGGAAAATCTTCGACTGCAGATCCAGCAATTTTCTCTCGTACACTGGGGACATTTTAGATGCCAAGCATGTTATGGTCGAGTTCAATGCTGTGTGCGGCGTGACCACCCTTGCTGCGCATGCGCGTCCCCTCCCCGTCTCTCTTTTCTCCTACACTCCCCCTTCTCTCGACTCGCACCACCGACGCAAGCAGCATCTGATAGCGAGTTCCTTGATAAAAAAAAAAAATGACTGCTAGCACTGCACAACCGTTCACTGGCCACCCCGTATTAGGCACTGGATATTGACCTCCAAGGTAGTGCTGGTGATAGATTTCTCTTGTGCATTGTTGAACAATGAAAATGAGCAGAGTGCGCGTTATACTTATTTAAAAGTGTACTGAGGGTCTCTGCATTTAATAAGAGTCTTGTGTCTCTCACCCATTAGCAGTGATTGGCATGTTACAGTAAGAAGCACCGGTCCGTCACTGCGTGCTTAGCACCTTGTCCCCAGGTTGATCCCCTGCGCAACGCCGCGATGAGAGCCAGCGTCAACGGCGCCGCCTGTGTAAGCGTTAGCGCCCGCTGCTTCACACGTATGCATGGTCCCCTTTAGTGGGAGAGAGCAATTTTTCTTCCACCATCAGTTTGTCTATCGGCGCAGATCGCAGACTGCGCAGCTCGTAAGCAGGAGCCGTACATTAGGAATAAGCCCTGCATGCCTTACCAAATGCATCGCGTACCACGAGATTTTAAATATTTATTCCCTATCTGCAGCAGTTAACCTAAACAGCACTGCGCGTGCAATCAAAGCCACGCCACGTCAATCTATCTATATAACTCGGTGACAGCTAAGATATCATGTGCAAAGATGGCACGTGGCTAAGTTACTCAAGGACTCATGCAAATTCAACTTGCGATCAACCAGCTATAGTTCCCAAAGTGAGCAATTAAATAAATGTAACAGCTATTATCACATCAGGTATTGCCTCTCACTCACATAATAGCCTGCCAAATGTGAGCAGCTTTAATACACCAACAGGTGCGTATGATAAATAAGGCATATATCCTTTGATTGCTGCACATCATTTACTTATAGGCTTTACCGCAATGCTTCCGCAATGCAGTGAAGCTTAATCATCTTTTGGTAATTGTCTTTTTGTCTCCCTGAAACGGACGTGCCAAGATGCATATTTGGCCTGAGCAGTCGCAAATGCTTATATTTGTTTGATGCACAAGTGGCCTGTGCATGCGTTCATTTCGTATCATGTAATGCTCTTCTGCTCACGCTGGCTTTACCGCAGTGCTTTTTCCATGCAGTGAAGCTTGATCACAGTTTAGTATTTGTCCTTTTGTTTGCCTGAAACGGACGTGCCAAGATGCATATTTGGCCTGAGCAGTCGCAAATGCTTATATTTGTTTGATGCACAAGTGGCCTGTGCATGCGTTCATTTCGTATCATGTAATGCTCTTCTGCTCACGCTGGCTTTACCGCAGTGCTTTCACAAGGCAGTGAAGCTTGACCATACTTGCTTTTACGTGTATTGCGACTTATCAAAGTTCTGTAATAGCTCAACTGTTGACGCTAGAAGTGATGCATTCTATGTGAAAGTTTTATACTAAACTTCGGGGATTCATGTTTTCATAAAGTTTTCACAATATATCAGTAAGGTCGAGTTAGAAACTATGCATTCTTGGGAAACGCCCACAGACACGATGGAGACACGAGATAAGAAAGACTCAGTACTTTGCCTTTGTCTTGTGCCTCCGTCGTTCTCACGTTCATTTTCAAAGTATCTATCAAAATGCTGACAACGCTGTTTCACTGCCAGCAACCTTTGGCGTGCAAGAAAGGGAGCTAAATTTTCTCTCAGCCTGTAAACCAAGCAATCGCGGCTACTCGATGTGCGATAAATAAAAGACCAAAATTAAGAATGACCAGCTGATATTGATAACAGGTGCTCATAGCAGCACTTTTTTGCTGTGCACTTGAATTCCTGTCTTATGTAACGTTATGGTCCGTGAGTACACAATGACACTATTACAACCAAGAAAAATGTTACTAACATTTATTTGTAAAATAACTGCTACAAAATAGAATTCTGATCCCCTTCTTAGTAGTTGCATAATTTAGCTGGAAGAAGACAGCATCATCCGACTTCCTGATGACTTGACAACAGGGTGAGTCCACAATGTACTGGACCTGTACAAGATGAAGAAAACAGACGAAAAAAACAACAGATAAATCAAAGAGTTTAAAAAATGGCACCTGAAACTTTCAACTTGCCCACCACAGCAGTGAAAAGACTCCTGTTGTCATGTGTATTTTCTGCCTGTTGGTCCGCGGGCACAAGTTCCAGTCTTGTTTATTAATAGAAGCTGCTTAGCATCACTTCATGCAAGACTTTTCTCTATCCACCACCCGAGAACGCGCCCTGTAGCGGTCAGGCTCCGCCTAGAGACTTGTGGCAGTGTGACGTTAACGTGGGCAATATATACACAGACTTTGGTTGCTTAATTTGTAGCAAACTCATTGTGAGCAAATTTAATAGTTGAGTTCATAAAATATTTGGATGTAATATAACACTAAAATGCTGAGGCTTTAGAACATTACAAACTCAGCCTGTCTACATTAACAATCCCAGTGCCACAGGCATGCAAGAACTGCTTGCATAATCATGAATCAACTAAACCATTTTGATATATTGACAGGTTTTCAAAAATGACTATTTTTGAAAATTTGATATTCATATTTTTCTCCTAAAGGGCAAGTTACTGTTGCTGAAAAGAAAAAAAAGCAAATAATATACAATATCTGATACTTTTTTTTGCAGTTTACATCTGCACATGGTAAAAGGCTGCATGCATGAGTGTTTGTTGTGTGCCATTCATGGTATTATTTCCGAAATCCTTATTCAGTTGACATTTAGTGATCAGCCTATATATTTTCTTGTTTTTTATTTTTCATTCCGTGCATTAGATATGAATATATTTTAGTTCAGGAAAATTTGCTCAACGAAGGGAAGTTTTTCTACTTTTGGCAAAAAAACAAAACAAAGCAAGAAATAGTTCTAGAAATTTTATGAAAGAGACAGGTTTGAGGTTTGACGTGATGAGAAAGTCAATAAAGAAAGAATGCCACAGAAAGGATTGCCTCAACAAAGGAATTTGGTTCGTCGGGGTGTCATACATTTGGCAATGTTTTTATGTACTTCTAGTTAACGCTTCACCACTAGCTTACAACAAGGAAGAAAAATAAGGTGGTGCATGCAGAAAGTTAACTCATCACATAACGTGAAAATTTGACACAGAACAAGAGAAGGAACAAAGACGAGTGCTCACCTCCAACAAGATTTATCTTGAAGAGCAAACATATATACTCTTGAAATGCAAAAAATAGACAAATTTTTCAAACAGCCCACAACTGCCATGCACGAAAACCTTACATCCTCGGGAAAGACAATTCGTTTTTGACAAATCCCTAGAGAGAGAGTGAGACAAAGTACTGATGCAGTTCAGCTCTAGTCTACAAATCTTTTTTGCCACGACAATTTCTCTTGTAGTTTTTTTTTCCCAATGATAATGGTGTCACACAAAAGTGGTTTGGAGCCACACCTGCTGCAGTGCAAGGCCAAGAAACGATTGCGACCATTCTTGAGGTTACAAGGGTGTTCATTGCAGCACGTGTGGCTGCAAAATGATTTTGCGGGACATCATTATTGCTGGAAGAAAAAACAATAAATAAAATGACAAGGGAAATTATCGAGGCAAGGAGGATTTTTAGACTAGAGCTGAACTGCATCAGCACTCTGTCTCGGGCTTTGTCAAATTGTCTTTTTTGAAAATGTGAGATATTTGCGCATGGCAGTTGTGGGCGTCTTGAATGATTTGCCTGATTTTCACATTTCAGGAGTATATATGTGTTTGCTCTTCAAGATAAATCTTCTTGGAAGTGAGCACTCGTGTTTGTTCCTTCTCTTGTCCTGGGTCAAATTTTTGTGCTATGTGATCCGTTATGCATTACCAACATGCCTAACTTCATACTTTCGATCCCTGAAGTCAGTCCTTAAAGGGCCACTCACCAAGTCCCATAACAAACTGTGGAAGTTGTGTATCTAACGGAGAGCATTATACCACAAAAAGTTTTTCAATCGGTTCATTACGAGCTGAGAAAACAGTTTCTTCTTTTTTTAACAGCAGAAAACAAGGATGAAAGGAGGCAAGCTCAAAACCCTTGCCACTCCCCCGTGTAGCCTTCACAAGCCAAATTTTTTTGCTACCCTCTCCAGCATCCCACCAAGAGGTCACGTGCACATGACGTGCTCAAACAAGCCCAACCCTCGAGCGCGCGAGCGGTGTTGTTTTGTTGACCAGCATTGTATTGTGTCTACTGCCTGTTTTTGCGACATTGTTTGGAAACGCTGACTTTGATGCGGTTTAAAAGATGAGCATAATGAGTGCTCGAATGCGCAGGACCATTAATTTCTTTTCCAGGACAGGAGTCTGCTTGATGCAGTAACCGCGGAGACACAAACGCATGCGAAACGCCAGCACATTAGCTCGGCATCTCGTTGCAATTCACGGGGAAAAAAGGAAAAAGACAAACACATTCTCCTATTGCGTCTCAATATGTGTCCCAAGTTTTATTAATCTCTTCAAGCAACAAATTACATTAACTACGCATGTCACATTAAAGAATTTCCGCCATGTCACGTGCCACTGTTGGCAGCGTCAGAGCACAGTCGTATACATAGAGGACCAAGGTCACTGCACTGCTGTGTATGTAGGGCGATTCATACGTGCACATCATAACCTCCTTTTCTGGGGGCGGGACCCAAAAAAAGGGGGAGAAGCGTTCGTTTTGAAATTTGACCCATTTCCGCGTCGCATAGAGTTGCAATGTTTGGCAGACGTGACCATAAACTCCCGATGTACGCATTGCACTTGTCAGCTCAAAATCGCCAAACCCGGTGAGTGGCCCTTTAAAGAAAAGCAAAAATTAGAGGAGGAGACATGAAGAATGCTTAGAAATTTTGCCATATGTCTACACCAAAATGGAATGCTATTATTAATTAGAAGAATGTATCTTTTCCTTGGCAACCAGCAAACATGACTGAGAACACACGAATACTTTTTTGTCCAAGTTAGCTGCTAAAGAGCCAAGACAAGCTCCGTGAAATCCTCTTGAACAACTTGCACAAGTAATATCCAATACTACCCCACTATATAGTGGTTGCCGGCAGACACAATGTAACTTGTAAATACTATCTCTTGGCTGTACGCGAGCAGCCATGGAGTTTATGAGGAGAAAGTCTTCGATCATACCATTCTGTATGCATTGCAGCAAATGTTTGCGTAGCATAACTTGGTTAAGGTTCAAAGTTTCTGGTTTTCTGCCTGACGCTATATAATACATGTTGGCAATTGCAAACAAGCCACAGTCAAGTGTGTTGCACTGGTTTTGTGCCTTCATTGTTTGAATGGTTAATGTTGGCGATTGTAATTTTAGAATGACAGATTTGCCTAACAGCGTCAGGAGGGGTATCTTGATCAATTGAATCATATATGAAGACTGTGTTTTTGTCCGCACCAACATTTGTTACTGTAAGCCAATGATTGGGGTTCTGAACATGCAAGATTCGAACGAAAGGGCCTTTGATTTGAGTGAATTGTAAACATCGGCCCAGTAAGACATCATGAAAGCCAACACAAGTAGGATACTTTTTCTGAATTAAATACTGTGCGACATTGATTATGCTATCTGATATGGAGGTGCCCTGTACCAGAACATTTAAATCTGTATCTGAAAGAGAATACCGTTTGTAGACATTTAGCATGTCTACTTTAACAGTTGCAAGGCCTACCTTTTTTACTTGATTTGGGAAAAATTTACGCTTGACAGCTCTCACTTTTTTTGGCCGCCCCCTTCTTGCTTTAACCAAAGGTACCACAAGTTTTGTACTGTTAGAATGCCCAAGATAACTTGTGGCAGTAGTTTGTGCTAACTGAGCTGATGCAGCCTTTATGGCTGCTGAAGTTTGGTTACGAGGAAATGTGGTTAAATTTCTGAAGAAAGCCTCGCAGGACGAAAGTTTTTTCATTAACTCCTTCTCACCACAATTACATAATATGTTAGCCACAGTTTTTGACATTTCGCAAAGACTCCTATAAGCATAAGTATACTTCTCTTGTGCAGTGTCAAGCTTCACACAGGGTGGTGACTGAATGCTGCTTGTTACCACTGGTGTGGGACTAGTGGTTGTGCAGCTGTCACTCAGGAAATGATCCTTGCACTACCTGTCTGGTATGCAAGCCTTGTCGAAAAGATCTTGCTTAGTAAAGTCACGCACTGCTAAAATATGTGCACAAGGCAGAGTGTACTGGTTATAAAAAGCACATGTGCAAGAAGTCAAGCACAATGAAACACTGTACTGTGATCTTGGTGAAACTACAACATAAGAATTAGGAGTGGAAGTGACTTGATAACTTACATTTTTAAACTTCTCATACTGCTCTAGTACTTTACTTGTAGCCTCAGAAATGCAATTACGGGACAATTCTAGCTCAAATGGGTCATTGAAATTGTAGGCTTATGCCACAGGAGCGAAAGAAAGACACGCCTGAACGACAACCGATGCCAGCCAGGAACCTGAGCCGTGGCTTCACGTGCCATGGCCTAGCGCCTTCTTTATTTTCTTCTGTCGCCATCGCGCGCTCTCCGGTTTGCGCGCCGCCCGAACGAGGGCGCTACAGGGCCCCCCGTGTAGACTGGAAGTCGGAATGTGACATGCCGTTTGTGGTATTCCAACGGAAGATCAGTTGTATCGCAGCTGTGGCCTCGTGGTTGAGTGTCCGCTTCGGCTGCGGGAGGTTGTGGGTTCAAACCCGCGTTGCCGCCGGTCACCCACCGGTTTTCCAAATGGGCACAGGCGTCCCCTGGCCCGACACTCGGCTTCTTCAGGGGTGAAACGTCTGGGAAAGGCAGCCTACGCCATTCAAATCACGTCCGGGTCACCACTTGTAGGCTTATGCCACAGGAGCGAAAGACACGCCTGAACGATAACCGATGCCAGCCAGGAACCTGAGCCGTGGCTTCACGTGCCACGGCCTAGCGCCTTCTTTATTTTCTTCTGTCGCCATCGCGCGCTCTCCGGTTTGCGCGCTGCCTGAACGAGGACGCTACAAAATCATTCATGTTTAGGTTCAGCTTCATTTATTTAAGCTTAGAGAACTGTAGAGATAACGAATCATTATCAATGTAACCTACCAATGCTTCTATTGCTTGAACCAAATGCATGCTTGAAGAGAGATAATTTTTAATCTTTTGATTGTGGCACTCAATACTCAATGTATTATTAATAAATGTAGGAAGGGCTTGCCGATATGCATGTACCCACATTTCCTTACACAAGTGCCAGTTATGCATATAGTAAGAAATGAAATCTGTGCAAGTCATAGCTTGGAGGTTAGCAAGCTTATCGAAGTAGTCTTGCTTAGTGGGGGAATAAACTAAGCTTTTTAAGAGAGGAAGCAACTGATCACGTTGCTGTCTAGCTTTTTCATTAACCTTTTGCTGGAAACAATGCAACACATGCCACGTACACAAAAGTATGTTAGAATTAGGAAGAATACTGGTTAAAATGCACAGTTTATTGAGATCTTTATCAATCATCACTACTTTGCTAGCAGACACAACAAATGGGTTGAAAATCTACAAACTTTGTGAACATGGGCTCAAAAATTTCAGTCGTCTCATTTCGTAAGAAGGCATAACACACAAGTCTCCCTCGACCACGACCATCTTGAACTAATATCGAGTAAAGAATATAACCCTCAATATTCACTTTATACGTTCCATCAATAAATAGAATCTCTGGATACTTTTCCAAAATCTCACGCATGTGCGTTGTTGGAAGAAGTATGAATTGCAGGTTATTATTTTGATTCATTTCATAGTGAATAACCCAGTTTGGATTATTTTTTAGCAAGGTCTCTAAAACCTTCTCTAAAACCGTTTCATCATGAGCCTGCTCATTGCGGATAGGAATAGAAAATCGTTGCTTGTAATTAATAATGTACTTTGTAGCTAACTTCTTACCAGTTTTTTGCTCGACCAAGTTTTTAAAATCCTTTGCGCCAATATTACATTTATCTAAGTCAAAGAATTCTTCTTTTTCTCCATAATTCAGGAGCCCCTTCTGAGGATACAAATTATAATATTCTGTGGGATGGTTATGCTTAGCTTGTAGTTTAGTTATCTTGTAGTGCAGAGTAGGCGATTTACATAGGCTTACCAATACTGTCATTTCACAGCCAGTACCATTGTAAGCTTGCTTTGGTCGCTTTCCTATCCCCCGGGGCTTTATTGTGCAACCGTGAATGCAGCTATATTTAATCCTAATATACTCGAAGTCCTTATCTTCTGATGTGAATGGACTTTTATTACTTTTATTTATCATGACTACATGCCTGCCCTTCCTGCACCACTCATCAAAGCTTTTCTTAAAAGAAGGAAAGTTATCAAATGTTGCATTTAAATAAACTTTGCTGCCCCCACCATATAGTGTATTTACTGGGTTATTGAGGACAGTTGGGTTGGCACCAGTGTTTACACAAATAGCCTGGGCACCAGGGCTGGCAGGCCTGCTTCTGGATGTCAAAGCAGCCTCACAATACTTGTACTGCACAGCTGCAGTGCACCCAGCTTCCATAGGGTCACCAGCCTCTGTGCCAGGATCGCGCTCAATTCGCATGCAATCCCGAGTCACTGCTGGTAGATGGCTTTTGCAGACAGAAACCTCGTTCACAGCGTCATTCGTGACAGATTCACAGTGAGTCGTGGAACTAACTGAGCAGTCTTTCAACTGCTTGCTAGGAACACGCTGCACCTTTTTAAAACTATCACGAATGACGTTGTGCGAGACACTGGCTCGTCCTTCAGGCTTTCTACCACAGACAGCGGGAGAAGCAGACTGAAATTGTTTCTGGCTCACAACTGCTGTCATAGGTGAAGTGGACCTGATTGACTTGGCAGCTGTCACAACAAGAACTTTGCCTTCACTGTCTGCACACAGTTTAGAGCTCCGTTCTTGCTTGTGCAGTGCCGCAGCCTTCCGCCGGCTCTTTTTTGACTGCACCAGTTTCCACTCACTGTCGCCACACTGGCCGACAGCCTGCGGCACAGCTGCTTTTCCAGCACTGGCCTCTTCCCCCACAGAAGAGCGCACAAGAGCACTCTCATGCTCCTGTGAGGCTCTCCTTATTTTCCTGTCACAAGTGGTGCTTGCACCTCGACTAGGGATCATTGGCTGAATAGGCCTCTCCCCAGTGTTTCCCTTGCATGGTACACTTGTGCCATGGAAAATGGGGGAAGGCAGGCTGTCCCAGGTCCACCAAGCCTTGCTTCCCTTGCAGCGAACGCGGACACCGCCAACGAGCGTAAAGCCAATACCATGAATGGTACTGGCCAGTTGGTCAGTGCATGAGAGCACTGCTGGTTTTCCAGACAGGAGCTGGTGCAGCGAAAGGTCCACCTACTGCTGGAGAATATTGAACTGCATGCATACCAACTGCTGGAAAATCGACTTCCAAGTTGATGGAAAAGTGCTCCTGCCGAGCCCACCCACTCCATGCAGATGCCTTGGACTCCTTGTAGGACTGTTGGATGTGTCTCCTCTCTAGATGGGTGGACAAGGCACAGGCCTCACGGTGCAGGAAGTCTGCCAGCACCTTGTTGCCAAGCCGGCTGGGGTGGACACCATCCCTGCTCAGGAATCCAGGCCAGCTGTCTACAAGACTATCCAGGATAGTGAAGCCCCTCTCCAGGCAAAGCTGTGCGAGTGCGGCATTCACATTCCTGTAGTGGCCATTCAAATGACAAACATCACACAACTGTTCTTTCCCTTGGCGGTACCGATTCTGCCCCCGAGGAAGAATGACAGAAAAAGCTACATGCAACGTGGGATTGCTTTTGATGATTCCCTGAGCGAGCTGGGGATATTTGTCCATGCACATGTTGACACTGTCAACAGTGCTGTTCGTGCCAACATGTACAATGACAACATCAAAACTGGCCAGCTTGTCAGCAATCATTGAGAGCAAGTGCTCAATCCTTATTTCTCTGTATGCGGCAACGCTAACAGACAAGCCACGACACAATGGGAAATACTGGTCCATGTATTTCACCATTGAATCGCCCTCTACTAACACACGCGTCATGTTGCGTACACTTTCAATTCAGAATTACACCATAAAAAAAAAGAAACAAGAAAGTGAATATTTAATCTAAAACACGGCTGTCAACTATTCAAATGCACTACGACACAGATAGGAAGCACGTTAACACGGATGACCAAAGAAAGGGCCACGTTACCAAATGTAACGGCCACTAAACACACAAAAGCGAAATACAGTTTAACAGAGCTTAAATCTGGCAGCCATTGCCACCAGCCTCACTGTTTTTCAAACACTTCGTCTTCCTCGTTCTCTGTCCTGGGGCTTTCCTCTGCTAGTATCCAACTACCCGTCAGTTTACCTAATAACAATATTATCGACCGGCACAATAAAGAGGAGCGGTTTCATCACCTAAAGCACAGCTCGTCTATCATTTATTGTGACACACATACACGTCGCGCTCTTATGCAGTGTCATGACATGGTGTCAGAACTGTGATCATGTATTCGACATTCTCCAACTCTAGACAAAACAATGTCCCCTGTTTCTTTGGCTATATAGCATCATCGGACCCAAGTCCTCATCATAGGAGACGGCAGGACCGCCTGACGAACCCAAGTTCACTCCACCCAAAGCTTCCTTCCATCATCTGAACAGTCTCTCCATCTCTAACCGCGATTCCAGTAGTCTGTGTTCCGACGTTCGATTTTCGAAGCGGTCATCTCTCTGGCTCTCTCACGTACCACCCTCTTCCAGGTTTGCTGCGTCGCTATAGTATTGTCTCCCAACTCACGACTCATGCCCTGCGCTTGCCTGTCTGGCTTTGAATGGGCAAACGTCATGTCCATAGGACACCTTAAGACTCAAGGAAGGTAGCGGTGCTCCTAAGATGCAAAAACACCAGAGGACTCGCCACTTAAAGCAGCTGCTCGCTGCTCTCTCGCCTTGCCTGCCTTTAGATGATCGACATCAATGGCCCGATTTCGCTTGAGGTGTCGACGGACGTATGAATTCGGATGACTGCTGACTTACTCAAGTCAATAGCTGCCGCATCGCAGCCTCCTCAGCTTGGTGGCTTGCTTCCTCGTTGCACTAGCCGATGTCTTGGCTTTCTTCTTGCGTGTCCTCCACAATACAATGAACTCCTTGGTACGCAAAGCGCTCCTTTGTCGTCATTGTCTGGATTTTGTTGGACTGTGCCAGTAAAATACAACCTTCACCCTACTCTCTCTTTTCTGTAGAGTAGAGCTCTCAGCTGCACAGCTGCTTTCTCCTCAGAAGGGAGTGGAAGGTTGGTTGTGGTTGTCTTGTCTCGTCGTGGCTTTTGCTGCTTGACAAAAATGAAGACCAGTCACATCACATTGACAAAAATGAAGACCAGTCACATCACATCTCGACTTTATATAAGAATTATGTACAATTTACAAGTCTCTTCACCCTTGGGACTGTTGCCTTTTACCTCTGCAGAGCCAATAGCGCATAGCACCTTTTGCTGCGACCAGAAGCCCTTGTGAGGAGCCGGGAGCCACGTTTTAATACTCAGGTGGTCTCTCCCTGTTATCCTCATGGCGAATCGAAACAATTCAGTCCTTTTATTGGACAGACCAAATCTCGCTACTGCCGTCCTTCTCTCTCTTTCTCTTACTCCAGCATTTGAGTCCTTGGTCCGAGAGAGAGACGAAACGAAGGGCCTACAAAAGACATTCTGCGAAGCGTGCTAACTTACACGATTCTGGTGCTGTTCGGTTCCCGATCATGTTACCCCAGTGCGGCCTGTTCGTAATGGTGCTTTCAGACGATGGACTGAATCCGGATGTGGCGGGACGGACGGCGCGTCACGTGACCTCACATCAATGATTCCCCTGGTCCGCGCGGCTCGCGGATGGATGACTCCAACCTGTTTCTTACATTGGGATTCTGACGGGAGGAAGTCGCTACTTCAGCGGATTAACTCGGGGTTTCTGGCAACCAGTACACTTTTCGTCTGCTTGCGGACATCTGCATTACGAAGTGGCTTTGAAAAGAGGAAAAAGGAAGAAAAAAGCGCAGTTTCGTTACTGGCTCTCTCAATGGAGGGCACCTCCACAGTTATGCGCAGGAAAAGGGGGATTGGGAATTAGACAGAACAGAAGAGGTAAGAGAAGGTTAGAAATAGCATTTGCGCCACATCACATAGCGTGCGTCCGAAACCGCTGCGATGCTTCACAACCACCAGGAAAAGCCGCCGGGAAGGCCGGGGAAAGAAATCACAGAAAAAGAAGAGAATGAGCCGAGAAGGCGCATGAAATGACGGGGAAAACACTCGTGTGAGCACAGAGCGCAAGCACGAGAGGAAAAAAAATAAACAATGGTTCCAGTTCAACGAGAAGAAAAAAAATTTCAGTTGAACTCGCAGATTAGTGTCCTGTTAAAAAACACTTGCACGAGCGCGTAGCGCAAGCACGAAAGAAAACAAAAACAAAAATGTTCCAGTTCAACGCGAAGAAAAAAAAAATCACTTGAACTCACTGATTAGTGTCCTGTTGGAAAACACTCGCGTGGGCACATACTGCAAGCACGAGAGGAAAAAACACAACAAAAATGTTCCAGTTCAAGGAGAAGGAAAAAAAATTTCACTTGAACTCGCAGTTTAGTGTCTTGTTGGCCTCGGTGAATTAATCCAGCGGGTGCACAGAACACTGGCAAGGACACATAGCTCAAACATGGTAAAGAAAAGAAGGAAAAAATAGAAAAAAAAGGTTCTGTTCAGCAAAAAAAGGAGAAAAAAAGAAAGAAGAAAAAAGAAAATAAATAGAAATTAGAAAGAATGTTTAGCTAAACAGACAGATGAGAGTCCCGATGAACTCGATGTGGTAATCCAGTCGCCTCATTTCGCCGGAACAATCGCTTTATGCGCAGCAATAGCCACAACACACAGACCACGAACTGGCGAATCAGCCGGCAGGAAAACCATCACAGCGCGGATAGCAGCAACAAGCGCACTGATCACCGCGTCCTTCGGGTCTGCCTCGGAGGTGGGGCTATCCAGAGGAGGGGGCGATTGGGCACTCGTGCTTGCTGTAGGCGCACTGGTAGGAGGGCGAGGAGGAGATGCTTAGCCAATCGACGACCGGAGGCGACAGCGTCGCGAAAGGAGCGGTCCTGGACGAGTGCCGGGCCATCTCGCTTGTCGATGTTAATGACAGTGGTCCTGGCCTTCTCCAGCGCTTGGCGGCGCGTCACGGGGCCATCCGAAGAGGCGATGATGACGGCGGCCTTGCGCTGAATTTGCCAGGAAGGGCAGCGCGGCTTGTTAGCCGGATGTGTGCCACTGCAGTTAATGCAGCGAGGGCACTCCGCAGGACACGGTGCTTTCGCGTGGCTGCCGCCGCAGCGGAGGCAGCGTTGGTCTCGCGAACAGGTCGCGGTGGCGTGGCCGAAACGGCCGCAGCGGGCGCACTGAAGGGGCCGCGGCAATCGAGGGCGGAGCGGCCTCTGAAGCTTGAAGAGGGCCACAACCAGCGGCACCGTGGTGCCCTGAACTGTGAGCGTGAGGCACCTACCTCGTCAGACGCAAGAGATGACCGGGACATCTGCTTCGAGGTTGGCCACGATGTCGTCTAAGCCAAGGGTTGCGTCGACGCCGTATATGGTGCCCACGCAGCTGTTTTCCACGAGGAGCTTCCCCCTGACATGGGTGTCGCAGATCCGGGTGACCTGGAGCAGGGGTGTGGAATCTGCGAGGGGATGGATATGCACAGTGAAGACGTTGCGGCTTGCGCCGAGTGGCCGAAAAGCTGGAGAGGAAAGCCCAAATGGCTTCGCGGGTCGTGGTGAAGTAGTTGGACTTCTTGCCAACTCGGTGGTAGAGGATGGGGCCGCCGTGCTCTCCCACTGCTGCAAGAGGGGCCGGGGGCTGCGTCACAGGCTCAGATTCTGGGTCGGCGTCCAGTTGAGCTGGGGCAACACCATGTAGAAAAGGTCAAGGCCCCTTCACTGCCGCCGTGACGTCACCGCAGCTTGCCCGACTCCTTAGCGGGGCAGCGCGCGGTGCCGCCGCCACTGTCATGCATGCGGTCGGTCGCCTTTTCAGTTTTTTTTTAAACTCTTGAATATATAACAGAGCGACAGGTGTGGGGCAAAAAACCAGCGTTCACTTTCTTGGTTTTACAGGACAATTACATATTTTCCAAGCACTCACAAGATCAACCGGAGACGAAAACATGATGTGAACACATTTATATTTAATGACAGCACGTGGAACATATATACAGAAACAAGAGCTGCGAATGTAGATATTAGGAATACATTATCATGAGAACATCAAAGAAGAGCATAAGCACATGTAGTACTATTGCTGAGCATAAAGGCAAATTTATGAACTTAGATCAGAAGTCACCTATGTATGGAAGCGTTCACAGAGGTATACAATGGACAAAATAAAATGATGTAAGGTACTCATTTTGAACAAGCTAGTAAAATGGCAGGCATGCAACTTCAAGAGCACATTTCACTTAAGTGTAAGAACCTTCCTCTGCTTGACACTTAACTTTGCTTTTGTCAAGGCGTCGTTTCTAGTACTTGCATAATTTTTCAACAGTGTGTTCACAGCAGGCCGTAAAATATCTTTGAGAACATCAGGACAGTGACCGCTAGCGCACATTTCGAGACCTTCACTATCAGACAACAAAAACATCATAATGCTCAGCAGTGACAACCTTTGGTTATTCTCTTTGTGGAAAACAAGCAGGTACTCGTCATTTGTATAATGCTCCAACACAACTTTCGTACACAGTACAGCGTGTACCACAAAAAGTTGCAGGAACTTCAGACCTCCCCGGTTCACTTCGTCTATGAGCACATGTTCGCTTTGGTCAAGTACTCTTTCTGCGACAGTCAGCTGCATGCAACAATCCTCGCATGGCTGACGCTTTAAGGCAGCATGGGCACAGTAGCCAGCTATATACACAACAGCCGGCATATCTGTGCGAGGCTTCTTTAGCTCGCTGTCTAGCACTGGTATGTTGTACTTGGCCAGAAACACCTCAGGGTTGGGCTCTTTCTCACCTTCTTTTGAAGCCTCAGGAAGATCCTCTAAAATCAACGTATCCTGCAAGCGAAGTTTTGCCTCTGCTTCAAATAGTTGTGATTGAAATGTGGTACTGTGCACCACACAGCTGCCCGTATTTGCCAAATCTTGCTTCCAGGCCATCTGTCTGAAATTTAACAAGAAGAACATATCTGAAGCAAAGTTCTTCCAAGCAGTACCGGGAAACTTCAATGAGAGCATACGTTGTTTGGCGGAGGGCGGAGTGTGTTTTAGTTGTCAGCTTGCCTGTGTCTTGCTTTACTGCCTTCCAGCTATCGAGCCAGTCAACGAATTCATCCAGATACTTCAGTTGGTGGCAGTTTACTTCACTTACAGGCTCCTGCCAAACATTCCGCAATCCCTGACCCTTGTGAGGGCTTTTAACATTCACAATGTCCCACCACTTCACAATGACATCAATAAATTGTGCTGTGCTTTCTGCCACTTTGAGCCTTAGTTCTTCCCCTCGAATCCTCAAAGTTGCCGAGACAAAACCGCTGAAAACCTTAAGGGCCAGTCGAACATTTTGTCGTTCGAGATTACTGGGGTGCAGAGCCTTGTGGGTGAGCCCGTACGCAACTTTTGCAATGCTGCTCTGTTCTGCCTCATGGAGTTCTCTTAGGGAACTGAATGAAGCACCCGGCGAGTCGCTGTGAAACGTGGGATAGTACAGACACTTGCCCGAATTTTTCTGGTTAAGCCAGTTGTTCCGAACACATTTTAATAAATGCACAGAATCAACAACATGAAACAACGGCTGCTGTGCATTCGCAGGATGTGGGTATACGATGTCCAAGCTGGCACCTTTTTTTTGCCAAACATTGCCATCATTTTTCGGTTAATTGAGTTGTCAGTTATCACTGCAACTACATGAATGCCAGCATCTTCTAGGCCTATGATTATCTTATTCAGAACATCATGCAGCTCCTCCGCTGTAATTCTAGACACCGGCAGGACATGTACTGCATCTTTGTAGGATCACAGAAGAGACTGCACCATGAAGACATGCGCAGTTTTTGCTGGCTCAGCACTGTTGGAAGCAGAGCCTGTCACACATCCGCCTTTATACTCAAAGTACTGCTGCAAATGTATCAACTTCAGTGAACTTGCCCTTCTGATCACGTACCGCAAGAAACCGTCTTCGGACTGCTCCTGTAATGAGCTAACATCATGTCGGCCACACACTTTTTTAACAGTACTAGGATGGGGCAAAATGACCACACCGCTGTTTCGTAGGAACCTGTACGCATGTGGTGAAATGGTAAATAATATGCTAGCCAGAACTAACACTTCAGAGGAGTACCTCAAACCATTTTCTTCTATAAAAGAAAACACTGCTCCTTAAGAAATTTCAGAACATCAGCCCTCTCATCATCCACCAACCCTTCAGTTGTAACGTCTTGCAAAAGGGTGCACACAAGACGAAGCGTTGAATTCACTTCATCGTCCTCCTGGAGTGCTTTTGTCGTGCAGAAGTCCTCCACATTATCTAAAAGCTCCACTAACCTTGGAAAATCCTGGATTTTTTCCGGAATCTTCAGGTTGTTGTTCGATGTCAGTAGAGCACGCTTCCAGAACACGCACACGCACAGGTCTGACGACACACACACTGACGAACGTGAGCGAAGATGACGCAACCTTCGCAGACTGTTTGTGACCAGAACTTCTTTTGATGCAATCGAGTCAGCCTAGAAGTTATATCTTCGAAGTTTTCGACCTCGTTCTCGTCCTGCTCTGCAGCAAACGCCAGCGCTAATTCCTGGATAGCTTCGAACAACTGTTCATTTTCCTTTCGCCTTCGCTTGATGTCGGGCTCTTCTCGTGACGTTTGAGAATCGGAGAGATAACTCGGGCATCCAGGAAAAATGGTAGGAACAGCATCAGGCATCAGCCGGGTCAGCTTCATCGGAACCTCAATAGTCCGCCCATCGCCGTCGGTGTACTTTGACGTCGTTCGAAGGTGCTTCGCTTTGAAATGAAGCGCGCAGACCTGCACATTGTAACACAGAGAAGGGGCGAAGTAATGCACCGTGAAGCTTGACACCGTCCACCTCATAAAGCAAAGGTGATACAGCATTCTTCTTATAAACAATAACGAAGCCGCAATAGGCGATTGCACAGCTTGATTAGGAAACAGCACCCCGACGACCAACGCGTAAAGCACGTGCAAAACGCATGAGCAGCTATAACAATCACAGCGCGTTAAATACGAATGTTACGCATTCAAGAAAAGGGTGTATTCGAACGCTTACCTGAAGGTTCTTGATTTGTCACACGTCAATGTCGTCGCGCCGGACGGCATGCTGCCATTTCGCTTTCCGCCAGGGTTACCAGATGGTGCGAACCTCAAACCGCCAAATTGGACTCCGAGGTAGCCCAAACATAGCCAAACGCGAAAATTTGAAGTAGCCCAAAAATAGCCAAAATCAGCAAATGTATGCGTGAATACGTCGTATTGCGTAATATTTTTTTTGCTATTCAATCCACAATGATTGAGCGATGGCTGCAGAATCTAGACAAAAGTTTATCGTCACTTAATAACGAACAAATGAATGGAATCACAAAGAAATATAGAAGCATATTTACAAAAAGTAGAAATAGGTAGGGTTTACAAAAAAGTAGATATATACAAAAACTCATGAAATAGAAAATACAACAAAAGAGATGAAAGTGGAGAAGCGAAATAACTTAAACATGATAACTTAAACACTTGATTTGGATGCCGAGGCACTGCTCGGCCCATACAAAACGGTGGAGTTAAAACGCGACAAAAATTCTCTTCCCGGTTTGAAATCTTCGCAGCAGCCAGCGTTCCTCCCCAGACCAAATTTTACATGGAGCAGCGCTTCTAAGGTCTCGTTAGACATCCTGTTTCGAATGTCAGTTTTAGTAAGCGAGACCTGGCTGAACACTCGTTCAACAGCAGCGTTTCACACTGGTAGTGACAGCAAAGAGAGCGCCAGCTTTGACATCAGTGGAAACATCAAGTTGCCGGCAACATTTTTTGCATTGTGTACGGTTATCCAGAATTCGGTTATGGAGTGGGTACCCTCTGCCAGATCGTCGACTCTGGTTTGGAGTAGGTGATACTCAGATTCCATTGTTGAAATACAACTTGGCTCTACAAAAGCATTGAATGAACGATGCACGAAATCGAAAGAGTATTTCTTAATGCTCTTTGGCTCGAGAAGCTTGAGGTCACTGAGAAGCTTCATGTTCGCGGGAAGCCGCTTAAGCACACTCTGTATAGATGCTATCACAAACTTGCGGCACCTTTCCAACAAACAAACTTTTTCACCTTCGCTGAGTGAAGACTTCTCAAAACTGTCGAGAAAAATAACTCCTAAGCTGCATGCCCTCACATGCAATATGTGCTGCTCCCACTCCGCATTGTCAGGTTCTGCATAGCCAGGCATAACAACTCTTGTCATTAAAGCTTTAACAAAAGAAATCAATTCTTCATTGAGTCTCACAGGGTCCGGGGCCTCGCACTGAAAGAGCTTATTCATTCGCTCGAATTCATCGATTATTGGGCTTAGAAAACGGAGAAAAAGTAAATTTTGCTCATCAGCGTACATTTCGCTGAGTAATCTTGCTGCGTAGCAGCGTTCCTTACTTTTCATCGCATCAAAGTGAGATCGCAGGGCAGCCCACTGATTCAAGACTGATCTCAAGGCAGGCGCAATGCTAAGCCATCTCGTGGCACAAACGCCTATGAGCTTATTCGGGACATCGCCCGAAGTAATGGCGGCGTATGTTACTCTATATTCTTGCTGCCTTTTCGGTGAATGGGCGAACCAGTTGAAGGTTTCGCGTACTAGGTAGTCAATGTGCGTGGGAAGTACATCTATTGCCTCACTACAGGCAAGCTGTAAAGAATGGCACACACACTTCACAAGAACAAGCCGCGCATTTTCTGCCTTCATTTTTGTGTAAAGGCTGTTGTGCTGCCCACACATGACGCTCGCTCCATCTGTCCCGATACCCACACAACATTTGAGGTTCAGTTTGCAAGCATCTAACAGTGCCTTCAACTCAGAAAATAGCCCTTCCGCGGATGCATCGGTCACTGGCATTAAGCCGAGAAAGGCTGTAAGAAAATCTCTTTTGCTGCGAGAAAAAAAGCGCGCCACGACGGCTAGCTCCTTCGTGCACGAGACGTCCGTGCTCTCATCCACAATCAATGAATATTGTGCAGCAGTCATGTCCTTCAAGAGCTCTTCTCTAAATGTTGGCCCCAGTACCTTTGTCACTAGCGCAGCGCACTTCGTTCTCCCCAAGGTGACGGCCGACGCCAACACCGAATCGCTGAAGCACCCACTGATCACGGGCGTCAAGTGGTCCGCCGTCAGGAAGCTTCCGTGAACAGCCAAATGAGCAGCCAAGCGCAGCTCTGCTACCTTGAGGTCGTCAGAAGAACTGGAACATGGCTCCCTGGGTCTTCTGCCCACAAACGATGCCAGAGGCCCCGCTGCTGGACCAGCGGAACGCTTCATGTTGTTTGCATGCTTGACCCTAGTGGAGTGCAGCTTTAGGTATTGAACGTGGGGCCGCAATTCCACCTTGCATGCTCGGCAATAGGCCATATCGCCTGAATTGGATGGCGATAGCCAGTCTGCACGTTCAGAAACAAACAAAAAATAGTACTGTACTCACTGCACATATGCATATGCCTCAAATTTCAATTTCGCGTATGAATGGAACATTTTTTTTTCTAAACAGGGCATTAAATTACATACAAAAGCATTTTGACACAATTTGTGCCGAGGATAGAAAGTATATTACCTTTGAAGTCCAGCTCCTTCTCCCATTCCTTTTTGTAATTGCGCGCGTACTTGGCCCACTTGCCCAGTCGTCTCTTCAAGCTCAGAGCCTCAGACCCGAGACGCACTGCTAGCACTCGGCAATAAGCGTGAATTTATACCTCCAAATACAATGATCGAAGAGTGATCAGACGTGTAACGACACGAAGAGCTGTAGTCAACAAGCCCCGCATTCAGTGGTGTATCCAAGAAAGCGGGGGGGGGGGGGGGGGGGGGGTCCGTTCGCCCCCTCAGAGCCTCAGACCCGAAGCGCAATGAAATTTAAGTGGACGAAATGACAAACTGCTACCGGCAGGGTCACTGAACCTGCAACCGTCGGATGGGTGCTCCCCACGTTTCATAGCTTTCGCAATCATGTACCCCTTTTCCCTTTTCGGGAGACTTGAAAATATGCGCCAATGACTGACCAAGCGCCACCCCCCCCCCCTCGACGTTTTTTTTTTTAAATCTGTTCTCCGCCTCATAATCCTGCAGCAGCGGTTCCTGCGAGTCTTGTGCACGATTTCTTAGTACTTGTACAATGTGATGTCTGAGGGTCACATTCCGGGTTGTCGCAAATTGTTGGGGTATTTGAAGAACGTCTTTCCACTCCTGTCATAACACGTGCAATGTCAGACGGACACCCTCCGATTCAGTAAAAACTGTAAATGCTCACGTATTCAACAAAACATTTCATAAGAAGCACAGGTGTGCATTCTACTTAGAGGCACTTCCTCTGCTATCTTGGATTTTGGTCTCGGACTGAGCAAGAGAGCCCCCTCCACATCTTTCTTATTATCTTTCACTGTGTGGTGCGGGGAAGGGGAGGGGGTGCTTGCTCGGCATTTTACGGTAGTAGAAGTCAAGAAAGTCTAGAGAAAACGTAGCCATCAACACGGTTTCAAACTGAAGACACGTGAAGCCCTTTCTTGGGCTACGTACTCCAGGTGCAGGGATCGTTCAACACATTGGAATGTTTTGATGGCGGGATATGCATGTAAGCCTTGGCGTTCTTTGTATAGAGCTTTTTAACAGAGAGAACCATCACCACCTTTCTTAGCTTTTGCACGGGAGTACAAAAGCTGACGTCGTGCCTCGGTACTGCATTTTTGGGGGGTCACGCATGTTAACAGCCAAAAGGGGCTTATGGCGGCGGCCAGGGGGCCGTCGTTGACAAGGTGCATTAGAGTTCCTAGAGAGTTTTAGTGCCGGGGACCCCCAGACGCTCGCGTACGCATGCTCCTGCTTTTCTTTGTATTCTCCGTGGTTGCAGCTGCTGGGGGTTCCCGGCGGCTGGAGGTACAAACAAACGCAAGAGCGTGCGTGCGTAAGCTGTTTGGGGTCCCCGATACTAAAATTATCTACAGTTGGTAGCTTTTTGGAATTTTTGCCTAGTCGAGAGCAATGTAGCCCAAAAATAGCCACATAGCCAAACAGAAAAATTCGACGTCAACTCGAACAAAAAGTAGCCCAATTTGGCTATTAATAGCCCAATCTGGTAACCCTGCTTTCCGCACAGGATCGCTCGGGAACGAGAACAAACGCACCTTAGGCCCGTTGTCGTAATTTCCCTTGCAGTTGGGCACGCAACAGCGTCCCATCGTGATGCGCTGTACATGTAGTAGGTCACAACAAATCGTGAAAGCAAATCGCAACCGCAGAACCACAAAACACCACTAGCAGGCTGACGCAACACGCTGAAAAAAACGTGGCTTCGCCGGTGCGTTCGTACGGTCTGTCTCCCTCGCCTTGTCAGGCCATCTGTTGCAGAAGAAGGGAAACAGAACGCCGTACTGGCTGGGGCATGGTGGGGTGACGTCACACCGCCGTCGAAGGGAAGTGGAGAGGCCTTGACCTTTTCTAGATGGTGTTGGCTGGGGGGGGGCAAGATGGTATGTTGAATCGGAAGCTGGGGGTGCCAGTTTCCTCCCATGTCGTGTCCTGGCTATGCGGTGACGATGACAGTGGTGTCCGATGTTCCCATGAGGAACTAGAAGCAGACGATTCATCCGTCTCCGAGGTTTCCGCCCGAGTTTGCGCGTTCTTGGTGGATCGCTCTTCCTCGTGCGCGCCCGAAGGCGAGCTTTGCGCAGTTGAGGCCGAGGGCCATGGCCGTCGGTCGCAAAGCGTGGAGACGCATCCTGAAGCTTCTGTTGCTTCGGGTGGAAGTCTGACTTCAGGTTTTGGTCGGCCCGAGCCCGGTACCGAAGTAACGGCGGGCCCATGACTGATGATAGGCCTCAGAAGGGCTGTGCGCCTGAAGGCGTGAAGCGGCCGTCGAAAACTAACGCACGGGAGGAGCGAAAAAAATGCGACCACCTCCGAGAAAAACTTGCATGAAAAAAAAAACACAACTGCATTAGCGGTCGGTATCTTCTACGCTTGAGAATAGTTTCTGGGGGTTTTTTACTGAGGCGATCAAATTCGCAGATATCACTTTTGAAGGTTCGGGAAAATGTTTTCAACGCCATCGTTTAACACGCAAGGTTCTTAGCCGCCATGGTAGTGAAATGTTTTAACTTCAGCAATTAGCGACATGCCGCTTGTAAAAAAAAAGGACGGGAGATGCGTTCACAAAAGCCACACGTGGGTGAAAAGTGTGGTTGTATGAACATTTTCAGGGAATAGGCGGTGACTTGTAATTGGCATCAACGACAGCGAAGAGAATAACACTGAAACTTTTTTTATAGTTCCGGTAAATTGTACCTGATTTCGCCGGCTTCTTTATGAGCATGTGTTTTCCATGGATTGCTCCAATGCAGTTCGGGAAATTCCATTTCTGACTGGAGCCGCCCATTACATTTTTCTGCTCTTCTTCGGTGCACGGTGTTCTTATGAAGTCTCCTCCTAGCTCTTCGTAGATGGCACGGCTCGTTTCATAAATGTCATTGACGCTAGAATGGCCCAGTCTAAACTGACAGCTCAGAGAATGCTGGCTCTCTCCTGCAACGAAAAATAAAAATGTTCATAGTCAATTATTTGCGCCAGATGACAAAATGTACGAAGTGTACAAATACATATCATACCCAGTTGTTTTATGGCGACAGTTTAATAGAATATTAGCTTAAAACATTTACGCTGAATGTTACAGCTCCATGTACACAAATGAATATGATTTCAAGCATGTTCATATATAGAAATGGGGTGACTCAGCACGGTCACATCAAACTGGTCTACACTGGTCTTGCTCCTTTTGCATGCACGGTTTCCGCAAAAACATGGAATCGTGCGACATCTACCTGAAGCGAAGTATCGCAGCGTGGCTTGCAGCCGTGTTTCTGCCGATATAGAATGACGCATCACAGTGTCCTCCTTTCGTATGCGAGTTTCCAGGTGTGACAGCAGTTGCAGAAACTGCTCTCTGGTGACACGAAGCAGCCTCCGGTATTCTTCATGGTCAGTTTTCAAGAGCTCTTTGTACAAAAGATTTTCGACGCCTAATTCTTTCCTTTCCACCCAGTCCTTCTGCCAGCAACTCTGTTTTCTCCGGAAGGAATAACGCTCCTCGTCAATTTCACACAACGCGACAGCCATTGCAGCCAAGCGTCGCTTCCTGTCGGCGTCCATGTTGTCGAATACTCTCAAACCGGTCTGCTGGCAGTGGGCGCAGGTGAGTGCAGAGTCTGCGGTCGAGAGTAATCCGGGTGTTCTCTCCTAGACACCATCCGTCGTGTGAATGCACCTGCTGGTGGATGATGCACGGATTAGCCGTCCGCGCCCATGACAAATCCACATTCGGTCCATCGTCCAAATGCACCATAAGCGGTCCCACACCATTACTCTGAGGTGGTCTGCTGTGTTTTTTGACAGCAGCTTCGTGGACTCTATTTGAGATGAATGGGTGCCAACACACTGGACGTTTTCGCACCACATCCTGGCACCCCGCTGACTAGAGCCCATGCCACTGGTTGTTATAAGTGATGAAAAACAGATCGCGACCTCGCCCTATCGACTGGTTTGGGGAAGTGGGAAATTTCTGTCACCCATGTTTCTTGAACTGGAACGAGCGTCCATACGAGAATCGCCTATTGGGAACGTGCACACGTTTGGGGGAAGACACACCAACCCCCTTGCCTGCGACACCAGACTTTACAATGGTAATCTTAATTGTCCGATTTCTGAGAACTTAATTTCTGTCGCTCATTGACGTTTCCAATCCTTTCTCTCTGGTAACTGGAAAAGCGAAGTGATACGTTTGTTGAGACTGCGTGCTTTGACCTCATAGTCCTCGTCATGCCACTTAGGATTTGGGTTGATGTGGGTCGGGGGCTGGTCGACGCGTGCTTTAACTTGTGCGCGATGGGTGCAATGCGCCTGCCCTCGTGATGGTTTTTCATACCTCATGCTGTAATCTAAATTACGCCACCTCCACCATTTTGTTGCAACTAAATTACCGCTTAGTGAAATGCGATGCTCACGAACTCATGAGTTCAGGGGATTAAAAATACACCAATGACAGGGTTCAATTAGCAAGGGGCAGCGTGCATTGTCCAGTGACTGGGGGTGGGGGGAGTACGGCCGCTTTCGTAGCGTGAGGCAAGAGAGCCACGAGAGTACATGGTTAGAACTGCATTGGGCCACTGCTTGCTTAGGGGTGCCTTGAGTACGTTTGGCGGTCCGGGTGTGACACGCAGTCTAGAGTGGTCAAAGACATTCCAAGACACTAATTGAGGTCAGCCACCTGTAAGCATGCCACTTGCAGGATGCACTTTCTGGTCACCGAGACACTTCTTGGTGGCAGCGTTGAACACCTGCGTAATGGCTTCGCAGACTAAGACACTGCTGCCGCTCATGCCGGCCTGTATACACGAAAAGAAAGGTCAGGGTACAAAAGAAGACACATTCAACCCATGCAGTGGACCACCGCCCCTTTGTCTGCTCCCAGCTCTGCTTTTAAGGCGACTTGGGAGCCTGAAACGACGTTACAGTGTGTGCTTAGAATGTTCCATTCAATATTTTGGAGAAGCGCCCCCTATCGGGTAGATGTGCAGTCATTCTTTATTTGTTTCAAAACCTAGTTTCTTCTATAAACATTAGATGGGGCTGGCTGCTCTGCAATGTTGTGGGGAGCCAACATGAGTCAGTCGATTCTTCTTTGGCACAGAAATAGGGTAATAATAATAATAATAATAATAATAATAATAATAATAATAATAATAATAATAATAATAATAATAATGCCTTTATTCATCAAGTGTGAACATGGAAAAGTGCATAGGAACAGATTCACTGGGAGGTCCCAAGGTAAGAACCGCAGGCGGGACCTCCCACGGAAAAAAAAAGGAAAAAAAAGGTAATCATCAAGCAACACTGAAATACATTGTCAGCAAATAAACACAGCATAAAAAAGAGAAAAATGAAAAAAACAAAAGAAAAAAAACATTAGAATAATAAGCAGGAACACTAAAAAACAAGGAATACATCGTCAATCTAAAATTTTTTTTTGTGCTGATATGAATACCGCAACAAAAAAAGACATGATAATACAATATGCTATTTGTGTTCAGATTGAAGTTTACCTTCATTTTTTTCATACCCACTCGGTTCGGTGGCAAGTCTTGTTACATGAGTCATTGTTTTGAGCCACACAATATCCCTGTTGTCGCACTTCCATGCCTGTTTTATGACATCTAACATGCCTCTTCCTTCAGGCATTCGGAGACCCGTTGACACAAAGCTGTTGTGGGTGTACCTCAGTAGACAAGGGAAGTTTGATAAGAAGTGCACATTTCTGGTGTGATCTGCTGGCTGTTTTACTTTGCTGACAACTGACTTTGAAGTTTCTTTCGCTAGCGAAAATTCCAATAGAAAAACTTATAGGCTATCAGTTTATTGACAGGTGTACTAGTCTATAGAGGCAGCAGTCGATAGGTGCACCAGTGTACTTCGTTTAAGCTCATTTGCACATTGGTGCTTAGCCGACTGCTGGGTTCGCCACTGCAGTGAAATCGTGCACATCGATCTGGAGGACAACAAACGATACGTTAGTTGCCCCGCCTACCCGAACCTGCACTGCCCTCAATGAATAGATGCCAGCAAGTTCGCTGCCCCTCTCGCTCGCGTCCTCCATCACCTGCGCCATCTGTGCCGCATACCTCACTCTGCCCTGCCGGTATTGCGTCGTCACGAAGCTTAGGCAGTAGGGGAGCAGTGCTTTGGTCCCACTGTGTTCGACAGATTGGCACCACAGCTGTCTGTGTGCCCCATGTGTCCAGGCCGAAACTTTTGCCCCATTCGCCTTTCATTATCATTTTCCATGTAATGATCTGTGCAAAGTATGCCAGTTCAATAGCCGATATGTTCCCGTTTGGGATGTCTCGCAGCTACAAGTCGACGTACCGGTCACTGTTGTGTGCCCTCATGTCGATAGCCACCTTTGTGGAAGAAGGAGGAAAAAAAAACCTTTATTGAAGTTGGCAGTGCCATATAGCCTTTATCTTCACTGGGCTGATCAACATCCCTAGTTTGGGACGTCATTAGTCAAAGCCACCACCCGAGCCCACTGGACCAGAGTTTGCTGTACCTCTAGTGTGGAGCTATTGAGTAGGGTCGTCTCCAAGTTCTCATTGGTGGGGTTGGGAATGTGGGTCAATTTTGGGTTCATTTGGCAGGCCCAGATCATATGGTAAGTGTTGGCCACTTCACCACAGCAATGCATCTGTCCACTTATTTTTGGGTCATATTATTTGAGTATGGCTGGACAGAGCAGCATGCGAGCATGGGGGCATGTGTCAAGCGTGCCAGTGCCTCCAGGTCAGTGCATGGGGGCATGTGTCAAGCGTGCCAGTGCCTCCAGGTCAGTGACGACCTCACTCAGCAGGATACATCGCAGGTACGCGGGCTCGTCTCTCTAGTTCTGGTTGATTTTCGCACTGCTTCAGCCAGCATAGCAAGCGCCTTTGTGTCTATCATTGGGGGAACGAGAAGAACCGGCTAGCCTGGAATTTGCCAAGCGGCCTGTCGATCACTTTTCGCACAGCGCGGTAGACCTCCGCTGTCTGCTGGCCAGTTGCGTCGGTCTGCAATTGTAGGTCGATCCTTACCAACCTCATAGGTGTCTTGTCCCTGCCCACGCCAAGGCCGGCACCTTCACCTTGTACCCTATTCTCACCAGGTTTACGGTTTTTTGCGAGAACCAAGGCGTCTCGTCGCTCGGATAATTAGCTATCCGCAAGTGCACTATCTGGTTCAATGTGGGGGGAGTGCTCAATATGTCCATAACATTTGGGGAGCACTGGTCCCAATGAGCATGGGTCAACTGGAGAAGAGTGTTTTGGTTTCTGTCTATGTTAATCTCTTTTTGTGGCATTTTCACCTGAAGTTCTGTCAATTGTGTTAAGTGGTGCGTGTCACTGCACCTCAACCGGCCAGGCAAGGGCTCCTCTAAAAGCCCATGAATTTTGTTCCGTTTCAACTAATGAGGCAGTAGGCCTGTCATTAAAGCGAACAGGAGGGACAATAAAAGTGAACGCGGAAATGAGACTGAATCTGTTATTTTATGCTCGATGATGTAATCTTTAGATTTCATGAGGTTGTTCATTTTTGTTCACGAGCGCCTTGTTCAGGTTCTATATCTTTTGGTTTACCTCTCCAATTGGCGCAGAATTCTGCAAAAAGTTATTGAAGATATCTGCGTGATCAAAAACAAAGCATATTGTGGGCATTTGTTAGGTGACAATTGTGTGTAGTCGAAATGTCGGAGTAAATGTGGCAAGGAAATCTTGAAGCCTTAGTAGTTACTACACAAATTGGCAGTCTAACCTCGACTGAATTTACTGATATGCCCGAGCATGGAGCCAACCACTTTCATGAATTATGGGGAGACTGGGAAATTTCACCTACCAGAGAGCACAGCATACTTTTCTTTGTCTGGGGGAGGGGGTGTTCTCCTCTTCTTTAGTACGGTTGGAAACTGTGCCAGTGGCTGTGCTAGAGTGTCCGACTATGCTTCCTGTTGAAAAAGTGGCCACAGCCGACTCATCCACAAATCGAGTCTCACTTTTTGTGCTCGTGGCAAAGATGCAGCCTTATTTAGTTGTGTCGGCGTGCGGCTGCAGCGCTTGCAAAGCACGAGGTTTTTTCTGTGATGAAAAAGCAGAGCATCCAGAAAAAGGAAGCATATCGCATCCTCATTACAGTTGAGTCCTAGATCTCGGGCTCGAAAGAGACCAAGGTGTTCAACCATGCAGGGCAACCTAATAAGAGAAATAAAGTTTAATCGACTTTTAAGGGAGCATCAGTGGCCCGTCCTTGGTAAGCCTTTGACGGAAATGTTGCTGGACTGTTTAGAGCAATTCCAAGAAAAAATTTCGCAGTGTGTTTTCCTTTGTAGGATGGATACATCAGTTTTTGCATTTAGACTGATGTGAGCCTCTGTTAATATTTGCGCATCAATCATGACATGAGACTAATATCTGCGCATCAATCATAACATGAGACTGCACACCTGAGATAGCACAGCTTGAAGCAAGTATGTGTAGTAGGGAGAACATTGCTGCATTAATACCATTTTATGCAGCTGCGAGTTCAGGTGAACAGTTCATTCAAAATCCCAAGGAAGTGCCTAGTCGCTGTCCAACAGTGCACGCCAAACAATGTGCTTAATGCTGTTTACTTAATTATAGTTGTAAGCTTCATGAGAAACAGTCAATTGGTTGACTTTGCTCATTTCATAAATGCTTCTTGTGTTACATAAAATACCAAGAAGCATAGCAAGCACTGTGAAAGATACTGAGCACAGACTTTGTTTGCATGGCATCGTCATCATTTGCAGTCCGTTTGGGCGTAAAAATGTGCATATTTTAATGCAGCTTCGCACTGAGTGGACTGGGATAACACAAACATGCTCGGATTTTTTTTAGAGTAGATGCTGTGCTATTATCGGTAACGGACAAAAAAAATCAAGGGCAGCTTTGATCTTCACTGCTGTCTATGAATGTTGGTGTGCCGACTTAAAACAAATGAAATTAGTCATCAGTTTAGTGTTTCTGCACAAATAAAATAGCACTGTTGTTCATGCATGTTGGGTCGCTTGAATACAATATTGTAGAGCTTATGCTTTTGAAATGCCTTTTCTTGGCATTCGAGGCACACAGATAATCACTACACGTTGTGCTAGGAGGAATTGGATCCAATTATTACCTGGACAGACATAAACCAACACTAAGTTTCTAAACGACAAACTGTTCGTTTATATTATGTTGGACGCCATCAGCCAAAATCTACCGATAGTACAAATGTAAACTACTTCGGTGCAACCATGACATGCTACTACGGTAGGAGTGCAGAATAACTAACCTTGCACCTTTTTGCTATTGCATCGGTCACTGGAAATTGTTGGAACTGGAGGAGCAGGTGCGTGGATGCCACCACGAAGAGCCGGGAGACATTAGAGCGCAGTGCTCCAGGAAACCTGACGTGGCAAGAACAACAGCTTATTTACGCATATGTACAAGTAAGGGTGTTAGATACATTGTAGACTCTAGACTCCGAGCCATATCCTCCACTCATCAAAGATGGCCTGCTCCTTCATTGGTTGTGGCCGATTGCAAGAGGGCAAGGTTGAACGCAGAACCAATATGGCACAGCCCAACCGGCATCTAGCCAGCATGGAGGACGTGCCACTGATCTCGTGCTGGCCTCAAGGATCTTTGCTCATCCTGTTTTTCCTCTGAAGCACGCTGCAATCCAACGAGAGTTCAAAGCAGGGACAGCTGGTCAAGTAGCGTTTCCATTGCAGTGGCATGTGGAAGGAATGCCTAGGAAAGCTTGTTCGGTGTGTGGGATCTCACTATGAGGCACGCTTTTGGGAACATACATAGACAGTAGAGATGGTCTAACCAAACGAAACAGATTCATTGAGCTGCTTTTACATTGACGATATCGTCAGTCTAAATACACCACTAATGATCAACCCGCTATACACAGCCATATATAATATTCCGATACACTCAATCAATATAAGAACAAACACTAGGTGATGCGAAGGGGGCGTCGCTGACTCGCCTCGAGAAAACCACGGGAGACGACCCGCAGTGGCACTCCATAGACCTACCAAAAACGTCCCCTTGGACCCAACAGGTCTACTCGGACCTGGCTCCTTGAGGCATTACATGAAAAAATATGACAGAAGTACAATGAAGTAAAACCAACATCCAGCCCTGAGCCCCCGCAGCAAGTGCCTGCGCCCTTTCTGCACCTACCTTTCTGCACCTATTAGTTCTCTGTTGTCGTAGAAAGAAGTGCCACCAGTCTAGTCTCGCCACCACGTCTAATGCTTATTGCGTACTAACATTGCTTTCTGCTTTAATCCAACTAATGGAAGGTCGTGCCACAGTGAACAACATCTTATAATAAATTATTTGGGTCATGTAGTTTTGTTTTGCATTTGGCGCACTTCAGCTCCTCTTTCTTCTTGATACTAGTGACCAGAAGCACAGATTTTGAAGCTTCATCTCGAGAAAAGCGGCTCCCAAGGTTAATATGGATCAAATCATCACGAATGTCATCGTGCATGGCCTCTCATCTTGCTTTGCTTGAAATACTTCACCTTCAATAGCATCTGATGGCGTCTTTCCTATCAATTGAGTAAGAATTACTGGCTTTTTTTTTCTTTGCCCGTAAGCTTAGAGTACCTCCGAGGCATTTATCATTAAGGTATTCTCGTTAATCTCATAATGATTAGTGCACGGCCTTTAAAAGGGTAACTTTTTTTCATTGCTATAGCCACTTTCATGTTTTCAATGTTGCTTGTAATGCAGGCTTGCAAGGAAATATTTGTGTTTCTACTGGTTTCCTTTTGTGCATTGTGGTGTTCGCTGTTGAAACACTCGCTGGCTGTAATGTTTCCTTGTGGATTCTTCTGGCTGTATTCCTTCTCTTCAGTGGCTTTGTGCAGTATGTATAGATCAACGTTACCTTGTACATCTCTTGCAAATACTTGCAAGCTTTTCACACTTGCACTTGTGATGGTGGTTGAGTTTCAGTGTGGCCGTTTGTTTTCAACACGAAACAACCGCAATGAAGAAGAGGAAGACAAAGTTGGACAGGCGACCACAGCCGCATTTGGTTTGATGAATGGGAGCTGCGAACTTCGTGTGCTAGGCCAGGTATGCTATGCAAGTGCCTGCGGGCTCGCAGCAATGACACAATAGCCCCACACTGTCGCCAGGTGCCAAGGAGAAGTAGCCATCATGATCGTGTGGTGCTGTGCAGTTCAAAGATGGGCATACTTGGATTCAGCCAAGGGTGAAACATTATCGTCGTTAGAAGTTTCCAGTTCCTCTGAATTGTGTCAGTTGTCCATGTCCTTCAGTTGTGTTCCGTCCAAATCTATAAAGCAGTTTTCTGTGTTTACCGTCTAAGCTCTTCACATGGAGTTCCTGGGCTCACGAATTATCACATTAGTGCTCTCAGTTGCTACTGTCTCACCCAGCTTGGGGCTTTCCAAGGAGTAAAGCACCTTTGCGATTTGATGAGCTTTTGTCAAGAACTTTTCAAGTGTGATGGGTAACTGAAACCTTCAGACTCCTTCGTCGGCCATCACAAGGTGCTCTACAACCTGCAGTGGGGCACCTTTTGCTGATGTGGCCTGATGCTTATGTTGACCAATATTCGACTCGATTGCAAAGCAGGAACGTGCACAGAGTGGTTCCTGGTAGACAGCACTCTGAGCAACGGGCAAGAATTAATGCACACTAAAAGTCGTGTTTTTTTTTTTCCATAATGAAACTGCATGTCAATCGCAAACTTCACCAGACAGTCAATGCTCACAGACATGTTGCTTAGAGACACTGTGTCCTGAAGAAATGCCCTTCACAAGTAAATTTAAATGGTTGAGGTATTGCCGGGGATGTATGCCTTCCAAACATGGCAATGAAGAATACTAGAGCCAGTGTTGGCCACTCCGAGCCGCAGTGGACGATGCCTGAATACCATTATTCCTTCGTTTCGGGGAAAGCATGTTTAGTCACAACAGTTACTGCAGCTGTTTCCAACAGCAAAGCAATTTATTTGTAACACCAGCTTGTCCAAGACAAACTCTGATATGAAAAGATTGTTCTTTTACTGTTTGATACAGAAGATGAGCTTGAACAGGGATTTAAACAAGCCCTGTACTCAAGTTGAGTTACTGCACTGCATGACGCTTTGTCGAAGAAATTACTCAGTGAAGATTACATCGGCGACACGAAGGTTCTTGAATTCCCATTCCCCATTCGGGCGGCAGAGCTGTATTGCACATCTACCTCGTGGCTCAATAGTAACTTCAGCATTCATCTGGAGGTTGCTCCAAAAGATGTGCCGTCGAGGCAAAAAAATTTATGCATCCTTAAATTGCATAAGTTCGTTATATTTGAAAGCAGTAATCAATTCTTTCTATCAGAAAAGGCGGCTAAAAATTATAGTGAATGACATACAAGCTGAGTTTAGTGATGCTTTGCTGCCAGTTTCCCCTCAAAGCTTTGAAAGTCTTCAATGTATCTGAAAGCTGCCAAGAGCACATTGTCATCTTTTTCAGGAAGCTTCTGTGTTGTGCTGCAAATGTGCCGTTAAACACTCTAAATGTTGTAGCCTATAGCAATGGTGAATTTTTTCACATTTTTGTGCACCTATAACCTGAAAGCTACAGTACTGTAACCTTCCCATTTGTAACTTTTCAAATGGTTACAAAAAGGTTGAGTCTTGTTTATATAGGTTACACCCTTTTCTTTCGGATTGTAAGCTTAGCAAAGGTATACAGCGATAAAGAAAACACAGATTATTTTCAAAACGTCCTTTATTGAAGTGTCCTTTGTGCTTTCTCAAGGACACAAAAGGTAACTATCATATGCTGCAATGTGACCTGTATAAAAATAATATTGTACCAGGAAAACGGTGTACAAAACCAAGACGAACAAAAATAATAACCGATTACATGGTTAGCACACATTCTTTTTCAACAGCAAAAAGGATTCCTCCGGTGGCTTGTGAGCAGTCTGCGAGGAACGGTTCTGTCCAGCAAAGCAATCTTTTGCAGCAGGACAAGGATCGGCATGAAAGCAGGCGGGTACTCAAGATTTTTGATGGAATATGTCAGCAGGCAAAAAAACGAGGGCCTGCTCTATATTTCCATTACATATCCGGATTACTTGCTTAGTGCTTGCAGTGTAAACGTGTGTTCTGGACAGGTATACACATGAGATGTAATGATTTGCACGTCATCCCGTAGGGCCATCTGTGAAATATGACAAGAGCACCATGAAGAAACAGCACGGCGAAAATTCCCATTGCGCGAGAACCCTGATGTTGTTAGGGTGCTGGAATGCTTTCGCTCGCTCGCCCCTCCGTACAGGGTGGGGACAACCGCGCCGTCTGCTACTGCGTCCGCCATTACAGATCTCGCTCCCAACTGAGCGCACTGCCTGCGCGCGGGCGTAGCAAGAGTTTTGTGCAACCAAAGACATTTCGCGCAATAGAGACCAGTCTAAATATGCGTGTCTGTGCTTGAAGACTGTTCGAAGGATAGATCTACACTAATTCAGTATTTGCATGTAATTTCCTGTTACTGAAACTTACCGCACTCATCTGTGGCCGTGCAGCGCGCCAGCCGCTCGATAGTGTTCTCATTGTGCGCTTGGGACCTACCTCAACTTGGCTTTCTTTCGCCACCTATGATGCTCTCGTAGCTCTGACAAATCTTGAGGGAGGGAGAATCAAGTTTGTTACATTGCACTTTTTCTCTTATAGCTGACGGAGATGGCGAAACAGCTTTCACATGACTAAATCTCTCGTTTTTTTGTTTTTTTCGCGGCCATGGAGAGAAAAAATTCTCACTGATCTATTCGAGAATAGAAAATGGAATAGAGTAATAACGATGTTGTTGCTGCCATAGACCTGCTACGTTTTTCATTTGGGTTTATATATATATCTAAGCGCGCGCCCCAATCAGTCGAGAAGTGTCGTTGTCGTATTCCCTTCTCCGTGACGTTGTGTCTGAATCGCTTTAACAACAATATTCACTTGGAATAACCACCTTGTAAAGATCTGAACATTAGTCAGCTTGAAGATAATAATGCCGCTTTTATATGCGCTTGTGATATTTTTTTCACAAGTAAGAGAAATCGTTATGAACTCAAAATACTTTATTAAACAATAAAGCGTCCTGAAAGAAAAACCTGACTATGCAAATTATAAAAAACTAGTCCACTTCGGTCGTTCATTGGAGACTTGCCCCAGCGCATGTCTTGCTTACGTGCTCATTGACACCGTTCGAACCAACGTGGCGCAAATGTATGCATAGCCTCAGCCTTGCATAGCTTTCGATGAGGAGTTTCCCTATAGACTCACTGTGCTTGAAGCAAGTCTTCACGCAAGGGCGCACCATCTTGTTCAAATAGTCGGTCACTGCCTTCAACGAAGACCTTAAGTGCAGCAAGTTTTCAGTCCAACTCATGATGCCCCTGAAATGTTCTTCGCAAGACTTCAGTGTCAGCGAAACGCTCTCGCTGGGATATGTGAGGTTGCCACCATTGCATCTATACTCTTTAAGAATGGTCAGAGTTGCGTGCTCTCTTTCGCTTGAGCCTAACAAGGCAGAAGTGCAATGCCCGCATCCCGCTACCACTCTCAGCATCCCTTTCAAAAGAAAACTGCCGATGTAGAAAAGGATGTATTCGTTTGTCTCAAGCTCTTCGATTACAAAATTTCCGAGTCATCGATGGCATCAGCTTCCACTTCTCCGTGCTCTTGTTTTCCTCTTGAAAGCATGTCGGCGAAGTACCTAGCGTCGTCGACTTTGTAGCTTGTCGTTTTAGGTGTATGAAGGAACTGGCTCACGCACACAAGCTTCAGAGCACACTTTAAGTCATAAGCATTCGGAACAGGCTTCCTGATGCGCACCACTGAAAACAAATTTTCGAGACAGTCTTGTAAGATTCTGCTTGTAAGGTACGCCGCGCTAGAGAAGTCATGTGGATGGCTGACCTTTTGATCCCCCGCACCGCCTGCAATGAATCGTCATGGTGGAAATGTTTGCATGAGCTGCTGAAGAACTCTCGACCATCTCGTGGCTCGAAGCTGCTGCTGCGGAGAATTGCAACGTGAACAACAATTTTCCCTCAGTTGAAAATTCATTGGCCTGGTGGCATCCTTTGAAAGTGTGAAGCTTCGTGTACAAGCTATGCCCTCTTCGTTTGGATCAACAAACAATTGCTGGAACTACTCTTCATTCATCTCCTCAAATGCATCTCTTACCATCAAACAGCCCTTTTCAGGGATAACCAACCTTTTGCCCGGCAGTTTATCATTGCAGATGTCAGATAACGTGCCCTCAATACAATGCATGTTTCTTATGTACAGCCCAAGTTGGTTTCAGTCATCATAACAGAGCATCAAAAATGTTCACACCCTTTACATAAAATTTAAACAAACGGTCTACTCACATCAAGCAACTTCTCAGTCAGCTCGAGGCTCTGGTCGTACTGCGAAGACACCCGCTACAAGGTGTCGGGGCGCCGTGGCCTCTGTCGACGGCGAGGCCGCACAGGAGGCTGAGACACTAAAAACATGCAGCATTTTCGTCACCGCATGCTGTGGTAGGTTTTAAGTCTATGGCCATGTTGTGGATAATTGGGCAATTCGAATAACATACGAGAGGTTATTTTCTCAAAATACTTTGGTGATCAAAAACTTACCCGGTGCAGCGGGGCCGCTTTCAAGGTAACTTGGGGGGCCTTCTGTGGAGTAAAGAATAAAAGTTCACGAACTGGGGGCACATACGTCCTATAATCAATAAAACACTAAGTTCTCAGATGCTTACGTGTCACTGTGTCACTGTCACCTGCAGCCGCTTCAGTGGCTTCCACCTCGACCTCCACTGCAGGAGCGGGAACATCCGCCTGCTGGAAAGTGTCGTGGGCATAATCTTTCAGAAAAAGGGTATTCGTTACTCTGGCTATTTTACAACCTTACGTACTAAACATCTGTGAAAATGTTCTGCAGCTATTCAGAGGTCATTGATATCACGTATTACCATTTTAGTGCATGCACTTGCTTGCAGGCATTTCGTGTCTGTTTGATAAATACCGTATAATGCGGAATATAGGTCGAGGCGGAATATAGGTCGACCCCCTTACCTTGACCAGCAAAAAAAAAAAAGAAAAACGCGGAATCGTTCACTGCTTCACTTTAGTCAGTCCTCACAGTCCTCCGAGCTGTCGGAGCTCTCCGACGACGACGACTGCTTGTCACTAGCCGCCTCCCACAGCATGTCGTCCTCGGTGCCGTCGAGAGCGTTGCTGATGCAGCACTTCTTGAATGCGCGCACCACCATCTCTTCAGGCAGAGACCTCCATGCCTCGGAGACCCAACCACAAACTGTCGCGAGAGGTGGCCTGCGCAGCCGGCCTGTCGGGGTCCGCGGGTTGTCGCCAGCCATCCATTCGGTGTACAGCGCACGCACACGGTCTTTAAAAGGTTTATTGAGGACGACGTCCAACGGTTGAAGTGTTGATGTCATTCCTCCCGGAATGACGACAAGATCCGTCCTTCCGTCGCGAAGGCTCTCCTTCACCGATGCTGTCAAATGCCCGCGAAATGCATCCAACACGAGCATGTTCCGGCGCTGCAGGAGGGCTCCGGGCCGCCGGTTCCACACTGTGCGGATCCATTCGCGCATTAGGGCCTCGTCCATATACCCCTTCTCGTTGACGCGGACGACGACATCCCGCGGGAAGGCCTCCTTCGGCATCGTCTTCCGCTTGAAGATTATGAAGGGGGGCAACTTTCTGCCGTCGGCCGTGCAGCAAAGCATAACGGTGAAGCGCGAATGCTCGCTACCGGTCGACAAAAGCCTCACCTCTTTTGCCCCGCGTTCACAAACAGTCGTGGACGACGGCATGTCAAACCACACCGGCGTTTCGTCGGCGTTGCCGATCTGGCCTAGCATGTAGCCATGCTGCCGCCGGAGGTTGTTCACATAGAGTTGAAACTCTATCAATTTGTCCTCGTACATCTCCGGCAGCTTCTGGCATATCGACGTGCGCCGTCGAAGCGCAAATCCTTTGCGTCGCATAAAGCGACGGACCCAATAAATGGATCCCTTGAAGTCTTTCTTTGACAGGCCGGCTTCACGGGCGAGCTCGACGGCTTTTGAGCGAATGAGCTCCGCATTCACGGGAAGGGATTTGGCACGGTACTCGCGGACGAAATCCGCCACTTTGTCCTCGAGTTCCGGGTGCACAGCTCGGCGACCGCGAAACGACGTCTTCCTCGCGTTACACACTGACAGTTTGGATTTTTGGTTGCGCCAGTATCTGACGCTTTTCTCGGACACTCCAAACTGCCGCTGTGCCGCCATGTTGCCATTCACTTCCGCGAATTCTATAACTTTTCTTTTAAACGCGGCGGTGAACTGGCGCCGCGTCCCGGTATTCATAGCTGGTCGCAGAGTAAAAGTCGCCACTCTCTACGAACACGAAATGAACAAGAAAAGAAAAATGGCGTCGGCAGAGGCGTCGGCCCATGGAGGCGATGTCGATGCTGATGCCCAAAAAACATGCGACACTCCCTGTTGCCAGACGATCACTTTGTTTATGCCAAGGGCCGGTATATAGGTCGAGGGGTGACTTTTTAGCGAAATTTTTTGGAAAAAATCTCGACCTATATTCCGCACTATACGGTAAATACGCCTTTTACTGCAAGGGCTGCAAAGTGAGATTTCAGTTGACAAACCTACCTTCTTTTGAATTCTTTTTCCTGCACTATCTTACTGTTCAACAAGGTTCCCTTAAAGGCACCCCTTACAAAATGGGCAAACTCTGTCATGGCACCGCTCAGGAACCCATGATACTGCGGCGGCAGAGTGCTTACCTGTTGATATTCGAGGGAAGCGAAGGCGCCACCGAAGCGTGCCTACCCAGTGAGCTGCAACACGCGACCACGGAAGCCTGGCAGACGACCCCCTCCAGTGCCCCTGGAAATATACACCAATGTCAAAGAACAAATCGCCCGCACATTCGACGGTCACTCACGTTTGTGCCTCCTTGATGGCGGCGTCACGGCGGGCCTCGTGCACCTGCCTGCGCCATCAAGCCTGCCACTCATCCACGTTTTTCTGCGCAGGGCCTTCAAGGTTCAGCGCATCGCTGAGCTCTTGCCACAGCCGCCGCCGGTCGACGACCGTGACGCCATGCTGCAGCTCAATGGCTTTCGCCGCGAGCTGCGGATGTTCAGTCATGAAGGCGAGCACCAGCGCGCGCTGACCCTCGGAAACGCGGATGAGCCGCTGCTGCTGGTGGCTAGCGGTGCCGTTGCCCTCCGCCATGACTACGCTCGACCGAGCCAACGACTTCGAAAGTTGCGCCGTTTAGTAGTGGAGTTTTGAAAACAGTAACTGCTTGAAACAAAGTTGTACCTAGCGCCACCACTAACCGTCCCGCTAAATTTAGCGTTGTTTAGAAAAATAACAAAATAAATACGTTTGGATTATATCGTATTCCTTATTAAACAATTGAAAACTAGTGCCAACACATTTTAATAGTGTGCAATAATAGTCAAACACTTCTGAACATGTTACAAACACTTTTTACTTTGCTATACGGCCCCCAAGTCAACGTCAAAATGATGATGCAAGCCTCCATTTCCCTCATTGGCTGTTCACTTCCTCTCGTCCTCGCGACCTTTGCGGACCGCCCACTTTTCGACGTCACCGACAGACGGCCTCCGTCCGGATTTGGAATTATTATATAATTGCACCACAGAGCACACTTTAAGTTATAAGCATTCGGAACAGGCTTCCTGATGCGCACCACTGAATACAAATTTTCGAGACAGTCTTGTAAGATTCTGTTCGTGAGGAAAAGATTCATATCCTTCACTGCGCAAGAGAATGTCTTGCAGACGAAGAACAACTGTTGTTGTTATCAGGAAACACGCCTGCAAAGGCTTCCACTGCGCCGTGCTTCCAATCTTCATTCCTTGAAAAAGTTCAAGGGCCGAGTTCAGCAACTCAATTGCTTCGTAGTACCTCTTCATGTCTCGAAGGCTGAGAGCAACTGATGGGTAGCGGGAAGACATTGGGTGTACCAGTTGAATACCAATTCTAGGAACCATGCTGTTGTCTCTGCCTCTGGCTCCACCACCTTCTCTTTGATTAGGTATCGAATTGCGCCGGGAGCTTTCCTAAAGAAGCAGACAGCAACTTTCACTTTCTTTTTCGTGAAATGGCCTCGCGCAATGTGCAACTCTGAGAGCCTCGGGGCTACTTCCAGCTCTCTATCAGCATCATATTGTATCACACTGCGCACATGGTCCACTTTCACTTCTTTGGAGGGCAGGTTGTGCAGGCATACTGTTGCATCACTCAGAATAAACACTTCCGATGTGAGCAACTGTGACTTGATATTCTTCAGCACGTGTGCAGCATCTGCTGTGAAAAACAATTCTTTGTCTTCCAAGCAGGGGTGAGGTACTGAACATCATCATCATCATCAGCCTGACTACGTCCACTGCAGGACAAAGGCCTCTCCCATGTTCCGCCAGTTAACCCGGTCCTGTGCTTGCTGCTGCCAATTTATACCCGCAAACTTCTTAATCTCATCTGCCCACCTAACCTTCTGTCTCCCCCTAACCCGCTTCCCTTCTCTGGGAATCCAGTCAGTTACCCTTAATGACCAGCGGTTATCCTGTCTACGCGCTACATGCCCTGCCCATGTCCATTTCTTCTTCTTGATTTCAGCTATGATATCCTTAACCCTCGTTTGTTCTCTAATCCACTCTGCTCTCTTCTTGTCTCTTAAGGTTACACCTACCATTTTTCTTTCCATTGCTCGCTGCGTCGTCCTCAATTTTCAATGTACTGAACATACATTACTGGAATTCCTGTGGCTGAAGAATCCGAGCTCGTGCCACACAGCCCGATTCGAAGCGCCCATGTCGCAAGTAACAACGCGGATGCGTAAAGAGATGTCTGCGCAGAGCTGCACTATCTCCATGACGTTGTCCTTCAGGATACGACCCTCTACATGACTTCTGGTGAAGTGGTAGGCGACGACTTGCTTCCACCTCGTATTCAGGCCTCCTATCATGAACACCAACGCGTGGTGTGCAGGTTCGTCTGGCTTTTCTGGCATAGTTTCCCCCTCCCAATACCACATCCTCAGCGCGATCGAGCTCGTAGCCGTGAGGGATCTCCATCTCATCCAAGAACAAGGCACAGTCTTTCTCAATGTCATGCATGTTCTCTGCTTTCATTCTGAGAACGTCGATGACTTCCGTCAAAATTCCTGGAAGAAACTTGAGGCCTTGAAGGCGGCGTACAAGGGTTTTCTTGGACGGCAAGGGGTAGTGCAGCTTTCTCAATGTTTCGTAACCAGTTTTGCCGCACGGAAACTTAAGTGCCAGCTTGATCGTTTTTGCGGACCAAGTGCTGCGCTTGTTACTCTGGCGCCCGAGAGCCTGCAGGTGGTCATCATTGAGAAATTTCAAACGCTGTCCGAGTAATTCCATTTTGCTTTCCAAATTTCTTATCTGTTTTTTTAGTGCTTGAATGGTGGAAGTGGCTTTCTTATGGACCTGATGAAGTTGAGTGTATTTCCTGCCCATATCGGAAAGCTGCTCATTTAGCTGCCTGTTTTCACATGCCCCGCCAGGTTCATCGGCTGAGGTCAAAACTTTTTGGCCTTCTATAATCTGGGGTACATCTCCTGAATCGGGCGTCTGCGGACTGCAGCTCTGCGGTCGCCGCGCATGAACGGTATCTGCCAGTGAATCTGTATTCACCTGTTCGCTTGCGAGCGGCGTACAATTAATGACCGTAGAACTGTCATCACGTGTTTCTTGGCATGCTTCCGGCAACACAGTAGGTCCTGCTCTATCCTTTGGCACTTTTCTTTGGCGAGGCAAATCTGCAGTACAAAAAAGGAGCGTCACGAGCTGCAAGTATTACCAAGGCAGCCAGCTCTAATTACAGACCTGGACATGCTTCTAAGAGTATCATACAGGGGCGTAGCCAAAGGGGGGGGGGGGTGGGGGGGGCGCAAACCTTCCTTTCGAAATTTTTCAATTTTGCATGTGTATATATACACGCACAGATGCAAACACACGCACAAACATACATTAAACATGGTTGAACCCCCCTCCCCCCCCCCAAAAAAAAAAAATTTCTGGCTACGCTTCTGGTATCATAGGTTGTAAGTATCCTGACTTTTTCCAGTCTCCCCAAACGAGAAACTCCACGTCTCAACTTAATCTTCGAAGCTATTTTAGTCTAGCCTTGTACAGTTTATTGTTGCTGCCTGTTGGGTTCACACAGAATCTTTGATGCACAATGAAACAGTAACTCGCCCCTGAATGGGAACACCGTCGGCACAGCGTTCGGCTTCAGCTTCTTTCACTGGTCAGCTCGGTGCTGCTCGAAGTTGCTTGCTTCAAAGTGAGCCTGTACATTCGTTGTGAACCATGAATTTTCGTGCTTAGCTTAGCATTAAAAATTAACGTGAGAAGCACAGTATACCCCACAGTTTTCAATGAACTTTGCGAATTGCAATAAACGTAAAAAATTCTTTTTTGATGAATAGGCAGTTTACAAACAAGCAGCCTATTTCGTTCATAGTGACTAAAAAATGCTAACAGCCTCAAATACTGCGGCCTACAAGCAGCTGTTCTCCATCGCTGCGCTTTTTAGAGATCGCAAAAAATAATATCTTAGAATTGAAGCGCTTACATCACCGAGAAAGTGACCCACAGACAGGTATACATATGTGTAAAAATAATGTTACGACTAACTTGTTTAATGATCTGTTTACAGCGCACAGAACTCGACGAGCAAGATGGCGCCAGACCAGCATCCAACGAAAACTGACTTCGTCCTCCTCTTTCATGCAGCCGTGTTTAGCGGCTATTTTGTATCATAACCCTCGGCGGTAGAAGCACCGTCCCGGTGCTAAATTTACGCAGATGATGTCAAAGTGGGTAATAGGGCTTTAGCCGAGCCACGTGAACGGTGTCGCTCGGAGCTGACGATGACTTTGTTGGATCGGTTGGAACAATCTTGTACGTGATGTCTGTCACTTGGCGAACGATACAGAATGGTGCAGTGTAGGGCGACAACAGTTTTTCAGACAGTCCCACACGCCGAGTAGGTGACCAGAGGAGCACGAGAGAACCCGGAGAACAGTGCACGTCTTTATGGTGAGAATTGTTAGCTGTTGTTGGCGCGCCTGTGAAGCCTGTAGACGGTTACGGGCGACTTGGCGCACGTGGTCGGCGCAGGCAATGGCTTCCCCAGCATATTCAGTGGCCGCAAGTAGTAACGTGTCTAAAGGTAAAGTTGGGTCCCAGCCATATAGTAGATAGAAGGGCGAATATCCGGCGGTGTTGTGACGAGATGAATTGTAGGCGAACGTCACATACGGCAAATGAATGTCCCAACCACGGTGGTCTGGCGCAACGTATTTGGCAAGCATATCGGTTAGGGTCCTGTTAAGGCTCTCCGTGAGGCCATTTGACTGAGGATGGTACGAAGTAGTAAATTTGTGCTTGGTATGGCAAGACCTCAGGATTTCATGAACGACAGCTGATAAGAACGTGCGGCCACGGTCGGTGAGAAGTTGACGGGGAGCACCATGCACTAATATTATGTCGTACAGCAGAAAGTCCGCAACGTCGGTAGCGCAGCTGGTCGGGAGTGCTCGTGTGATTGCTCATCGCGTCGCGTAGTCCGTGGCAACAGCAATCCATTTATTTCCGGCTGTGGAGAGTGGAAAAGGGCCCAACAGGTCGAGACCAACTCGAAAGAAAGGCTCGTTGGGAACGTCGATCGGCTGAAGGTAGCCGGCTGGGAGGGTAGACGGCGTTTTGCGACGCTGACAGGGTTCACAAGCGGCGACATAGCGTCGAACAGAGTGAACAAGTCCAGGCCAAAAAAAACCGACGCCGTACCCGACCGTACGTGCGAGAAACGCCCAAATGGCCCGTCATGGGAGCATCATGAAGTTGATGCAGGACAGTGGAACGCAGGTGCGCTGGGATGACAGGAAGTAAGTCTGATCCGAAGGAATCAAGGTTTCAGCGATATAGGATCCTGTCTTTCACCAAAAACATTCGTAGGGACGGGTCGCGAGGCGTTGACTCCAGTTTGTCAATGATGGCTCGTAAAGAAGCATCCCGACGTTGCTCTTCGCCAATGTTTAACAGCTGCGACACTGAAAAAACGTCCGTGATAGTGTCTGTATCGGTTGCTTCGTCAACAGGGTAGCGGGATAAACAATCTGCATCCTGATGTAATCGCCCTGTTTTGTACATTACAGAGAACGTGTACTCTTGAAGGCGTAGAGCCCAACGAGCGAGACGTCCCATGGGGTCCTTCAGGGAGGCTAGCCAGCAAAGCGCGTGATGATCCGTGACAACACGGAATGAGCGCCCGTACAGGTATGGGCGAAACTTGGGGACTCGCGCTCCGTGATGGAATAGTTGCGCTCGGCTGGAGATAGCAGTCGACTTGCGTAACCCCATGCAACCCCATGCGTAAGCATCACTGCAGGAATCGGGGCCACCATGTAATCACCATCAGGTACTGGCGGCGTGGAGGATAAGTCGACATGTGTGACAGAGTTAGGAAGGAGGCGCGTGAAATCAATGCAGCAGAGGCTGGTTTGCGGTGGGCTAGGCGGGTCGGAAAAGAGGGGTAAATCGAGATGGAGAGAGCCAGCTGAGCAGTCTATAAGGGCAGAGTGCGTGGCTTGAAAATCCATACCGAGAATGAGTTCATGAGGGCAATGTTCGATAACGGCAAAAAGAACGACAGTGCTTCTCTCCCCAATAGACACTCGCGCAGAGCACATGCCAAGAATTGCGGCAGTTCCTCCATTGGCGACTCGTACAGCTCTGTTGAAGGCGGGCGTGACAACTTTTCTAAGTCGGCGGCGAAGGTTAGCACTCATAATGGACACATGCGCGCCAGTATCTATCAATGCACTGACACGAACATTGTCGACAGTAACGTCCAAAAGGTTCCGGTTCATTGTTAACGTTAATCGAAGATTTCTTACGAAGGTCGTCAACGCAGCTCCATCTCCAGAAGCTGCACGGCCTAGTTTTCCGGTTGGAGATGCTGCGGATAGGTCGGGGAGGCAGCACGGCGTTGTGGGGGCGACCGGGACTGACGACGAGCAGGGGACGGTGAACGGTCGTAGCGAGGTCTGCTCAGAGGTGCTGTAGGAGCGGAAAATGTGGTCGGCGTTGATGGAGAAAGTGATGGGGACGATTGGCAAGCAGAAGTGGTGTGATACTGAGGCGCATAATGGGACGGTGGAGCCCAGCGGCTGCGGCAGTGACGTGCGATATGACCAACGCGTCGACAGTTGAAACATATGGGCCTGTCATCAAGGGTACGCCATTTGGACGGATTGCGTTGCATGCAAGGAGCAGAAGGGGGACGAAAAGAAGGCGCAGCAGAGTATACGGCAGGAACAGGATGTAGGCCGACATTCGATAGCTCTTGACGAACGACGGCTTGTATCAAAGAAATCGAGGTCGGGGAAGGCGCAGGCGTCGGTAGTGGCGTGGCTACCGTTTGTGCTGCCTCGACCTCTGGACGAATGATGCGTGTGAGGTTGTCACATAGAGGGGCCTGGTGGAAGGCGTCGTCACACGAAGAAGTGGCCGCTGTGTTCGGAATGCGCACAATGTTTTGGGCTACACGGCGGGCTTTAGCTTGTTCGAGACATCGGCATTCTTTAAGGATGGTGTCGATGCTCGAGATGTTGTTAAAAACCAGCAGGTTGAAAGCATCGTCGGTAATGCCTTTCAAGACGTGTTTAACTTTTTCGTCTTCCGACATGGACTGGTCGGCCTTAGAACAAAAGGCCAAAACGTCAAGAATGTAGGAGACGTACAATTCGGCAGAAGACTGGGCCCGTGTGGCAAGAGTCTTCTTCGCAGCGAGCTGACGGCCAGATGAATCGCCAAACAGGTTACGTATCTTTTCTTTGAAGAGATCCCAGCTCGTTATGTCGGCTTCGTGGCTTTCAGACCAATTTCGAGGAGTGCCGTCCAGGTAGAAAAGCACGTTGGCGAGCATGAGAGTGGGATCCCAGCGTTGAGTTGCCCTGACGCGCTCGCACTGCTTCAGCCAAGTGTCGAGATCGATCTACCATCACCGGAGAAAGTGCCGGGATCCCGGAGGTGCGGGAGTGTGACGTAGGTGGTGGCTTGGACTGATGAGGACGGCGTAGAGAAAGTACCAGCAGTAGAAGCAGTCGAAAGGTCTCCGATGGTGCGACCACTGCGCGTCTCCATCGAGGTACGGGGGTCGTCCACCTCCACCAATAATGTTACGAGTAACTTGTTTAATGATCTGTTTACAGCGCACAGAACTCGACGAGCAAGATGGCGCCAGACCAGCATCCAATGAAAACTGACTTCGTCCTCCTCTTTCATGCAGCCGTGTTTAGCGGCTGTTTCGTATCAATACGTATCAAATTTTTCAAGGGGCGAAAGAACAAATGTCATGATACTCACACTGCATACACACGACGCCTTCATAGGCTGCCACTTGCCTGCTTAATCTTCACGATCCATTGAAGCTTTTTTTTTTGGGGTTCTGTCGGAACATAGTAGAGCTTCCAACCATTTCTGGAATTGTTCGTGCGCATGGGCACGCAGCCGCCAGTCATTTTGCTGAAAAAGGAAGCGACCAAGCGGCCACAGCTCCTTGCTCGCTCCCATCGCCTTGTGAAGTGAAATCTGCAATGGCGGCGGCCGTCGGGAAAAACCGGTCGAGGCGGCGAACACCCCATCAAAGAATGTCCCCATCCTGTACAGAGCGGCAGGCGAGGGAAAGCATTCAGGCACCCTAGATGTTGTGCAAACGCGCCACCTTCACATACGAGATTGTTCAAAAAGAAGGCTCGTGGCGCGCGACCCGAGCTATGATGGAAAATCGCGAAGAATGAGCTGGCACTGTGCTGTGGGGCTCCGAGCTGCGAGGACGTTAGAAACCAGTGTTGCTACTTCAACAAGAACAGCATAGCTGCCTGGTCCTGAAGGATGTTGGCGTGAGAAGCCCAGAAAGTGGCCGTCAACCTCCGAAGTGCTCCTGAAGGCTGCCAGGAATTGCCCAGCAACTCCTGATGGACTTGCACATATCTCACGTCGCGCTAGGACAGGAGCAGCCCACATTAGTCTGCAGAGTGGACCTGTCTGCACGGGAGTCGTTGACAAGCCAAGCTTAACCCATCCAAGTTGAAGACTGCGACAAAGAACGGGACACTGGCTTGAGGAAGAGCAGCTCAATTGGCGGAAAAGGACCTCTTCAGTAGGAAGTCACGGAGAAAGTGAGGAAGGACTTGAATAAGTCTCGACACAACAGAGTTGACGTGGCAAAGCGACGAGCTGTAAGGACATTTTATTGTTGAGACGCCATATTAGCTTAGCACTAGCGGCTAGGCCTAATGGCTTTAGACTGAGCTACAGTTTTGGTTAGAATATGTACAAATGGTTATTGGAGTAATTTTGTGTACTCGCTCACGAGTGTCCGTTTTCGCTTTTGACTTTCAATAACCCTGCAACTGTTCGTTTTCGTTTTTGCTTTTCAATAACACTGCATTTCGCGGCATCAAAATGCAACACAACACCTCAGCAGTGGTTCAGAGGTAGAGGGCTAAGGTAAGACCAAAGAAGATCGTTGAGAGGGAAAGGAGTGAGAGAAAATAAGGGGGGCGGTACTCATTCAGTCATCTGCCTCCCCCCCCCCCAAAAAAAAAATAGCATGAGCTCTTTAGATGCGCTCATGTAATCTGCTGCCGTCAATGAAGTCAGTAAGGCAGAGAAAGCCATTCGGCGTGCTCGTGGCGACTGTCCGGAAACGAAAGGGGCTTCGATGTTTTCTGAAATGAGCCAAGCTGTCCGTACAGGGCGCGCATCACTTGTCTGCTTGCATCACCAGCAGAGCATTCGAGCAGAAGATGGTCGAGTGTCTACAAATTGCCACAGTCGATGCAGTATGGACTGCCAATTCTTGCGTCTTGCCGTATAGTAGTCAGCAGTGCGAAGACTAAGAAGGAATCTACAGCTGCCTTTGCGATAGTTCTTTGAGAAGGAATTGCCATGCCGACTTTCTGGGCGTCACGTAAGGGTCAGGATGACGCTCGTGCACATAGCAGGCAGTGAGGAGAGGGCGGACGTTGGTGGGACTGCTGTCTTCCTCGCAAGCACCTAGATCACGTACAGAATCAGCTGCCTAGTCTGTAGGGCAGCTGAGCACAAGTAAAGACATATGCCTGTGAGCTCATAGGATGGATGCTGACAGCAGCAATAAGTGCTGCGATCACAGGGCCCTTCCGTTTGTTCATGACGCATGTTTCCAACACCCTCATGTCGTTTTTATAAGGTATCGGCTTGCACTAATGAACTAGATATTGGCTGACACCTGACGAATGAGACATTCCACTTGGATTGTCAGTGAGGACGGCGTGGTTGATGGCCATGTGGCACTCATGGCAATGCAGAAATTTTGGCTGCACGCGATGAGCACTAGGCGTGCACCTCGGCACCTCTGCAATAATGTCGCTGTGCAAATGGTAATGATGCACCGCAGTTCATGCACTGCTAGAGAGAGACGGAGAGAGCTTTTTATTGAAAAGTAGAGAACTTAGCCAGCGTGTGTATATCACTGACACTGCAACAGACGTCGGTGATGAGCACATGCTAGGTGAGGATGGCTAAACGCAGCACTTCTGCATGGGGAATGCTGCCAGTGAACTGAATACTCGCGTCGGGCGCTCGTCGAAGGCAAGTAATCATAGGAGCAGAGCAATCATTGTTTTCTATCATTGCATCCTCATTGAAGGCGGGATCCATGCCAGGCAGCACACCAGAGAAGGGTATTCATGTGAACCTCACCAAGGTGCTCCACAGCTAAAAGCTGGTGGTGTCGGCTTGGGGTGTAGTGTTGGCAGCAACAAGGCTGACATCTGCAGGCCTTGTTCCAAACACCCTTGACAGTTCTATTGCAGTTGAGTTCCTTGAAAGCACAGGGAAGATCTCCTTCCTGTTTTGGGGGTATCAGAGGACAGTAGATGTGTGGCCCTTGGTGCTTCTGCTTCTTCTTGATGCTGTTTCTTCTGGAGCTGCTTGTTTCAGTAGGGGATTTTACTACAGTTCTCTGTCCAATGCTCACTGGATAAACAAGCATTGTGTGCACTTCTAGCCGTTTCATTAGAAATACACTTGGTGTCTTCGATTAGGTTCGAAATCCTTGATTAGGCTCCTATTGATTCTTGGGGAAGCTCATTGAAGTAGATGAGAAAGAACACAAGTGATAAGGGGCACCTTTCTCATTAGTAACAACCATATAAGAAAAGAAAATCCAGAAAAAATATGTTCGCTTCGTGCTAGCTGTGATCAAGAAGCCATTTCTAAAACAAAACAAGTCATGTACATTCAAACATAACTAGCAAAAAAAAAATCGATAAAACAAGTGCACTATTTAAAAGACATGCAGCAGTTATTCCACTTAAATTAGTTAGACGGTGTATCCTCACCACAAGGGGTAAATGCGTTTTCTATGCAGTAAGAGGCATCAGTTGCGCGGAAATTAGCGGAGTGTGTCACTGTTACGTACAGCACGTGTACCAAGGACTTGTTCAGAATTGTTGAAGGCTGTTTGATCTAACACCCTTCTTGGAAACTTGGTGCTACCTGAACGTGAGCATAGAAGGCAAATCTAGTGGCAGCGCGGTACTGCGCTCCGTGTTGTGGTCACCAAGATGTGATGCCATAGAAGGGGCATAGACAGAGAATAAATGCTGTGTTAGGCATATGCGATCTATACTGCACACAAAAGACAACACGCACTTGCGTGCCCCGCCGCGGTGGTCTAGTGGCTAAGGTACTCGGACTGCTGACCCGCAGGTCGCTGGGTTCGATTCCGCGGCTTGCGGCGGCTGCATTTCCGATGGAAGGCGGAAATGTTGTAGGCCCGTGTACTCAGATTTGGGTGCACGTTAAGAACCCCAGGTGGTCAAATTTTCCGGAGCCCTCCACTACGGCGTCTCTCATAATCAAATGTGGTTTGGGGACGTTAAACCCCACAAATCAATCAATCAATCAACACGCACTTGCGTGCACAAGTAAACGTTTTTAGATAGCTTCAGTTGGTCAATGCGCGCGGCATTCCATTGGCCTGGTGCGGTCTTACCGCAATCGCCAACCAGGCGGTGGCGCTGCGGTAGCGTTAGGATCGATCTCGTCGCGTCGTCTGCTACTGCTACAACGGGAAAGGACGCCGACAGGAGACTACCGCAGCGGTTAACCCTTTTATTCAGAAGCAGGAGTGAAACTTCGCTCGCATTTAACTTTTACCGAAAAGAGCTTTTTCGTTTTTTTTCGCAACATTATAACTAGAAACAAACAGCACGTAAGACATGACAAAAAGAAAAGGCAAACTGTATAGCGCGCTTACCTTCATTCCTGTTCGCATTGTAGCCGGCGTTTATTTTTGGCCAGTATATGTGCAAATCACCCCAGGATCCCGTAATGCTCAGCGATATCCTAACCTTACCAGACCACGTGTTACCTGGCCAAAATCTGCTGAAAAGCTTAGAAAATCAAGAACCAGCAAGGAAGCCAGAAAAAAATTTTGTAATTTTTATTTGACGTCATGAAACTGAAAGCAGCAGCTGCATTATTTACAGGGACATATTTACAAGGGTTAAGTGGTCAGAGTTGTACTGCAAGCCTTCACATCAGCTTCACTTTCTTTCTAGCAGATGCGACTTTTTCTGAAAAGCTGAAGCTTTTACAAGTATCTCTGGCAGCGAAATGCAGTCTTAGCACTATGTAGGAGTGAAGAAGCTCTGCCGTAGTGGTGACCTTGTGAACAGAACAGCCCACACTAGTAATGTCGCAGTCCTCAAGAGCGTCGAGGAGGCTCCAAAATGTCTCTGAGCAGAGCCGGTTCTTTTGCAGCTCATTTGAAATTTGGGCTTCGATGCCTCGAAACATACAGAAGAGCTCCCATGATGGCAATTTGAGGCTCCCTTGCTTAAATTCTCTCTCCAAAGTAAGAAATGCCTCCGAGCGCTCCGCATTTTCGGACTGGATATTACGTACACATTTCATGTTATTTATTTATTTCAACATTCGGGATGCTGAGGGTCGTGGTCAAAAAGCCTCTAATGGGCTTGACTGGGACCACGACCCTTACAAATGGGGCAGCATAGGCAACACTTTTATTGCAGTGACAATGTACAAAAATTTGAGCAAGCATAAAGCATAAAGTATAATAAGCATAAGCATAATAAAGCATGAAGATTGAAAAGTAATAAACTGAAAGAAATGACCGTAATTATTTCCTTACACATACGATATCAATAGAGAGTGTAACGATGCAAGAAAAGATGATCGCAAGATTAGCACCAAAGTAAAAAAAAAAAAATATGGGGCATGTGCCCATACGCTTACTACACTTACAATCAGAACAGTCACTCAAATGGAAGACGATATGGCATTCAAGTGAAACGGCAGGAGGAAGCGCAGCATTTCTTTGCCGTAGTTAGTGCGCGTGCGCGGGATAAGCCATGTGTGATTGAAACGGGTGTTATAAAGAACTTTGCGGTGTTTAGGTTGGCAATGGTTCCTAAAAGGTTGTCGCCTTTTAATCGCTCTTTCTGGTAGCGTTTCACAAGCATTGCGCGGTAGTATTCAGGTAGAGGTAGCAGCTTCACACAGTCAGAACACCTCTGATGCTTGAGGTAAGAGTGGACAAGATAGCCGCACAGTAGTAAATAACACAGTCCTGTGCTGCTGGTGTGGAGTACCCATGATGAGGTGCTGTCGGTGTTTCATTCTGTGGCAGTAGAAGAGATTTCTGCCAACTTTCGCTCAATAGCCTCCTGGAGTCTTTCGTGGGACGACAGTGTGTCCTTTCTTCCCCTTTTCATGCTGTCTGCAACAGTGGCAAGCACAAAAGTCTGCTCATCACTCACGTTCCCAGTGACACAAGTACCGATTGGTGTATACAGGCTCAGAAGCCTATATATGTGTGCAAAGCTGATTAGGATAGGGTGATCCTCATTCCCTCCATAACTTCTTGTCACACCAAAACATCTCTGAAAAAAAGGAAGACGTGTTTTTTATAAAAGCAATGTGCGCAACATAAACGTGATAACAAAAAGAACAAACGGCTTACCTCTAAAGAATCCTGGTTTAGTTTGCCCGTGAGCACATAACGCGCTCCTTTAGAGAGAAGATCTGTTTGAGGTCCCGTACTGATGCAAGCGTAACACGAAGCGACTCCATTGTAACTTGCAATGCAAACATCACTGTCCCATTGGTGATATGGTTTTCCTCGGTCTTATTTACACATCAAGGAACTCCTGGACGACCTT